>CM060348.1:28996434-29028934 GCA_030674155.1 Stramonita haemastoma
TGCTGCTGAGAATTTGGTGACAGTCATTCATTGGCGGAAGGAAGAATCACAGGCTGTGTTGATTGGCAAGTGTGATCTTCATCATCCAGAAACTCTGATACACTGAATGGAGAGTGCAATGGAGAAGCGGCAGAACCAGGGACCACAGAGACCTTTCCAGTCAGCTGAAATGCTTAGACACCAGCTGTGCACATGCTTAGCAAAAAAAACCAGTCATGGATCCTCGTAATGTGGTTTGGGCTCTGACCAGGAATATCCATATTCTTCATTATGCCATTGAAGTGCTTGGACACATGAAGTTCAAAGGTGATGCTCTTAAAGAAGTAATTGAAGGAATTCGAAACAAACCACCTATGGTCCAGCAAGGTTTGGAGTCAGAACACACTGACCTTAAGAAGAACTATTTTGAAATCACATCCAAGATTCGCAACAGTGTGACACCTCAAGCTGAGGATTTATCTACAAATTCAGGTTTTAATCACACCTTGAATTTACTAGCCACATTTTGTGAAGGGGTGGAGTCCAAGTGCGTAGAGTGGGTGTCCTCTCAGCTTTGTTATCACCACCTTTTATCTCTGCAGCAAATGGATGATGAGACAATGAACCAGGCTCAATTTTATCATTCATCTCTACTGGGTGCATACCTTAAGAAGTTTCCTGTAGAGACAATCAATGGTTTTGTTGGGGTAGAGAAGGTCAGACTGGATAAACGGAATGAAAACAGAGAGAGAGTTTCAAAAAGCTGTGACACTGCAAAGGAAGATGACTATGATCCTAGTTTCTTCTTTGCCTCCTCTGCTTGTGAAACTTCTCCTGATGGTGTGTAGACCTGAAATCAGTTCTTCATCTTCCTGTCTGACTTGTAACCATACATACTGCAAAGATGACAGTCAGCATCTGTCCCCAATACTGAATTTGCTGTTGGTTTCATGCTGATCTGTATATTTTATCTTTTCAAAAGAGCCTAAACCTCAGCATGGGGAATTCTATAACAGCAGTGTGAATATTGAACTCTTATGCTGACTTTTTTGAAAATGCATGTTTATACATAAAGTGAAGAGAGAGAGAGAGAGAGAGAGGAGAGAGAGAGAGAGAGAGAGAGAGAGAGAGAGGAGAGAGAGAGAGAGATGAGAGAGAGAGAGAGACAGACAGACAGACAGACAGACAGACAGACAGACAGGGAGAAAGAGAGAGAGAGAGAGAGAGAGAGAGAGAGAGAGATAGAGGTAGGGAGAGACAGAGACAGAGACAGAGACACAGAGAGAGACAGAGATAGACACAGAGAGAGACAGAGAAAGAGAGAGGTAAGGATAACAAAATATCTACTTGTGTAAAAATGGATGCATGTATTTTGTTTTTATATTGTGATTTATGCATACTTTTCCGTTATTTTAATATTTGGCCATTTACCTTTTTCCCTGTTTATATTTAGTAAATCAAGGTGTATTTGGACTTTCCTTTTACGGGAAGAATGTAGACATTCTATGTCTGATAAACCATGGTTTGACATTTGAAAATACTGGTGGCATTATCGGAGTGCAAGGGTTTGCTGCTATTGCTATAATCATGTTAATGATAGAGAGAGAAGATGAACGTGTGGGGAGATCAGAAAGAAGTCAAGGGTCTGCAGGAAGCAAGTGAGAAGAAGAGAGAGAAGGGGGAGGAGGAGAGGGGGGAGGGAAGGATGAGGAAGACAGAGAGAGAGAGGAGGAGAGGAAAGAAGACAGACAGAAGAAGAGGGGGAAAGGAACGAGAAAGAAGAGAGACAGAAGAGAGAGGGGAAGGAGAGAGGAGAGAGAGAGAGAGAGGGGGGAGGGAGAGAGAGAGAGAGAGAGGAGAGGGAGAGGGAGAGAGTGGGGGGGGGGAGGAGAATTAGAGAGAGACAGACACACAGACACTCAGACAGACAGACAGATGTTTTATACAGGGAAAGAAAAGGATGCTTCATGATCAAAGGATTGTATCAGTGACTTTTCCTTTAACATAGACAGATAGGATTCATTGTGAAGTCACACCTCTCCCTCCCTATGTCCTGTCACTAACTGTTGTGTTGTGTAGCCAGTAACTTTTTAGATTTTCAAAACTATCCATGAATGAATAAGAATAGCAGAATTTAAAAAGTATGTGCAAAGATGTTCTGCCCACGTTCATTCATGGATTATAGTGTCATCATCTGAAGGACTTTCCCGGAGTAAAGTTGGTATAGCGGGTTAGCTAAGTGATCAGAGCACTAGCTTTCCCCCAGTCAAGTTAAGCAGCATCAAGCCTGGTTGCCAATTGGATGGGTGACTGTTTGGGTACCTTGGCTTCAGTACTGTCCCCCAGTTCACCCAGATGTAAATAGGTACCTTCCCTCTTTAGTGTCAGTGAAGGTAAAGCAGCGAGAGAGAGGAGACGGGCGTTGACCTGAATATGCTGGCCCCTAGAGAAGCTGAGGTCTCTGACACCTCGCTCCCCTACAGCCACACAGATTATGGGTCACCTTTACCTTTACCTTTTTAAGTACGGTGATGCTTCGAATCCTTGTTCTTAAATATGATGATTTTGTTTCTTTTTTTTTCTTTGGTTCGTGATGGGGGGGCGGGGGGGGGGGGGGGGGGGTCAGGGGGTAGAGGTAGGGTGGATGTGTGAAGTGTTATAAAGCAATAAAAGAAGAATGGATACCTTTCTCAGAGTGAAATTGTTGTAGTTGTTGTTGTTGTTGTTGTTGTTGCTGTTGTTGTTGTTGCTGTTGATGCTGCTGCTGCTGCTACTGCTGCTGTTCATAGTCTCTTTCTTTCTTTCTTTCTTTCTTTCTTTCTGTCTGTCTGTCTGTCTGTCTGTCTGTTTGTTTGTTTGTCTATTTGGCTGTCTGTCTGTCTGTTTTCTTGTTGTTGTTGTTGTTGTTGTTGTTGTTGTTGTTGTTGTTGTTCTTCTTCTTCTTCTTCTTCTTGTTCTTCTTCTTCTTCTTCTTCTTCTTCTTCATCTTCTTCTTCTTCTTCTTCTTCTTCTTCTTCTTCTTCTTTGCAAATCCTCTTCTTCTTCTTCTTCTTCTTCTTCTTCTTCTTCTTCTTCTTCTTCTTCTTCTTCTTCTTCTTCTTCTTCTTCTTCTTCTTCTTCACAATTCTTCTTCTTCTTCACAATTCTTCTTCTTCTTCTTCTTCTTCTTCTTCTTCTTCTTCTTCTTCTTCTTCTTCTTCTTCTTCTTCTTCTTCTTCTTCTTCTCTTCTTCCTCTTCTCCTTCGCAATTCTTCTTCTTGGTTTTTTTTTTTTTTAGGGCAGAATTGTAAAAAGACCTTTACTGTGACTAATTCTTTACCCATTAAAGATTCAATCAATCAATCAATTTTCTTCTTCTTTTTCTTTTTCTTCTTCTTCTTCTTCTTTTTTTCTTCTTCTTCTTCTTCTTCTTCTTCTTCTCTTCTTCTTCTTCTTCTTCTTTCTTCTTCTTCTTCTTTTTTTCTTCTTCTCTTCTTTCTTCTTCTTCTTCTTCTTCTTCTTCTTCTTCTTCTTCTTCTTCTTCTTCTTCTTCTTCTTCTTCTTCTTCTTCTTCTTCTTCTTCTTCTTCTCTTCTTCTTCTTCTTCTCTTCTCTTCTTCTTTCTTCTTCTTCTTCTTCCTTCTTCTTTACAATTCTTCTTCTTCTTTACAATTCTTCTTCTTCTTCTTCTTCTTCTTCTTCTTCTTCTTCTTCCTTCTTCTTCTTCTTCTTCTTCTTCTTCTTTACAATTCTTCTTCTTCTTTACAATTCTTCTTCTTCTTCTTCTTCTTCTTCTTCTCTTCTTCTTCTTCTTCTTCTTCTTCTTCTTCTTCTTCTTCTTTTCTTTTCTTCTTCCTCTTCCTCTTCTTCTTTTTTGCAATTCTTCTTTTTCTTCGCAATTCTTCTTTTTCTTCGCAATTCTTCTTTTTCTTTACAATTCTTCTTCTTCTTTTACAATTCTTCTTCTTCACAATTCTTCTTCTTCACAATTCTTCTTCTTCACAATTCTTCTTCTTCTTCTTCTTCTTCTTCTTCTTCTTCTCTTCTTCTTCTTCTTCTTTCTTCTTCTTCTTCTTCTTCTTCTTCTTCACATTTCTTCTTCTTCTTCTTCTTGTTCTTGTTCTTGTTCTTGTTCTTTTGTTCTTGTTCTTGTTCTTGTTCTTGTTCTTGTTCTTTTCTTCTTCTTCTTCTTCTTCTTCTTCTCTTCTTCTTCTTCTTCTTCTTCACATTTCTTCTTCTTCTCTTCTTCTTCTTCTTCTTCTTCTTCTTCTTCTTCTTCTTCTTCTTCTTCTTCTTCTTCTTCTTCTTCTTCTTCTTCTTCTCCTCCTCCTTTTTCTTGCAATTCTTCTTCTTCGCAATTCTTCTTCTTCTTCTTTTTTTTCTTCTTCTTCTTCTTCTTCTTCTTCTTCTTCTTCTTCTTTCTTCTTCTTCTTCTTCTTCTTCTTCTTCTTCTTCTTCTTTTTCGCAATTCTTCTTCTTTGCAATTCTTCTCCTTTACAATTCTTCTTCTTTGCAATTCTTCTTCTTCTTCTTCTTCTTCTTCTTCTTCTTCTTCTTCTTTTTCTTCTTTCTTCCGAATTCTTCTTGTTTTATTTATTTAAATATTTATTTATTCTTTAATATCGAAGATAATGGAATAAGCAGTCATGTGCTTTTTTTGTATCCAGTTCCCATGTGTATACAGTTGTGTAAATCTTGTCATCTGTTCCCTTTGGCACACGATGGCCTACTATTACGAAAAGCAGCACAGGATTTAACATGTACCAAGATGTTCTGCATTTGTTCAGCACATGGGGCCTGGGTTTATAGTTTTTTCTTCCCTTTCCCCTCCTTCTTCTCCTGCTCATCATCTGTCTTCTCTCTTGTCTACTAATATATCTCCTTTGTATTTTTGCTTTCATTCTTCCTCTTCATCCTTCTTTTCTTTTTCTTCTTTTATTTCTCTTTTTATTCTTCTTGTGGGTTTGTCTTTTTGACTTTTTTGTTTTTACTTTGTTTTTGTTGTTGTTTCTTTACATATTCTTCTTGTGGGTTTGTGTTTTTGACTTTTTTGTTTTTACTTTGTTTTTGTTGTTGTTTCTTTACATATTCTTCTTGTGGGTTTGTGTTTTTGACTTTTTTGTTTTTACTTTGTTTTTGTTGTTGTTTCTTTAGATTTTCTTTTTTTCAGTTCTTTCTTTCTTTCTTGTCTGTTTTTCTTTTTCCCTTCCCATTATTTCTTCCTTTCTTTTTTTTCGTTTTTTCCCTTTTTCTTTCTTTCTTTCTTTTTTCCTTTCCTTCTTTTCTCAATTGATGTTTTTGTTTTTTTCCTCTTTCTTTCTTTCTTTTTTTTTTCTTTCTTTCTTTCTTTCTTTCTTTCTTTCTTTCTTTCTTTCTTTCTTTCTTTCTTTTCTTTCTTTCTTCTCTGTCTGTCTGTCTGTCTTTCTGTCTGTCTGTCTGTCTGTCTGTCTGTCTGTCTCTGTCTGTCTGTCTGTCTGTCTCTCTCTCTCTCTCTCTCTCTCTCTCTCTCTCTCTCTCTCTCTTCTCTCTCTTTCTCTCTTCTCTCTTCTTTCTCTCCTTTCTTTCTTTCTTTCTTTTTTCCTTGATTTGTTTTTACCTTTTTTTTCATTCCTTGCTTTTTTCTTTCCTTCCATCCATCCATCCATCCACCCATCCATCCTTCCTTCCATCCTTCCTTCCTTCCTTCTTTCCTCTTTCCTTCCTTCCTTCCTTCCTTCCTTCCTTCCTTCCTTCCTCATCCATCCATCCATCCATCCATTCCTTCCTTCCTTCCTTCCTTCCTTCCTTCCTTCCTTCCTTCCTTAATAATAATAATAATACATGGAATTTATATAGGGCTATATCCTGTAAAAACAAATCAAAGCGCTTGCACTCGACCCTCACAACAAACAACCAATGACAATAAATAATTCTAGCAAATTCGAAAGCACACACACGCGCGCGCGCCACACACGCACACACACACACACGCACGCACACACACACACACACACACACACACACACACACACACACACACACACACACACACACACACACACACACACACACACACACACAACACACACACACACACTTATAGAGGTTATACATTTTGACAGGGTGAATGAAATTTCAATTGTTGAAGGCAGGGACAAATAGGAGATGAAAACAGAAGGCAAAAATCTTAGGTTTGAAACAAGTGTGTCTTGAGGTTGGATTTAAAAGTGTCATATGTAGGCTTTTGCCGAAGGGAGAGAGGGAGGTCGTTCCAGATTGATGGACCAGAAATAGAGAAAGAGAGGCGGCCAACGGTAGATAGGTTGAATTTCGGAATTTTTAAGGATAAGGTATCTGCAGTCGAGCGGAGGGAACGAGAAGGTGTGTACACGTGAAGACATTCACAGAGGTAGGAGGGTGCTGTTTTGTGGAGACATTTATAACAGAGAGTACTGATCTTGTAGTTAACTCTCTGTGGCACAGGCAGCCAGTGGAGAGATTGCAAGAGAGGAGTAATGTGTTCAAATTTTTTCTTTCTGAGGACCAGTCGAGCTGCAGAGTTTTGTATACGTTGGAGAGAGTGGATAGATGATGCTGGCAGACCAGCCAAAAGAGAATTGCAATAGTCCAGACGTGAAAGAATAAGAGAAGTGACTAGTTTGGATGGTGCATCAGTGGACAGGTACTTTCGAATTGCACTAATACACCGTAGTTGATAGTAGCATGACTGACAGGTCTGCGTGATGAATTTTTGCATGGAGAGTGTGTTGTCAATAACGACTCCTAGATACTTTACAGCACTGGATAGAGGGACTGACCTATTGCCGAAATCTACTGAAGTTGTTGTGATAAAAGACAGTTTGTGTTTGGTCCCTACAAGCATGGATTCGGTTTTATCTGCGTTTAATTGTAATTTGTTCTGTATCATCCAGTTTTGGATATCTTGAAGGCAGTAGGACATATTTGTCAAGAGAGAAGGCAGGTTTTCAGGTGTATCACTGCTTAGAATCTGAGAGTCGTCTGCATAAAAGTGATGGTTGATCTGATGACGGTTAATAACATGTGATAGGGGAGCAGTATAAGAGTAAAGAGAACAGGGCCTAGAACAGATCCTTGAGGGACTCCGCATTCTAGTTTGGTTGGTGTGGAATGAATCTTGTTTACTGCCACAGTTTGGAATCGGTTTGTCAGGTACAAACTAAACCAGGTGAGGGCAGTACCTTTAATACCGAAAGTGTTTTGGAGACGGGAGAGAAGAATTGAATGGTCAATAGTGTCAAATGCTGCAGATAAGTCGAGAAGAGTGAGGAGGGAGATTTTTTTCCTTTCCAAAAAATTCTTCTTCCTTCCTTTCCATTCCTTCCTTTCTTTTCTTTTCATTCTTCTTTTCTTCTTTCTTTCTTTTCTTCCTTCCTATCCTTTCTTTTTTTTCCTTCTTTTGTATATTTCTCATTCTCCTTTCTTCCTTGCCTTCCTTTTCATTTTCCTTTTTCTTTGTTTCTTTTTTCTTTTTCTTTTTTCTTTCTTTCTTTCCTCTTTTCTTCTTTTTCCTTCCTTTCTCCTACTTATGCCTTCCTTTCTTTCTTTTTTTTTTTCTTTGCTTTTTTTTTTTCTTTCTTTCTTTTTTTTCCCTTTCTTTCTTCTTCCTATGTGCTCCTCTTCATTTTTTTGGGTCTCTTCCTGAACTTGTAGTTTTTATTTATTCTTTTCTAGGTTTAGATGGTTCTTTTGAATCTAGCTCTACACACACTGTATGTCACGTGCTAGACAAAATACAAAATACTACAACATCTCAAAACTTGTTATCAAATCTCTCTGAGCAGTGAGTACAGCTCAGACAAGCGTACAGTTTCCTTGTGTGACCCCTCATCACACAGTGCACAGAACTGTCCACACTCCCTTCACTAAACAACACAGTTACTGCTCCTTCCTTCCTTCCTTTCCTCAGTGCTTCATCCACACCTTGACAGCAAGTGTACACTGAACAAAGCTCTGTGCATCAGAATTGCGCTTTGAAGATTGTGTGCTGCTGAGAATTTGGTGACAGTCATTCATTGGCGGAAGGAAGAATCACAGGCTATATTGATTGGCAAGTGCAATCTTCATCATCCAGAAACTCTGATACACTGAATGGAGAGTGCAATGGAGCAGCGGCAGAACCAGGGACCACAGAGACCTTTTCAGTCAGCTGAAATGCTTAGACACCACCTGTGCACACGCTTAGCAAGAAATCAGACTAAAAATGATTCTTATTTGGTGTGTTCTCTGATAAGGAAAATATCCATCTTACGATCCCAAAGTGCCATCTTTTTAAGTACTCTGTCCTTCAAACAGTCTGTCATCAGGAGAGCAATTGAAGAAAGTAGAAGAAAAATGGAAACTTTGCAACCAGAGAGCACATATAAGAAGGATTATCTTCAGATCAGGGAGGAGATCAGCAACAGCAAAGTCTTTGAGGCTGTGACTATATCAAACTTTAACCCCCTGAGTGCTAGCCTGAATGGGATAGGCCTAATTACCGATGAAATTGAGAACGAGTGTGCATGTTGGATTTTTCTAAGATTTTATTATTACAGTGTTTTCTCTCTGCTACAAACTAATCATCAAACTATAAATAATTACATCATTTACCATAAGTTTTTACTGCGTGCCTATTTCAAAGGTTTTTTATTGCAGTGTTTATTGAAAATTGAAAACAGATATTTGAATTTACAAGAGGTTGAAAGACAGAGAGTTTTAGAAAGTTCTGGCAGGGCATAGAAATCTGAGTGTGATTCTAAGGTCTTTGCCTCTTCTACTTCTAACACTGTTCCTGAGACTGATCAGGCAGAAAACTCGTATCTTCCTCTTTGCCTTTAACTATAACCATGTGGCAAAGATTTCAAAGAGCATCTCCAAGAATGTTTAATCTGTTATTTGTTTCATACTAATCAATTAAACTTGTTTTTGTTACTAATATGTCTTAACTTCGCTGTGCTGTGTCTTAAAACTGCAGCCTGATGAGGGAAATCTTGTTTTTTTTTTTAAAGTCTTGCTTGTATATACTGAACAAGGATGGGGGGTAAGGAAATCGGCATTGGTGTAAAAAAAATAAGTCCAGGCACATTTTTTGTATTATCTTGCATGGAAACTGGGATCATCATTAGTGTTCTTTATTTATAAGAACAACAAGATCAACCTTTGCTTCATTTTAGTAATCATAATGTGTGTGTGTGTGTGTGTGTGTGTGTGTGTGTGTGTGTGTGTGTGTGTGTGTGTGTGTGTGTGTGTGTGTGTGTGTGTGTCTTGTGTGTGTGTGTGTGTGTGTGTGTGTGTGTGTGTGTGTGTGTGTGTGTGTGTGTGTGTGTGGTGTGTGTGTCTGGACTTTTTCCCTGATAAGAACTAGACTATATATATATAATATATATATTATATATATATATATAGAAAAGCCAATATGTGTATCTAAAAAGATTTTTTTGGCATTGAACAAAGAGTGTTGTGTGTCTATGGATGGTGAAGCAGTACTTTGTTCAACACCAATGACATGGTTCACACTGTGGTCATAAACAATGGCACCCTGTTGGGGTATAGAGCCATTCATTTGTGTGTATCTGGTTGATACCTTTGTATTCTTTTATAGCGAGGATAATGGAATAAGCACTCATGTGCTTTTTTCCATCCAGTTCCTGTGTGTATGCAGTTTTTTGTAAATGTCATCTGTTCCCACTGGCACACGATGGCCTTCTTTTACGAAAAGCGGAACAGGATTTAACGTGTGCACAAGGTGTTCTGCCCGAGAGACAGAGAGAGAGACAAACACAGAAAGACAGAGAGAGACAGAGACAGACAGACAGAGAGAGAACACTAAAATGCTTTAATGGTACCTTGGACCACAATACACCAGGTGAGGGGGGCAGGGGTGAGAGAGAAAGGGGGAGGGAGAGAGAAAGGGGGAGGGAGAGAGAAGAGAGAGAGAGAGAGAGAGAGAGAGAGAAGAGAGAGAGAGAGAGAGAGAGAGAGAGAGAGAGAGAGAGAGACAGACAGACAGACAGACAGACAGACAGACAGACAGACAGGGACAAAGAGGTATACTTAATAATGGTAGCTGGAGTCTGTTTCTTTTAATCTGACTGGATAAAGGGGACTCACTGTGTATATTCTTCCTTCTATCATCTCCCTTCACCAATCTTGATGTTGTGCAGTGAACAATTTTTAGAGTTGGAAATTTTTTTTTTCTATAATTAGAATTTAGCTTTGATTAGCGTTACTAAAAGACTTTTCATGATGAAGATGACCTGTCCTATTTTATTTACATGTGCAAAAATCTTCTCAAGGCTTAAACCAGATTCAGATGAGCCTAATCTTGTGGAGTGTGACTTTTGAGTGGGTTGGAAATCAGTTTTTAAAGCAGTTGGTTCTGTACACATTTCATAGTCTGAGATTTTTATTTTTTAAAAAACGACAAAAAGTGTCTGTATGAGGAAAGTGAACTGTTTTGTACATTGTCGAGCTGGATGAGAAATATATACATGATTTGAAGAAGATATTCACTGTTATATTGGTTGTTTGGTTTGGAAGTGTAAAAATAGTCTATCAGTAGCAATGTGAATGGAAAATAGGGTGAACATCTTTTTAAATATTTTTTTAATCTTCGTTGGGTATAAAGAATAGCTGTGGTCCTAAAACCTGTTCCATAATATAGTAGTTTAGACCAGCGTTTGAATCAAAGCAGGAAAATGGACCAAACCAGACGATTATTTCCCTTAAGTGTTGGAGTTTCTTTGCTCTAATGCTATCCCATGCTCTCTAGAAACTCTACAGTAGGATGTTGTTTTCTTCTACTGCTTCGTTAACCTTCTTTCGTTAGTTTCAGCTTCTTCTGCTTTTCAAAAGTTTCTTGTTCTATCTTTTTAAGACAGGCTCCTTTGTGTCTTTTTTCTGACCACACTACAGAGGGGAATACTCACGCTGTTTAGTTCTAAAGCTTTGTCAGTGATGAAACTAAATGTTCACAAATTCAATTCAACAGTTCAGCTTTTGTTGTCCTCTATCAAAGGAAAGTTGTTTTGCAGTGATTAAAAGCATATCTAAACATCTAACAAGAAGTAGACAAATAATTTGAATGCACAGAATAAGAGGTAACATTTGTTAAGCACACACACAAACACACGCACATGCACACACCACACACACACACACACACACACACACACACAACACACACACACACACACACACCGCGCGCGCGCGCGCGCGTGCACGCACACACACACATACACACATGGCGCACACACACATGCGCGCACACACACATGCGCGGCCCCACCACACACACACCACACACACACCACACACACACACACACACAACACACACACACACAACACACACACACACCTCTGTTACAAGATTTTTGCTTAGCAATGAATAAAAAATATATTCAAAACTACTAATAGTTAGACATCTATAAATTTGAATGCACATGATAAAAGGTAACATTTGTTAAACATAGTTTGTTCAGTTCCTCAATGCCCTGAATATTTTTAAAAAATTATTTAATTTTTTTTTATATTGAGGATAATGGAATAAGCACTCTTACGCTTTTTTTTTTTTACATCCAGTCCTAGTGTGTACGCTGTTTTGTAAATTTTGTCATCTGTTCACTACCAGCTCACAATCGCCTACTCTTTCGAAAAGCAGAACAGGATTAAATGTATGTGCAAGATGTTCTGCATGCCTTGGCACATGGGACCTGGGTTTACAGTCTCACCCAAAGGACTTTTGAGGAAAGTGGAGTCAGCACTGATGTTAACTCCAGGGGAAAATCACAGAGTAGTCTCATTTGAATAAAGAAATGACTAAAAATAATGATTACAAGCACACAACATGTTTAGTTTGGCTGGAAATATCTCAGAATAACTAATCTTGCTGTTTAATTTAATATTTGTTGTTACAGGAACAAACAGGGCCCCAACCAGAAAGGAAACTTATTAAAAAATGAATAAATAAATAAATAAATAAAAACAAAAACTTCAGAAATCTGAAGAAAAAAGCCCTCTCCATAAACAGGGAGGAAAAAGTAGGAATTGTTTCTGGGATTTTTTGCTATGTTGTAAGAAAAAACTTAGGACCAGAGGGGCGATTTTTTTTCTCTAAATTTCAAAGGGTCTTGTAAAAAGTAATTTAGGAAATGTTCGTATGGGTATTGTTTATAACAAGAGGGGACATGTTTTGCTGTTTTCTTCCTTTCTGAACTGTCAGTTCATGGACTTAAAACTTGTTCCTTCCGCTTTTCTGAAGAGTAGGCCATTATGTGCCAGTGGGAACATATGACAAAATTTACAAAACTGCATACGCACAGGGACTGGATGTAAAAAAAAGAACCCAACCCCACACCAGTGCTTATTCCATTAACCTTGACAAAAAGAATAAATGAATAATAAATAAATGAGAGTTGTTAACCCTTAATTACTGAAAACACACTTACCATAGTCTTGATAGCTGCACCAGCTAGCACACATAAACCTTATGTAGAATAATGATGGCGATAGTGAGCACCCTGTCCTGTGCACTCATGCAGAGTTGTGCGCATGCACGCGGTGCGTGTGTGTGTATGTGCGTGTGTCCGTGTGTGCATGCACGTGCATGCACACGTGTGTGTATGTGTGTGTTTGTGTGTGTGAGTGGGTGCCTCTGTGTATGTGTGTGTTTATTTATTTATTCTTTTATTATGTGTGTGTGTGCGTGTATGTGTGTGTATTTGTGTGTGTTATATATATATATATATATATATATATATATATATAATATATATATATATATATATATGTGTGTGTGTGTGTGTGTGTGTGTGTGTGTGTGTGTGTGTGTGTGTGTGTGTGTGTGTATACACGTATTGTTGTCAATTTGTAATTCTGAGTATTTTATAGCTTTAAGCATTGAAAACTAATGATGACTTGTCTTTTTAAAGAAATAATCGATTTAGAGTTCTTAATTACTCTGAAAGTTGTTTTATAGGTTTTATCATCACTGGATGTTTTGAGGGGAAGGGATGAATAAAGTAATATTATCCATTATACTTCTTGTGTTCATTTTTTAAAGAATCTGTCATCTCTGTGTGGTTTGTTCATTTTTTCACTTCTTCATAGAAGTCATACCCCATTATGACTTTTATTAGGGTAATCTTTTTCTGTCTGTGTCTTTCTGTCTGTGACTCTGTATGTCTATGTCTTTGTCTCTGTATATCTGTCTGTCTCTCTTTTTATGTTAGTCTGTCTCTGTTTGTCTGTCTGCCTGCCTGTCTCTCTCTTTGTCTGCCTGTCTGTTTCTCTCTCTCTTTCTCTCTCTCTCTCTCTCCTCTCTCTCTCTCTCTCTCTCTCTCTCTCTCTCTCTTCTCTCTCTCTCTCTCTCTCTTCTCTCTCTCTCTCTCCTCTCTCTCTCTCTCTCTCTCTCTCTCTCTCTCTCTCTCTCTCCTCTCTCTCTTCTCTCTCCTCTCTCTCTCTCTTCTCTCTCTCTCTCTCTCTCTCTCCTCTCTCTCTCTCTCTCTCTCTCTCTCTCTCTCTCTCTCTCTCTCTCTCTCTCTCTCACTCTCTTTCCCTCTCTCTCTTCTCTTCATCTCTCTTCCTCTTTCTCTCTCTCTCTCCTCCTCTCTCTGCATCTCTCTCTCTCTCCCTCTATCCTCGTCTCCTCTCTCTCTCATGCTCTCTGTGAACCTTTGCACAATAAATCTGTTCGCTCTGTAGAGTAGGCCATCAGTGCGGGGAACAGATGCATTACAAACTTAGAACGAGATGTGTAAAAAGCACAAAAGTGCTTATTCCATTATCCTCGATATAAAAAATAAAGATTTCTCTCTCTCTCTTCTCTCTCTCTCTCTCCCCTCTCTCTCTCTCTCTCTCTCTCTCTCTCTCTCTCTCTCTCTCTCTCTCTCTTCTCTCTCTCTCTCTCTCTCTCTCTCATTGTAAGGGGGGGGGGGGGGGGGTGAGAAATCATGGCATCCCAGTGGCAGTTGTTGTGAAATGTGCTGTCCAGTTTTGTGTGATACAACACTCCAAAGGACTCTACCAAACTGCTACCTGTGTTGAAATTCAGTTGATGATCTCCACTACCTAAAACTACCTTAAAATGGCGGACATGGGGACATGGAGGGGGGCAAAAGGGGTGTTTGGCGGAAAATGTCAACATGTGTCATGCTTAAAAAAAAAAAAAAGTCTCCTAACTTGGCACCGGTGAGCACTTGCAGGGACACTGTCACACCGGCTGATGTTGTTGTGCTCTGCTCATTTCTCTGATAAACTGTCTCTGTTGCAATAGGGACAAATTGATGTCTTCTGAGTCTGTTGACCTAGATTATAAAACAATCCAAAAGGGGACTTTTTGGAGCGAGTTGGCAGAGGTGTGTGACAGTGACAGCGGGCCAGCCTGTCAGCCAGTCGTGCACGTGCTTCTGATTGCGCTCTGCGTGCAGCAGCCACCTGCTTTCTCCTTGCCCCTTACATAGGCTTTTGCTTAGCAGCAACATCGAGACGAACCCATGGACAGACGGAAAGAAGAGACACAGTGATGAATGCACCAACGGATGTAAGTGATCTGATGAAGACAGTTATGCAGAACATACACCAACAGTTCACAGGACAAACCACTGTAACCAAGAACGACTTAGGAGAAATCAGAAATGAATGGATGCAAGTGAAACAACAGTGTGAAGAAATAAATGTGAGATGTGACAGATTGGAAAAAGACCAGGAAAGCTGAAAGAAACAGTGACAGAGGGAGGGAGAAGGAAGGGACAGACATGCAAAGAGAAAGACAGATGGACAAAGAGAGAGAGACACAGAGAGAGAAATAGAGATATATTTATTTATTCATTTAGTTATTTATTTGTGACGCTTCACCACATAATGAGTCGCATTGCACCAGAGGTTAAATTTTAGTTATTGGCATATTAGTAATTTGCAATAGAAACGCTATTCAATACAAAAAACAGATTGAAAATCAGACAATTCTATGAAAAGTTATTACATATTGAAATGATACACAGCAGGACGTGAAAAAATGAGAAAGGGGCAAGATTATTTTCGTAACAAGTCGTCAGAATGAGGGCTTGGGTATTTTAAAACACATTTAAAAGCAAAAGGAAACAAACTTAGGCCTTGACATTTCCTTACAAGATAGAATAACAGCTACACTTTTATAATCAAACAAAATCTCAAAATCCACAACCTGACCCCCACCTGCCTTAAATGTGAGGCTCCACCACGAAATGAGTCGCTTAGTACATTATCCAATTTTGTGCTAGAAGCCATTGAAGGCAGATGAGGGTCAAGTTTTCAATTTTTGAGATTTTGATTGATTATTAAATGATATCCGTTTATCTACCTTATAATGAAATATCAAGGCATAAGTTTTATTCCTTTTGCTTTTAAATGCGCTTTGAAAATATACAAGCCCTCATTCTGACAACGTCTTACGAAAGTAAACTTGCCCCTTTCTCATTTTGTCACATCATGCAGTCTATCAATTCAATTTGTAATAACTTCGCACACAATTGTCTGATTTTCAATCTGTTTTTTGTATTGGATAGCCCTTTTATTGCAGATTAGTAACTTATCAATAACTACAAATTGACCCCAGGTGCAATGGGACTCCTAATGTGGTGGAGCATCACAAATTGCTCCTAGGGCAAAAGTGGGTTTGGTGCTCGGGACTCATTTGTGGTGGAGCATCATATCTATTCTTTCATATCCCCGTGTGTATGCAGTTCTGTAAATCATGTCATCTGTTTCCACTGGCATACAATGGTGTACTCTTATAAAAAGCTAACAGGATTTCATGTGTGGGCGCAAGATGTTCTGCATGGGTCCGCACACAGGGCCTTGGTTTACAGCCTCATCCAAAGGACTTTTGGGGAAAGTGGAGTCAGCGCTGATGTTAACTCCAGGGGAAAATTCCCCTTGAGCGGGGAATCGAACCCAGTCGTCATATTGCGAGTGCAATGTTCTGACCACTAGGCTATCCCGTCCACTGAGTCAGAGAGAGAGAGAGGCACAGAGAACAGACTTGTCACATGCTAGAAAAGACTTTTTAAAAAATACATCTCAAAACCTGTCATCAAACCTATCAGCCCTGTGAGTACAGCTCAGACAGTGTACAGTTTCCTTGTGTGACCCCACATCACACAGTGCACACAACTGGCCACACTCCCTTCACTACACAACGCAGTTACTGCTCCTTCCTTCCTCCCTTCCTTCCTTTCCTCAGTGCTTCATCCACACCTTGACAGCAAGTGTACACTGAACAAAGCTCTGTGCATCAGAATTGCGCTTTGAAGATTGTGTGCTGCTGAGAATTTGGTGACAGTCATTCATTGGCGGAAGGAAGAAGCACAGGCTGTGTTGATTGGCAAGTGCGATCTTCATCATCCAGAAACTCTGATACACTGAATGGAGAGTGCAATGGAGCAGCGGCAGAACCAGGGACCACAGAGACCTTTCCAGTCAGCTGAAATGCTTAGACACCACCTGTGCACATGCTTAGCAAAAACCCCAGTCATGGATCCTCATAATGTGGTTTGGCCTCTGACCAAGACTTTAGGTATTCTTCGTTATGCCATTGAAGGGTATGGACACGAGTACTACGAAGGTGATGCTCTTAAAGAAGTAATTGAAGGATATCGAAGTAAAGCACCTATGCTCCGGCAAGGTTTGGAGTCAGAACACACTGACCTTGAGAAAAACTATTGTGAAATCACATCTAAGATTTGCAACAGTGTGACACCTGAAGCTGAAGATTTATCTACAGATTCAGCTGTTAATGACACGTTGAATTTCCTAGCCAGATGTTGTGAAGGGGTGGAGTCCAAGTGCGTAGAGTGGGTGTCCTCTCAGCTCTGTTATCACCACCTTTTATCTCTGCAGCAAATGGATGATGAGACAATGAACCAGGCTCAATGTTATCATTCATCTCTACTGGGTGCATACCTTAAGAAGTTTCCTGTAGAGACAATCAATGGTTTTGTTGTGGTAGAGAAGGTCAGACTGGATAAACGGAATGAAAACAGAGAGAGTTTCAGAAAGCTGTGACACTGCAAAGGAAGGTGACTATGATCCTAGTTTCTTCTTTGCCTCCTCTGCTTGTGACACTTCTCCTGATGGTGTGTAGACCTGAAATCAGTTCTTCATCTTCCTGTCTGACTTGTAACCATACATACTGCAAAGATGACAGTCAGCATCTGTCCCCAAAACTGAATTTCCTGTTGGTTTCATGCTGATCTGTTTATTTTATCTTTTTAAAAGAGCCTAAACCTCAGTGTGTGTGTTATAAAACAGCAGTGTGAATATTGAACTCTTGTGCTGACTTAAAAAAAATGCATGCTTGTACATAATGTGGAGGGGAGAGAGAGAGAGAGAGAGAGAGAGAGAGAGAGAGAGAGAGAGAGAGAGAGAGAGAGGAGAGAGAGAGAGAGAGAGAGACAGGGAGGGAGAGAGAGAGAGAGAGAGAGAGAGAGGAGAGAGAGAGAGAGAGAGAGAGAGAGAGAGAGAGAGAGAGAGAGAGAGGAGAGAGAGAGAGAGACGGAGGGAGAGAGAGAGAGACAGACAGAGATAGAGACAGAGGGGTAAGGATAAGAAAATATCTACTTGTGTAAAAATGGATGCATGTATTTTATTTGATATGGACTGTTGAGTTTTTATTGCTGTCACCTTTTCCCTGTTTTATTTTAGTAATCAGGGAGTTTGTGCCTTTTCCTTTTTCTGGGAAGAAGTATGACATCTATAGTGAAACCAAGGTGTGCATTTGAAGGAAACTGGTGCATTTAGGGGTGAATGAATGCTAGGATTATCTGTCTATAAACCATAGTTGTGTACTAGGTTGAAAATGAAGGATGTGGTGGGCTCCATGATCAGAAAGAAGTGCAAGGTCTTCTGCTAGTGCTTCAAGCTTAATGAAAAGAGAGAGAGAGAGGGGGGGGGGGAGGGAAGGGAGGGAGGGATAGGACAGAGAGAAAGGGAGGGAGGGACAGAGAGAGAGAGAGAGAAAGAGAGAGAGAGAGGGGGGGAGAGAGGGGGAAGGGAGGGAGGGATAGAGGGACAGAGGGAGGGAGGGAGAGGGAGAGAGAGAGGCAGGCAAGAGAGAGAGGGGGGAACAGATAGACAGACAGAGACGGGGGAAGGAAGAGAGAGAGAGAGAGAGAGAGAGAGAGAGGAGAGAGAGAGAGAGAGAGGAGAGAGAGAGAGAGAGAGAGAGAGAGAGAGAGAGAGAGAGAGAGAGAGAGAGAGAGAGGGGAGGGAGGGAGGAGAGAGAGGAGGGAGAGAGAGAGAGTGAAACAGGGAGAGCGTGGGCGGGGAGAGAGAGAGTTAGAGATGGAGGGAGGGGTGGGGGAGGGAGGGAGAGAGGGACATAGAGAGAGGGAGGGAGGGAGAGCGAGAGAGACAGGCAGACAAGAGAGAGAGGGGGAAACAGATATACAGACAGACAGACAGAGATGGAAGGAAAGACAGACAGACAGAGAGAGACGGGGGAAGGAGAGAGAGGAGAGAGAGAGAGAGAGAGAGAGAGAGAGAGAGAGAGGAGAGAGAGAGAGAGAGAGAGAGAGAGAGAGAGGAGAGAGAGAGAGAGAGAGAGAGAGAGAGAGAGAGTGAGAGAGAGAGAGAGTGAGAGAGTGAGAGGAGGGAGAAAGACAGACAGACAGACAGACAGACAGACAGACTGACAGACATATGTTTATACAGGGAAAGAAACGGATGCTTCACGATCAAAGGATTTTATAAGTGAGAGAGAGAGTGAGAGAGAGAGAGAGGGGGGGGGGGGGGGGGGGGGGCAGATAGACAGACAGACAGAAAAAGAAGGGAAAGACAGACAGACAGAGAGTGAGTGAGAGAGAGAGATAGTGAGAGAGAGAGGGGGGGGGGGAGGCAGACAGACAGACAGAGAAGGAGGGAAAGACAGACAGACAGAGAGTGAGAGAGAGTGAGAGAGAGAGAGGGGAGGAGAGACAGACAGACAGACAGACAGACAGACAGGCAGACAGACAGACAGAGATGTTTTATACAAGGAAAGAAAAGGATGCTTCATGATCAGAGGATTTTATAAGTGACTTTTCCTTTAACATAGATAGGATTCATTCTGCAGTCACACCATCTCCCTCCCTATGTCCTGTCACTAACTGTTGTGTTGTGTAGCCAGTAACTTTTTAGATTTTCAAAACTATCCATGAATGAATAAGAAAAGCAGAATTTAAAAAGTATGTGGAAAGATGTTCTGCACACGTTCATTCATGGATTATAGTTTTATCATCTGAAGGACGTTCCCGGAGTAGAGTCTGGGTATAGCTGGTAAGCTCAGTGGTCAGAGCACTGGCTTTCCCCCAGTCAAGTTAAGCAGCCTTGAGCGTGGTTGCAAATTGGATGGATGACCATTTGTGCGCCTTGGCTTCAGTACGGTTCCCCAGTTCACCCAGATGTAAATGGGTACCTGCCCTCTTTAGGATCAGGGAAGGTAAATCAGTGAGGGAGAGGAGATGGGCGCTGACCTAAATATGCTGGCCCCTAGAGAAGCTGAGGTCTCTGACACCTGGCTCCCCTACAACCACACAGGTTATGGGTCACCTTTACCTTTTACCTTTACCTTTTTAAATATGGTGATGCTTGGAATCCTTGGTCTTAAAATTTGATGATTTTGTTTCCTACTTTTTTCTTTGGTTGGTAGGGGGTGGGGTGGAGGGGGTAGAGGTTGGGTGGATGTGTGTAGTGTTATGAAGCAATAAAAGAAGAATTTTTCCCTTTTCTCAGAGTGAAATTGTAGTTGTTGTTGTGTTGTTGCTGCTGCTGCTGCTACCGCTGTTGCTGTTCATAGTCTCTTTCTTTCTTTCTTTCTTTCTTTCTTTCTTTCTTTTCTTTTCTTTCTTTCTTTCTTTCTTTCTTTCTTCTGTCTGTCTGTCTGTCTGTCTGTCTGTTTGTCTGTTCGTCTGTCTATCTGTCTGTTTTGTTGTTGTTGTTGTTGTTGTTGTTGTTGTTGTTGTTGTTGTTGTGTTGTTGTTGTTGTTGTTGTTGTTTTCTTCTTCTTCTTCTTCTTCTTCTTCTTCTTCTTCTTCTTCTTCTTCTTCTTCTTCTTCTTCTCCTTCTCCTTCTTCATTTTCTTCTTCTTTTTCGCAATTCTTCGCAATTCTTCTTCTTCACAATTCTTCTTCTTCGCAATTCTTCTTCTTCGCAAGTCTTCTTCTTCGCAATTCTTTCTTCTTCTTCTTCTTCTTCTTCTTCTTCTTCTTCTTCTTCTTCTTTCTTCTTCTTCTTCGCAATTCTTCTTCGCAATTCTTCTTCTTCTTCTTCCTCTTGTTCTTCTTCTTCGCAATTCTTCGCAATTCTTCTTCGCAATTCTTCTTCTTCTTTCTAATAATAATAATATATAAAGAAGAAGAAGAAGAAGAGAAGAAGAAGAAAGAAGAAGATGATGATGATAATAATAACAATAATAATAATAATAATAATAATAATAATAATAATACATGAAACTTATATAGCGCTATATCTTGTAAAAACAAATCAAAGACAACACACACAACACACACACACACACACACACACACACACACACACACACACACACACACACACACACACACCACACACACACACACACAAAGGCTATACACTTTGGCAGGCAGATGTCGAAGGCGGGGGCGGACAAGAGATTGGAAAAAAAAATCTTAGGTTTGAAATAAGTGTGTCTTGAGGTTGGATTTAAGTGTCATAAGTAGGCTTTTGCCGGAGGGAGAGAGGGAGATCGTTCCAGATCAATGGACCAGAAACAGCGAAAGAGCAGCGGCGAACAGTTAGGTTGAATCTAGGTATTCTTAAGGACAAAGTATCTGCGGCTGAGCGGAGGGAGCGAGAAGGTGTGTACAAGTGAAGACATTCACAGAGGTAGGAGGGTGCAGTTTTGTGGAGACATTTGTAACAGAGGGTATTGATCTTGTGGATTACTCTCTGTGCTACGGGCAGCCAGTGGACAGTTTGCAAGAGAGGGGTAATGTGCTCAGATTTTTTCTTTCTGAGGAGTAGACGAGCTGCAGAGTTTTGTATACGTTGGAGGGAGTGGATAGATGATGCTGGCAGACCAGCTAAAAGAGATTTGCAATAGTCCAGACGTGAAAGAATGAGAGAAGTGACAAGTTTGGATGTTGCATCAGTGGACAGGTATTTTCGAATTGCACATATGCGCCGTAATTGATAGTAACATGACTGACAGGTGTGGGTAATGAATTTTTGCATGGAGAGTGTGTTGTCAACAACGACCCCTAGATACTTCACAGAAGTGGATAGCGGAACTGACGTATTACCGAATTCTATTGAAGTTGTTGAAATGGAGGAGAGTTTGTGTTTGGTGCCTACGAGCATGGCTTCGGTTTTATCTGCATTTAGTTGTAACTTGTTTCTTCTTATTTCTCTTCTTCTTTTTCTTCTTATTCCTCTTCTTCTTCGCAATTCTTCTTATTCTTTGCAATTCTTCTTCTTCGCAATTCTTTTTCTTTGCAAGTCTTCTTTTTCTTCGCAAGTCTTCTTCTTCTTCTTCTTCTTCTTCTTCTTCTTCTTCTTCTTCTTCTTCTCTTCTCTCTCTTCTTCTTCTCCTTCTTTGCAAATCTTCTTCTTCTTCTTCTTCTTCTTCTTCTTCTTTCTTCTTCTCTTCTCTTCTTCTTCTTTTTCTTCTTCGCAATTCTTCTTCTTCTTCTTCTTCGCAATTCTTCTTCTTCTTTTTCGCATTCTTCTTCTTTTCTTCTTCTTCTTCTCTTCTTCTTCTTCTTCTTCTTTTTTTTTTTTTTTAAAACTTTTTTAATGTTCATTTTTCAATTACAAACAACATAGGTAAACATTTCTAATCAAAACACGAAAAAAAGAAAAAAATCCAAAAAAAGTAAGAATGCAATTTTGTGTCATAACCAAGTGACAGGAAGTGCTTTTCCAATGATTAACCAAAAAGCACACACACACGTTCATATCCCTATCAGTATGCTTGCATGCACGCATGCATCCACACACACACACATATATACACTTACGCATGCACGCATGCTTGCACACACGCGCTAAATTCAATGTATCATGTACGCATACAAACAACAACCAAAGAACAAAACAGAACAAAACAAAAACAACAACTACTACAACAACAACAACAGCAACAACAAGAAAGCACACCAAAAAACACACAAAAAACTCCCCAAAAAGTATCTCTGTCATTTCTGTCTACCTACGCCATTATACATTTTTATCTATAAGAAAAAGCACGCTGAGTCAGTGTCATCTCAAATGCCTATTACACATACAAGTCTTTTTTCCGGTATCACCTGTTTGCTAATCAGCAAATAACATGGCCAGACATGTTTTACCTATATGTATGTGCACCTATATATACACATACACATACACACATATACACACCAACATATCTACAGATATATATATACATATATATACATACATATATATATACACATACACATGCATATACACATATACACATACACACATATATACACACATATATATACACACACACACACATATATATGCACATATATACACACACATACACACATATACATACATATATATATATACATACATACATACATACATACACACACACACATACACATACCCATACATATACATACCTAGCTACATATTCACACATACATACACACACATAAAGATTATACCTATATATATTTAGTCTGTACAATCAAACAATGGTTTATAATGATTCCATTCAAAGGTGAATCTACTCAAATTGTTTGCAATTGTCGCGTTGTAATGTTCAATTTGAAACCTGTATTTCAACTGTTTTAAAAAAACTTTTATTATGGGCGAATGGTTTTCAATTCTACATCTGTAAATATACCATTTGGCTAGTAGAATGATGAAATCAAAAACAGCATCTGTTTTCATACAATCATCTACTCCGAAAAGAACAATCTGACGTGAAATTTTTACATTCGATGCATGTTCGCAGTTGTCATTAATATATTTTTCTAATTTTGTCCAAATAGCTCTTGCATGGTTACAACCCCAAAAGAAATGTTCGACTGAGTCTTTTTCATTACTGCACAGGGCACAATTTGTTGTGTTTGTTACACCCATTGCACACAGAACAACATTAGTAGCAACAATTCTATGGAGGATTTTTATCTGTAACCATTGTAGTTTGATATCTTTAATTTTGTGCAATTTTCCAAATACCTTTTTCCAGTTGATTTCTTCATTAAGTTTATGTGTCCATTTTTTACAACATTTCGGTTCTATGTTATTTGACATCAAATACTCATAATACCTTTTTGAACCCCTGTGCACACTATCAATTATTTGTATTGTTTTGGGTGTATCTGTACAACAATTCACATCATCATCTATTCTGATTCCTGTTTTATTTGCAAAATGTTTGATTGATGAAATTAGTCCATTAAAAGTTACAAAGTCGATACAGTTACCATTTGTTTTAGAAAAATCTCCATAGTTCAAAAACTCACCATTTTTTTTGACAAGATGTTTTATTAGATATATCCCCTTTTCTGCTAAAATCTTTTTATCAATGACTCTATTTCCTATGGTAATGTTATTATTATACAAGACAGGTTCTGTTAGAAATTCATTTTCATTTTGTGGAGTGATGCAAGCACAGAAAGATTCATAAGCCTTAAAAACATGCGTCCAAAAATGATTAACCTTCAGGTGTTTGCGTGCTACTGATGGTCCATAACATTCTAGATTCTTAAGAAATGGGTATAGCATTTCTGCAATACTGACCCATTTGTGATTAGTTCTTCTAAGTTTTCTTACCCATGAAAGCTTCAAAGCATATATATAATTTCTTATATCCGGTATATTTAGTCCACCTTGTTTGATAGTCTTAACTGCTGTCTGTCTACTTATCTTGTCTTGCTTATCATTCCAGACAAATCGAAAACATAGTTTCTGTAACTGTATCAAAAATTGGTCGGGTGGGTCTGGTAGTAATATCCATAGATGTATAAGTTTTGAAAGAATAAGTGACTTTAGTACTGCTACTCTACCTAGTGGGGTGATAGATCTCTGTGACCATATTTTAAACAGCAATTTTACCTCTGAAAATTTATCATTATAATTTATCATTTCACAATCTGTCAGTGTCTGGGTAAACCAAACACCCAATATCTTAAATCTGGAGGGGTTCCAAATCATTTTCAAATTAGGGCAAAATATTTTGCCTGAATTTTTCTTACTTCCTAGCCATATGATCTGAGTTTTATCTTCATTCATGAGTAGTCCTGAAACTCTACCAAATTGTTCAATAATGTGTATGGACTGTTCAAATGAGGTCCCATCTCCAGCGTTCAAGAGCTGGGTGTCATCAGCGTACTGAGAAATTTTGAGTTCTTTGTTTCCAATATTGACTCCTTTTATCACTTTATCTTCTTTTATCATTAAGGCCAAAATTTCTGCACAGAGAATAAACAAATAGGGTGAAATCGGGTCACCCTGCCTGCATCCCCTTTCAATGCTAAACCATCGGTTAGTACTACCATTAACAAGAACAGTCGATTTAATATTGTTATAGAAAGTTTTAATCCAGTGCGTTAAACTATTTCCAAACCCAAATGCCTTTAACACTTTAAACATAAAATTCCAATTAAGAGAGTCAAAAGCTTTTTCAAAGTCGATACTAATGAGTAGTCCTGGTTGATTTTTTATATTCAAATAATTGATCAAATCATAAATCAGCCTTACATTGTCACCAATGTACCTATTTGTCATAAATCCCGTTTGGTCCTCACTGATTAACTTTGGAAGCACGCCCTTGATTCTATTGGCTATACAGGAGGATCCTATCTTATAGACTACATTTAGCAGGGTAATCGGGCGCCAATTTTTTATATATTCTTTAGGTTTGTCACCTTTAGGGAGACAAGTAATCAGTCCCTCTTTTTGCGTGGTTGACAGTTCACCACATTTGTAGCTCTCATTTAATGATCTCACTATAAAAGGTCCAATTTGCTTCCAGAAGAATTTAAAGAAATCGACTGTGAATCCATCTGTGCCAGGACTTTTCCCGTTTTTCATGTTTTTCAAAGCTATACCTGCTTCCTCTAATGTAATTTTCCCGTTTAATGACTCACTTTCCTCCTTTGATAGTTTGGGCATTGTTTTTACTAAGTTTTCAATTTCACATTCTTCCCTATTTCTTTTTTTATATAAGTTTTCATAAAACGCACTTACTTCTTTTTCAATATCTGTCTGATTTTCAACAGTAGTACCTTCTTTGGTGACTAGTTTTGTCATTTGTTTACTTACAAAATTTCTTTTCTCTAAGTTACAGAAGTACTTTGAAATCTTTTCCCCATCTGCTATCCATCGTGCTTTAGATCTTAGCAATACTCCTTCCATTCTTTTATAACGTATTGTCTCCAGTTCCTTATTTTTCTCCTTTATTTGTAGAACTATATTTTCAGTTTTATTTTCTGTATTTTCAAGAGTATATATATCTTTTTCAAGTGCCTTTTCCTTTTCCTGCATCTTTCTTTTTTTCATAGTTGCATAACTTATAGTTTTGGTTCTTATTTTCATCAGTAAGACGTCTAGAAAGAGCTTATCTGAAATTTTGAAATCTATATCTGCTTTTGGTATATCTTCCAAGTTACTTCTATTATATTTATCATGTGTATATTCCTTAATTACATCAGAAATTTCTGAATGAATTTCTTCTACAAAGTTAATATCTCTCAGCAAGGAAGAGTTAAATTTCCAAAAATTCTTACCCTTTTCATTTTTGCCAAATTTTAAGGTTAATGTTACCATCGAGTGGTCAGAACGATATCCAGGCAAGATATCTGCATTGTCGTAATACCAGTACAAAGAGTCCGATAGCAAAAAGAAATCTAATCTACTCTGTTTAAGTGGTGTTGGTTTTCGCCATGTATACTGCCTTCTCTCTGGGTTATTTTCTCTCCAAATGTCTGCTAAACCAAGCTCTTCAGTTACTCTTTCTAAAGCCTCTCTAGCTCTGGGATTATTGATGTGTGTGTAGTGATGACAATCTAGGTTAGGATCCAATGCAATATTCCAATCCCCTACAGCAATAATGTTATTTATTTTGTATTTCTGGATTGTATCTTTTAGTGAATAGTAAAAATCAGGATCGTCTTTATTTGGTCCATACACATTGACAAGGAGCATGTCTCTTTCCATTGATGAAAAATGCAAGATTATATAGTTACCGTTTTGATCTTTAGTACTGCTGTGTATTTTAAACTCAAAATTATTTGCAAAGAGAATGGCTACCCCTCTTGAATTTGTCTTATACGATGAGAAAATGCATTTATACCCCCATTCTGAGGTCACATATCTCTCAAGCTTTTGGTCAAAATGAGTATCTTGAAGACAATATATTGAGTATTTTTTCTGTTTAAGATAATGGAACACATCTCTTCTTTTATGCATATCCCCCAAACCTTGACAGTTTAATGAAGCAATTGTAATGTTATCCATAATTTGCAGAGTTAGTGTAGATCCTGACAAGTAACATGACCAGCCATGCAACCTGTAACAGTGCTACCAAAATATATCCCCAAAGGCGCAAGAAATAGTGAGGCAAGGTACCTTGTAAAATAGAAGGTACACCTTTTGAAGTTAAAACATAGCATGACATACTGCAATTCAACATATGTTGCAAGTTAATAAAAAAGATTTTTAAAAAGCCAAAAAACAAACAAAAGTCAAACATCAAAAGAGAAAACAGTTTTTTAAAAAAAATTACAAAAAAGCTAATAAATCCAAACAATATACAGATAAAGATTTTTTCCTTTGGTGAACATTGCAAGCGAACAGGCCGCGAGGCCCAAGCAGCAACGGATGTCTTTGGTTCTTTTTCGCCTTCTCTTTATACAAAAAAGGAACACAGCAAACCCACTGTCAGTCTCCCTCAGTCCAGCTAGTCCATATCATACAGGCAAAACACATTATCCAAGGAGCAAGGAGAAACAGGCAGTCCCCCCCGCCACACACACACAGGCACGCACGCACGCACGCTCGCACGCACGCACACACACACACACACACACACACACACACACACACACACACACACACACACACACACACACACACACACACACACACACACACACACCTTTGGGTTTGACTCCCACCAAACTTTAAGGCCGTTTCGCTCCCCGCCACCTGTCCCTGAGTTTTGAGCGGATTGTCACTTAGGTGAGAGAGCCTAAGCCCCCATGCCTCCCGACCACACTTCCAGTGCATGAAACAGGTCCCTACGTCAAAACTGGCAGGATCGTTATGTGCCACTCCATTCAAACAGGTACCTGCTTATACATTCAGAAAGAATAAACAGCTCAGTTCATCGACACGTTCTCACATTCTTTCTTATAGACCCCCCTCCTCCCCCCCAGAAATACTACGAATAAATAAAGCAAAATGAAATGAATAAGGGAGTAACAAAGGGCCTTCACATTCTCCAACTCTACTCACATGACTGTCTTTTTAGTTATTTGGTTATCGCCACAATAACAATCATAATCATAACATAGCTTATCTCCCTACCCACCACAAAAGCCACACCAGGGCTGACACCGCAATTACGCCTCAACAGCAACTTACAACCCCAGGTTCAAACCTACGCTTCCCATCATTTTCCACCATCCAACACCATCCCTCTGAAAAAAAAAACAAATACCAAATGACACATTACCCACACTACTCCATTCCCCGCGGCGAACAAGCCCGGCTGTGCCCAGGTCGCCGGCCACTCCGACCAGCCCGTCTTCTCCAGAGTACAAAAAAGCGAAGATAAACATGTTAAAGTACAAAAAAATATACATAATGACTGACACTTGGGCAAATATTACTGCGGAATGGACATCCTGTACCCATCCCAGTTTTTAAACTCACTACCTGGTTGCCATAACAACAGCAATACAACAAACAAACAATCAGGCAAACAAACAAAAGAGGCAGAGTGTCTTATCGTGATGGCAGAAAATTGTAAGAGTTGCTTGAAAAAAGGCAGGAGAGAGCCCTGGGAAGGCAGAAAATAGTCAAGAGAAATTGCAGGAAGACAAAGAGGAAGACAGAAACAATGAGAATGATAGAAAGTGGAAATGTCTAGCACAGAATTTCCAGAAGGTGGGGATGCTATTTCTACTGAAAGAACCCCCGGCATCCCCACGGGGGGTGCAATAACGAAACACACACATAGCCTATGCCTCTTTTCGAAATCAGAAAAGCAGATACACAGTCATGTCAAAGACAGTGGCAACACTCAGCGTCTGTTACTGTACAGAATAATTAAGCTAGGGAAGAAAAATCCTTGACCATCAGCACTCATTGCAATCTTCCAATAAACAGCCTGCAGTACACGTACCAAACATCCAATACAATATCACACTTTTTGAACAGTGAACAAGAAGACGGGCTTTCCCGGCAGCTCACGGTTTGAGGACTGGGCATCGAGTCTCTGTAGACCTCCACCCTCTCCTATCACAAAGCAAACAATGCCAGCATTCCAATTCTTTCGAACAAACCAAAACATGATTCAAAATGTAAAGCCAATACAGAAGGGATCCTCCAGAAAAATGATGCACAACGCAGCATTTGTAGCTATCAGTATAGCCAAATCCCATTGACTAATGTCTGGGGGGGGGGGGGGGGGAAACAAAAAAAAAAAAACAAAAAAAAACAAAAAAATAAAACGACCTCCCCCAAAATGATCCCCCCAACCTATCTTAAAGCACTACCCCCCCCCCAAGCAAAAACAAATAATAAAGAAACCCAACAACAACAACAACAACAACACAACAACAACAACAACACAAAAAACCAACCAAACAAACCAAAACAAAACAAAAACAACAACAACAACAACAACAACAAAACAACAACAAAAAACTCCCACTCATCTACCCATACACATACACACCCAACGCACACACACACGCTCATGCACACACACATGCACACACACACACACACACACACACACGCGCGCGCGCGCGCACACACACACACACACACATACACACACACACAGCAATGGGCCTTCCTGGGGGAAAAAAAAAAAAAAAAAAAGCAGCCCCCCCCCCCCAAACCCAGAAAAAAACAAACAAACAAAAAACTTAACTGATAAAGATTACACTTCCCTTTTCATGTTGAATTACACACGAATATGCCCCCCCCCCCCCCCCCTGTATCTATAAACCATTATACAAATTAATGTTGACAGATTTGTTTCCCCCCCTCCTCCTCTGCTCTCCACTGTCGTCACTTGTATCATGATGATGATCAGCATGCAGTTGTGGCATCACCGCCAATGCCAGCTTCCCACAATAGATTCAGAGGTTAACTAAAGACAAGAAACCAAAACCCAGCAAGATGAAACAAAACCTGGATAGGATGGTGCTTATCCTCCCTACAAAAACAAACAAACAAACAAAAGAAACATATGTACTGTTTGACAGGATTCATCATTTTTGACTTCAAATTACAGTAGTCTGTGTATGTCTACCTGTGTATGCATACAATCTCTATGAAGGAGTGCGCCGGCGCGTGTGCGCACGCTCGTTGCCAGCGGGCACACAAGTGTGTTCGCAGGCGCGAGCGCGCACAACACAGCATTTGTAGCTATCAATAAAGCCAAATCCCATTGACTAATGTCTGGGGGGAAAAAAAAAAAAAAAAAAAAAAAAAACCCAACCTATCCTAAAGCACCCCCCCCCCCCCAGGAAAAACAAATATAAAGAAACCCAAACAACAAACACACACACACATACACACACAAAGAACTATTAAAAAACAAAAACAAACAAAACAAAACAACAAAAAAAACCCCATAAAAATAATAAATAAATTAAATAAATTAAAAAAATAAATAATAATAAAAAAAATAAAAAATAAAAAATAAAAAAAATAAAAAAAAACTCCCACTCATCTACCCACACAATACATATCCAACACACACACACACACACACACACACACACACACGCACGCACGCACGCACGCATGCACGCACGCACACACGACACACACACACACACCACACACACACACACACACACACACACACACACGCACGCACGCACGCACGCACGCACGCACGCAATGGGCCTTCCCCCGATGAAAGCTAAACTGGAAAACAACAACAACAACAACAACAAACGAACAAACAAACAAACAAACAAAAAAACAAACAAACAAAAAAACGCCTAAATGTTAAAGATTACACTTCCCTTTTCATGTTTAATTGCACGCAAATAAGCCCCCCACCCCCCCCACCCCCACACCCCCACCCCCGTATCTATGAACCATTATACAAATTAATGTTGACAGATGTGTTCCCCCCCCCCCCAACCCTCCTCCATCGTCGCGCTCATGCATGTTATCTGAATGTTGATGTGTACAAAAGTAACTATGTTTACAATTTCAGTTTGTTCCGTCGCCTCGGCTGGTTGGTTGGTTTGGGTTTTCTTCTTCTCTCTCTCTCTCTCTCTCTCTTCTCTGTTGTATTTTCTTTCCTTCTTTATTATTTCTTTCTTTCTTGCCTCCCCCCCCCTTCCCTTCTCCTTTCTCAGGGGTCCCTGCTTTCTGTCTGGTCCTTGCTCCCCTCCCCCTCCCCCCCTCCCTCTGTACGTAGTCCCTGCATCACCAGTCTCCTTGGGTCTGCTTTGTCGGTCTAACGTCTCTGCGTCCTTCCTCCCGCCATGGCCTTTCTGAAGACCTCCTCTATATTTGTGGTCAGGTCCAACTTCATAATTTCACCAGTCTTCAGTTTTGCTAAGATCTTGCCGTTGGAAGACCACGTAGACAAAACGGCCGAATGTTGTTTGGCCCTGTTGAGAAGTTTGTAATTGGCCTGGGTCAGGTCTTCCCCCACCGAGATGCCAGACTGTTTAAGTTTTCTTCGGGATGCCAGCACCGCTGTCCTGACCTGCCTGGAGAAAAAACGCACGATAATCGGGCGGGGTCTGTCGCTGTTGCGTTTGCCCGTGCGGTGGGCGATTTCAATTTCCTTCTCCGAAACCTGTACTCCAATTTTGTCAGAAAAAATGTCCCGGCACTTCGTCACACAATCTCCCACTGACTCCTGTCCCTTTCCTCCCTGCCCCTCCTTGACCCCATACACCCTCACATTCCACCCTCTTCCGTGCTGTTCTTGCTGGTTCAGGGCCAGTCTCAGTTGACTATTTTCTTGTACTTGCGCCTCTATCTTTTTCTGCAGATCCTTATTGTCTGTGCAAAGCTGTGTTGTTTTTTTCTTTCAGACTGTCGTTTTCTTTGGACAAGTCAAATAAAGCACATTCTATTTTGTCCATTCTATTGTTTATCTTTGTCAGTGCTCTTTCAATTTCTTCTTTCATTTTATTTACACTGTCTTCTGTAGCCATGTTTGTCAGTTTTGCATTGATTTCTTCTAAGACATCACAAAAGGCCATATTGTCCTCCTCCTTATCCGTGTCACTAGTATGTCTTGACTTTTTGTTTTCTGACTTTGAAACAGGGTCTGGGCTGGTACAGGTGTCGCTGTTAGATGATGTTGATTCAAGCTTTCTCTTTACCTTACTCGCTGTTTTGCTTGAAAAAAAACTTGAAATGGTGCTAGTCATATCTGTACTTACAGTTTGGCTGGCACTCCGTTGCTTGCTGTTTGCATGTTTATACCTTTCTCATCTTGGCAGGAACAAGTCACACACTACCAGAAGCATCGCCGCACAGTCATTACACAGCGCACCAAACAGGAGCGAAGATACGTTGCGGCAGCGGTCAGTGGTGAAATGATGTTTTGAGTTCACTGCCACATCTCACCTGGCCTGTTCGCATACAGGTAATGCGCATCACAGTTCACTGCATTGCCATTTCACGTGCATGAAACCGGTTCTCGGAAGGTGACGTCGATCGTGGGGTACGATGTATACGTATACATATAAATATATACACATACACATGCATACGTATTTCTTTTTTTGTAACTCCTTCCTTTGTTTTTCGAGTTTGTAACAAAAAATTTATACCTTTACAATTGTCACATCGAGACAAATACAAAGAACCCGGAATTGTCTGGCACCAAGCTGCAGGTCTCCTGAAATTCTTCAAAAAATGAAGAGACAGAAGAAGCAGCTACCTGCACAATCCTTGAGTGCAGTTCACCTCCTTCTTCTTCTTCTTCTTCTTCTTCTTCTTCTTCTTCTTCTTCTTCTTCTTCTTCTTCTTCTTCTCTCAATTCTTCTTCTCAATTCTTCTTTTCTTTCTTTAAATATGTAATTATTCTTTTATATCGAAGATAATGGAATAAGGACTCATGTGATTTTTGCATCCAGTCCCCATGTGTATACAGTTTTGTAAATCTTGTCACCTGTTCTCATTGACACACGATGGCCTACTCTTACGAAAAGCGGAACAGGATTTAACGTGTGCCAAGATGTTCTGTATTTGTTCAGCACATGGGGCCTGGGTTTATAGTTTTTTCTTCCCTTTCCCCTCCTTCTTCTCCTGCTCACCATCTGTCTTCTCCCTTGTCTACTGATATCTCTCCTTTGTGTTTTT
>CM060348.1:29037458-29047458 GCA_030674155.1 Stramonita haemastoma
CTCGAACGGGAGTCGAATTTGGGTCGTCAAATTGCCAGCGCAATGTTCTGACCACTAGGCTATCCCGTCCCCCTAACTCCCTACGCGGTCGTAAGGGAGCGAGGCGTCGGAGACCTCAGCTTTTCTGGGGGCCAGCATGTTGAGGGCGGCGCCCATCTTCTCTCCCTCGCTGCTTTACCTTTCCTGACCCTAAAGAGGACAGGTACCCATTTACAGCTGGGTGAACTTGGGGACTGTACTGAAGCCAAGGCATGCAATCGGTCACCCATCCAACTGGTAACCACGCTCGACGCTGCTTAACATTGGCTGGGGGAAAGCGAGCGCTCTGACCTCTGAGCTATCCCGCCCCCTGCCTCCACTAAGACTGTAAATAAATTCAAACTGACTGAATGCTGATGAGCGGCTGATGCTTACATCCTTCAGATGAGACTATTATCATATCAGAAAAAATCTGAGCACATTACCCCTCTCTTGCAATCTCTCCATTGGCTGCCCATACCACAGAGAGTAAACTACAAGATCAATACCCTCTGTTACAAATGTCTCCACAATACTGCACCCTCTTACCTCTGTGAATGTCTTCACTTGTACACACCTTCTCGCTCCCTCCGCTCGTCGGCAGATACTTTGTCCTTAAGAACACCCGGATTCAACCTATCTACCGTGGCCGCCGCTCTTTCTCTGTTTCTGGTCCATCGATGTGGAACGACCTTCCTCTCTCCCTCCGGCAAAAGCCTACTTATGACACTTTTAAATCCAACCTCAAGACACACTTATTTCAAACCTAAGTTTTTCTCCTTCCGCTTCCATCTCTTACCTGTCCCTGCCTTCAACATCCACCTGCCAAAGTGCAATACGTTTGTGTGTGTGTGCGCGCGTGCTGCGTGCGTGCGTGCGTGTGTGTGTATGCGTGCACATTCGAATTTGTCAAAACTGTAAATTGTTGCTGTTTGTGTGTTGTGTAGGTTGAATGCAAGCGCTTTGATCTGTTTTTGCAAGATATAGCGCTATACAAATTCCATGTATTATTATTATTATTATTATTATTATTATTATTATTATTATTATTATTATTATCATTATTATTATTATTACTATAAACCGAGCTAGTTGCCCTGTGCGAATGCACGCTGAATATCTTGCACACACGCTAAAACCTCTTTTGTTAAAAAACAAAACAAGAGTAGACCATTGTGCCGGTGGGAACAGATGACAAAATTGACAAAAACTGCATACACACACGGGGAATGACTAAAAAAAAAAAAAAAAAAAAAAAGCTCATGAGTGCTTATTCCATTATCCTAAGGGGTAAAGGGGGGACGGGATAGTCTAGTGGTCAGAACATTGCGCTGGTAATTTGACGACCCAGGTTCAATTACGGTCGAGGAGATTTTTCTCCTGGAGTTAACATCAGTGCTGACTCTGCTCTCCCCAGAAGTCCTTCGGATTAGACTATAAACCGAGGCCCGTGTGCAAACGCACGCAGAACATCTTGCGCACACGTTAAATCTTGTTCCGCTTTTCGTAAGAGTAGGCCATCGTGTGCCAGTGGGAACAGATGACATTTACACAACTGCATACACACGGGGACTGGATGTAAAAAAGCACAAGAGTGCTTATTCCTTTATCCTCGGTATAAAAGAATAAATAAATAAAACAGAGTAGACCATCGTGCCAGTGGGAACAGATGACAAAATTGACAAAAACTGCATACACACATGGGGACTGATTTTTTTTTAAAGCTCATGAGTGCTTATTCAATTATCTTCAATATAAAAGAATAGAATAAATAAATAAATCGGGCACCTCCACAGGAATCTACCAAAATTAAACTCAATGTTGATGGCTAGCGGATGCTTACAGACTCTAAATCAGCGGGGAATCTAATATAATCTAAATCTATTTTTTGTTTCCTAAAGATGATATTTCAGAGAATGTGTGCTTATATGGATCGCTGGTCCAGCGCCAGAGGTAACCTAACCTAACACACCTGTCTAGAAAGAAACAGGTTGCAGGCTTCATCCTCACCTTGTCTGAACTTGGAACTTTTTCCCCATCCATGAGACAAGATTGATGGTTTGGATGCAAGTCTTTTGCATCAGACAAAAAGCCAAAGTCCCATGTATTTTCTACAGCACTCAATCTTGTACAGGGAACAAAGCAAAGCGCTTACTTTAAAATCATTCCGGCTCAGGCGAGGGCTCATAACCTAAATTATCAGATTTTAAATTCACACACACACACACACACTATAAACCGAGGCCCCGGTGTGCGAACGCACCCAGAACATCTTGCACACACTTTAAATCCTGTTCCACTTTTTGTAAGAGTAGGCCATCGTGTGCCGGTGGGACCAGATACGATTTACAAAAACTGCATACACATAGGGACTGGGTGTAAAAAAGCACATTAGTGCTTATTCCATTATCCTTGATATAAAAGAATACATAAATAGAAATATTAAAAAAATGTGCATGCACACATACGTGCACACAAACACACACACATATGTGCACACACACAAATAGGTGCACACACACACACACACACACACACACACACACACACACACACACATACACACACACACACACACACACACACACACACACACACACACACACAATGTTGTGAGAAAGCAACTTTTTATTTTTCAAAGTCACATGTCAGAAAGAATAACGTCAATATTTTAGTATTTGATTTGGTTTTAAACATTACACACTTAACATCATGCATTTTTGAAAAAGATGTTACACTAAAAATGAGATGACAGTTCAAAACACAAATATTTCCACCAAGAATTCAAATGGCAGAAAAAAAATCCCAAATAAAGTCCCATACATCTTTCATTCAAATCAATTTTAATCGCTTTATTAATCATATACAGAAAACTTCAGGGGGGTTACAAGCCATACATAAAAACACCTAACATGTACACATAACATCACATATATATGTATATATTTATTTATTTATTTATTCTTTTATATCGAGGATAACAGAATAAGCAACATGTGCTTTTTTTCATCCGGTCCCCGTGTGTATGCAGTTTTTGTAAATATTGTCATCCGTTCCCACCGGCACACGATGGCCTACTCTTACGAAAAGCGGAACAAGATTTAACGTGTGCGCAAGATGTTCTGCGTGCGTTCGCATACGGGGCCTCGGTTTAAAGTCTCATCCGAAGGGCTTTTGGGGAGAGTGGAGTCAGCACTGATGTTAACTCCAGGAAGAAAATTTCTTCGACCGGATTCGAACCCGGGTCTTCAAATTGCCAGCGCAATTTGCCAGCGCAATGTTCTGACCACTAGGCTATCTGCCCCCATATATATATAGGCTAGGCTATACATATATATAGGCTATCCGCCCCTATATATATATATATAGAAGAGAGAGAGAGAGAGAGAGAGAGAGAGAGAGAGAGAGAGAGAGAGAGAGAGAGAGAGAGAGGGCAAGGCAAGGCAAATTCTTTTATTCGAGGATAATAGATAAGCACTCATGTGCTTTTTTACATCCAGTCCCCACCCTTTTCAGGGATAACATCAAGATAAAAAGATACTAAACAGTAAAACTATATGCAGTACAAAACAACATAAAGGAATAAGGACACTATATATAATAAGGTAATAAAAATGCACTCATTCAGAAGACGAAAATCAGAAGTCACAATGAAATGATTTTAATTATTGAAGAAAAAGAAACGCGTTAATAGATAAAGAGCAAACAAAGAAACATAATGAAATAAACAACTTAACAACTAAGAAAAGTCCACCCAAAAATATTTAGCTACAACATCGTTACAACTCATAACAACAAAATGAACTCAAAAGGAACTAAAGATAATATAATGATTATAATGATAACAATACAAATAATATCAACAATAGTGGTAATAGTATGATAATAATACACTGTAAAACTCACTCCTTCATGTAGGTTACGAGAGAGAGAGAGAGAGAGAGAGAGAGAGAGAGAGAGAGAGAGAGAGAGAGAGAGAGAGAGAGAGAGAGAGAGAGAGAGAGAGAGAGAGAGAGAGATACACACACCATAAAAACTGGTTCTGAACATCAACTCGCACCCTTCAAAATATAAAGAGCACCCATAAAATTAATCTGCTTTACCAAAGCCATTCAAAAACTCACCCAAATAAAATCACAATACTGGTGTGTAGGCACCAGTTTACACACAGCTTGCACACGCACAACCATGCACGCACATGAAATCCTGTTCCGCTTTTTGTAAGAGTATACCACTGTGTGCCAGCGGGAACGGATGACAACATTTACAAAACCGCATACACACGGGGACTGGGTGTAAAAAAGTATACGATTGCTTGTTTCATAATCCTCGATATAAAAGAAGAAATAAAAATACATAAATAGATAAATGGCTCACACACACAAAAAGGTTGGAAACATTCACACACAAGCACATTTTTTTGCTTTTATATAAACCAAATTGTTTTAACAGATTGTATAATAAGAGAAACATCACTTAAATTGATACTTTATTCTATTAGGATATTGAAGTCTTTAAAAAAAAAAGTCCCCACTTCAACCAAAGCACACACTGCCACTATCACCCTACTCTATACACATCCACCTCCCTTCTTATGCTCACATATAGAACCCCCTCCCCCCTAAAAAAAAATAATAAATTAAAAGAAGTTTTCTCTCTCAACAATCTTATATATCCCCCTCCAATAATAAAAAAATAATCAAAAGAATTTCTCTCTCACACAAATTTTCCATCCTCTCCCATCCCCATATACTTAGTACATGAAATAGAGCAGAAAAAAAATCTTTCATATAATTAATTTCAAAGATACAGGTGTAGGTGTAAAATCTGCAATGATCTGCCATCCAGTGGAAGATCAGTGCAATATCTGCCACCAACACATGATGATGATGTCACATGTCCTGACTTGTGTCATCCACATTTCATCATATCATTCAAGCAATGATACATTGGTCTACACAAACAAATCATAATTGGATATCCAGAACAGATTCAAACATAATCATCACACATAACAATAATTCAGGTCCAAAATGACCCCATACCACACACAGAGAGACACAGACAGATACACACACACACCTCACATAAAACCACACACACACACACACACACACACACACACACACACACACACACACACACACACACACACAAACACACACACGCACACAAGATTCCTTTCTTGCAAAATCTCCCCCTTGCATATTCACATGAACATCCTGCATCTTTCCCACCAATAAAAGAAAAACACAAACACACAAACCTTCTTTGGATATTTCATAAGTACAGATCATATCACATTTCCAAAACTGATGTAAATGATACATATCAAACATATAATATCAAGTTCCAATATAATCTCATGTCACACACACACACACACAAACTCAAAACTTGCACACGCGACGCCGCCACACACACACACACACACACACACACACACACACACACACACACACACACAATCAACTTCCCTTACCACTTGTGCATAAAATTTGTGAAGGGGAAGAACAATATCTAATATCATTTTCCCCTCTATAAAAACAAGGCCTTTTCTCTCAATCAACTTAATACATTTCAAACATCCATCAACTCAACCTTGCTGGTATATACACACAGTATGTCAACAGTATGCCATAATTACTTCAATTTCTTTCTCCTTTTTTTTTTTGGGGGGGGGGGGGATACAGGTTTGGGTGATACAGGTTAAAATCTGCAATGATCTTGCCAACCATTGGAAGATCAGTGCACAGATCTGCCATCAAAAGTCAACATTTCAAACACCTTTGAAACAGCAATATTTTATAGTGTGAAAAAAACAATAAAAAACGCAATATTTTTAGTGAAAAAAAATAGCAATATTTTGTAGGTGAAAAAAAGCAATATTTTGTAGTGTGAAAAAATAGAATATTTGTGTGAAAATAGCAATATTTTGTAGAGTGTAAAAAAATAGCAATATTTTGTAAGGTGAAAAAATAGCAATATTTTGTAGGTGAAAAAATAGCAATATTTTGTAGGTGAAAAAAATAGCAATATTTTGTAGGTGAAAAAAATAGCAATATTTTGTAGTGTGAAAAAATAGCAATATTTTGTAGTGTGAAAGAAAATAGCAATATTTGTAGTGTGAAAAAAATAGCAATATTTGTAGTGTGAAAAAAATAGCAATATTTTGTAGTGTGAAAAAAATAGCAATATTTTGTAGTGTGAAAAAAAATTAGCAATATTTTGTAGTGTGAAAAATGAAATTTTTTTAAAATAGCAATATTTTGTAGTGTGAAAAAATGCAAATTTTATTAAAATAGCAATATTTTGTAGTGTGAAAAAAATAGCAATATTTTGTAGTGTGAAAAAATCGTAAAACTTTTCTTTAAAATAGTAATATTTTGTAGTGTGAAAAAAGAGGAAAAGAAAATAGCTGACATCTCAAATATGTAAATTAGCACTTGAACAGCTATCATCACTTTAGGACCTTTTTCGTGTTTTGAGAAAAAAAAGTCCCCAAATAACATTGTTAAGCCAACATTACAAACAAAAACAAAACTTCAACATTAAGAAAGGTTTCGGGTCCTTTTTGTTCTTAAAAAAAACAAAACACCACCCATTCTATTATATCACATTATCAGATTTTTAAGTAAAAAAACGGATATCTCATAAGCACAAAACATATCACATATCCAAAACTGATGTAACTAATACACATCAAACATATCAAATCAAGTTCCTATATCACCTTATGTCTGTCTGTCACACACACACAAAACAGAACACTGCGCTCACAATTTGACAACCCAGGTTCGATTCCTGTTCAAGGGGATTTTCTCTCTGGAGTTAACATCAGTGCCGACTCCACTTCCCCCAAAAGTCTTTCGGGTGAGACTATAAACCGAGGCCCCATGTGCGAACACACACAGAACATCTTGCGCACACGTTAAATCCTGTTCTGCTTTTTGTAAGAGTAGGCCATTGTGTACCGATGGGAACTTATGACAAGATTGACAAAACTGCATAAGGGACTGGATGTTAGAAAAGTACAGGAGTGCTTATTCCATTATCCTTGATATAAAAGAATAAAGTAATAACATAAATCACACACACACACACACACACACACACACACACACACACACACACACACACACACACAGAACAACTTCCTTGCCACTGGTGCATAAATATTCTTTCCCTTCTAAAAAATAATATACTTTTAAAAAGGCCTTTTCTCTATATCAGCCTTTTCTCTGCATCACCTTAATATATTTCAAACATCCATCAACTACACCTGGCTGGTATACACACAACATGTGTCAACAGTATGTCATACTTATTTCTTTTATGAGGGGGGGGGAGGGAGGGGGGGAGATGCAGGTGTTGGTGTAAAATCTGCAATGATCTACCAACCAGCGGAAGATCAGTGCTAAGATGTGCCACCAACACAAACCCACGGCAGTTTTTTGCTCGTACCAAAGGCCATGCCATCATAGGCCTGTGTTTGTTCTAAATTTCATCATGATATTATTATTTTTAAAAAAGGAGAAAGGGGTGGGGGTGGATTTGCAATATTCCAAAGCTGACAATACAGAGAGACATCCACAAGTTAAAAAAAAAAATTCTCACACCTAAAATAGCAGCAATGTGATCAAGTGAAATGGGCCACACTTGCTATGAAGATGATGATGATGATGATGATGATGATGATGATGATGATGATGATGATGATAGGGGAGTGTGACCATGGGAAATGGGACACACTTGCATTGATGATGATGATGATGATGATGATGATGATGATGATGATAATGGGGGTGTCTGGCCAAGGGAAATGGGCTTCAAATGCGCAGATGATAATTATTGGGGGTGGGGAGGGACCAAGGGAAGGGAGCTACATTTGCATTGATGATGATGATGATGATGATGATGATGATGATAATGATAGGGGTGTGTGACCAAGTGAAGTGGACCACACTGGCATTGATGATGATGATTGTAATGACGATTTGGGGAGGGGGGGGGGGGGTTGGGCTGATAAAGGGGAAAAAGGCCTCAGATCTTACATACAGTGATAATAATGATGAAAGAGTGTGTGTGTGTGTGTAAGTGTGTGTGTAAGTGTGTGTGTAAGTGTGTGTTGTGTGTGTGTGTGTGTGTGTGTGTGTGTGTAAGTTTTGTGTGTAAGTGTGTGTGTGTGTTAAGTGTGTGTGTGTGTGTGTGTGTGTAAGTGTGTGTGTGTGTAAGTGTGTGTGTGTGTGTGTGTGTGTGTGTGTTAAGTGTGTGTGTGTAAGTGTGTGTGTGTGTGTGTGTGTGTGTGTGTGTGTGTGTGTGTGTGTGTGTGTGTGTGTGTGTGTAGGGGGGAGGATGTTCAAGGGACGGGAGCTTTATGGCATTGATGATGATGATGATGATGATGATGATGATGATGATGGTGATGATGATGATGATGATGATGATGGTGATGATGATGATGGTGATGATGATGATGATGATGGTGATGTATAATTAAGGGAAATGGGCTTTACATACAGTGATGTTGATGATGATAATGATGAAAATAAGGGGAGGGGGAGACCAATGGGGGGGAGATACACTTACAATGATGATGATAGGGGTGTGTGACCAAGAGAAGTGGGCCATACTTGCATTTATGACGATGATGATGATGATGACAATGATAACAAAGACAATAATGATGATGATGACGGTGATGATGATGATAGGGGTATGTTACCAAGTCGGCCACACTAACATTTATGACGATGATGATGATAATAATAGAATAATAATACATGGAATTTATATAGCGCTATATCTTGTAAAAACAAACCAAAATGATGATGATGATGATGATGATGATGATAATGATGATGATGGCAGTAATAATGATGATAATGTAGACAATAATGATGATGACGGCAGCAATGATGATGATGATGAAGACAATAATGTGATGGCAGTAATGATGATGACAATGAAGACAATAATGATGATGATGGCAGTAATGATGATGATGATAAGGAAGACAATAATGTGATGGCAGTAATGATGATGCTGATAATGAAGACAATAATGATGATGATGGCAGTAATGATGATGATGATAAGGAAGACAATAATGTGATGGCAGTAATGATAATTATAATAAAGACAATAACGTGATGGCAGTAATGATGATGATAATGAAGACAATGATGATGATGGAAGTAATGATGATGGATGATAGGGGTGGTTGACCAAGGGAATTTGGCCACACTTAATTTGATGGTGATGATGATGATGATGATGATGATTGCAATAATTGGGGAGGGGGTGCTAATAAAGGGAAAAGGCCTCACATACAGTGATGATGATGGTGATGATAATGGTGATAATGATGATGACACTTGGGGAGGGGGGTGACCAAGGGATGGGAGCTACACTGGCATTGATGATGATGATGATGATGATGATGATGATGATGATGATGATAGGGATGTGTGACCAAGAGAAGTGGGCCACACTTGCATTGATGATGATGATGATGATGATGATGATGATGATGATGATGATGATGATGATGAAAATAATGGGGGGGGGGCAGGTGACCAATGGAGGGGAGATACTCTTACAATGATGATGATGATAATGATGATGATACGGGTGTGTGACCAAGTGAAGTGGGCCACACTAGCAGTGACGATGATGATTGTGATGAGGATGGATGAGGAGGTAGGGGGGGGGGGGTATAACCACGGAAATGGGTTTCACATGCAGTCATGTCAATGATGATTATGAGGAAAGGGTGAAAAAGGGGTGGGGGGTACCCAAGGGAAAGAAGCTACACTTGCATTGATGATGATGATGATCATGATAGTAATGAATGATTAACGGAAATGAGTCTTACATACAGTAATGGTGATAATGATAATGATGAAAATAATGAGGGGGGGGGGTGGCCATGGAGGCGAGATCATTAAAGTGATGATGATGATTAGGGTATGTGACCAAGA
>CM060348.1:29052458-29058933 GCA_030674155.1 Stramonita haemastoma
GTGGGCCACAGACATGGATGATGACGACTGTAATGAAAAAAGGAAGGGGGGGGGGGAATTAAGGGAAATGAACTTCACATACAGTGATGATGATGATGATAATAATGATGATGATGATGATGATAATGATGATGAAAATAAAGGGGGGGGGGTGACCAATGGAGGGGTGATACACCTACAATGATGATGATAATGATGATGATGATAGAAGTGTGTGACCAAGAGAAGTGGGCTATATTTGCATCGACGATGATGATGTTGAAAATAAAAGAGGGGGGGTGACCAATGGAGGGGTGATACACCCACAATGATGATGATGATGATGATGATGATGATGATGATGATAGAAGTGTGTGACCAAGAGAAGTGGGCCATATTTGCATTGATGATGATGATGATGATGATGATGATGATGATGATGATGATGATGATATGGGTGTGTGATCAAGGAAAGTGGGCCGCACATGTACTGCCTGTATTTTATTGGACTGTACACCACTTTAAGTCACGGCACATTTCTCTGCATTAAAATTTGGGCTGCTCTCTTTGCCCTGGGGACAGCATGTCACCACAGGTGCAGCACCTACCCATATTTTTTTTTCTTTTTCTGTCTGCAACATTTTGTTTTCCTATAAGAGTGGCTTTTTTCTACAGAATTTTGTCAGGGACAACTACTGTCTTGTTGCCATGGGTTATTTTACATGCACTAAATGAGTATTGCACACAGGCCCTCAGTTTTTTGCCTCATCTGAAAGACTAGCACCCAGATCACCACTCACTGTCTAGTGAATGGGGGGAAAGTTTTGGGCATCAACGGGGATTAAACTATCACACACTTGAAAACCCTTTCGCTTTCTAAAGCAGGTGTGTTACCTCTAGACCACCGATCCACTCATGCGTTGATAATAATAATAATAATAATAATAATAATAATGATGATGATGATGATGTTGATGATGATGATGTCAGGGCTCTGTGACTAAGGAAAGTGGGCAACACATACACTGATAATGAGGAGGATGGGGGGGGGGGGGGTGACTGAGAAGTGGGAGTCGCTTGAATTTGTGATGAGAAGGATGGTAATGATGATGATGGTAATGATGATGGTAATGATGATGATGATGGTAATGATGATGATGATGATGATGGCAGGGGTGTGCAGATGGGAAGGGAGATACTTGCATTGATGATGATGATGATGATGATAGGGGTGTGTGATGAAAGGGACCCACAAATGCATTAGTGATGATGATGATGATGATGATGATGATGATGATAATGGTGTGTAACCAAGGGAAGTTGGTTGAAACATTGCACTGATCAACATGACAACAATGATGATGATGCTAATTCGGGGGGGGGGGGGGGGGGGGGGAGAAGGAGGGTCCTCATTTCTTTGCTTCACATTTCATCAGATTGAAGAAAAACAAAGCATCAACAAAACAAAGGGGTATTCCATACCCACACAAAACACAGTCAGATACCTATACATCCAACATTGACATACATGACTTCAGCATACAGACAAGTTGGAAGATCAGTAAATCAGTTACTCAGCAATGCTAACAACATTCTTGTCCACCATACCACATGAGTGCTTATTCCATTATCCTTGATAAAAAAGAATAAAATAAGATAAAATTTGATTTAAAAAAAAAAAATACCAAAGGTATCTGTTTAAAGCCCAATTCATTCATTACAAAAAAACACACAAAATAAACAATATGGCACAGATCTTTCATACAAATTTTTCATCAGACGTAGGTGATGGTGTCAAATGATCTCTCAACTAAAGCAAGATCAGTACCTACTTGCCACCAAAAAAAAAACCTCGGTTCGATTCCCATTCGAACATCAGTGCTGACTCCACTCGCCCAAAGTCCTTCAGATGAGCCTTTAAACTGAGGCCCCATGTACGAACACATACAGAACATCTTGCACACACATTAAATCCTGTTTCACTTTTCATAAGAGTAGGCTATCATATACTGGTAGGAACAGATGACAAGATTTACAAAACTGCATACACACTGGGACTCGATGTAAAAAAGCATGAGCACTTATTCCATTATCCTTGACATAAAAGAATAAATAAATAAATTAAATAAAACACACATGTAAAAACCTGTTCTGCTTTTTGAAAGAGTAGGCCATTGTGTGCCAGTGGGAACCAATGACAAATTTTACCAAACTGCATACACATGGATATTCAACGGAAAAAAAGCTCATGACTTATTCCATTATCCTTGATATAAAAGAATCAATAAATAAATAAATAAAGGCCTCACAGGGTCACAATCTCTTTAATTTATTTGAACAAATATGAAATGTAGCCATCTTGTGTCTTTTGATTATGATTCGTATCAATACACCTGTCAGTATTGTAATTGCCCTTCAGGGATGATTAAAGTGTTTTTGACCTGACTTATTTTCAAAAATAAACCACCACCACCACTCCAAAAAAAATCACAAAAACAAAATTCACACAGGGAACTGAAATATGGACAGAACTAACATTTGGCTAGTCTCTCTCTTCTCTCTCTCTCTCTCTCTCTCTCTCTCTCTCTCTCTCTCTCTCTCTCTCACTCTCTCTCTCTCTCTCTCTCTTACTGTCCATATTGAGAAATGCTTTATTCATATCTTGTACTCCCTTTTTGATAATCACGTGTGACGAATGTAATTGATTTCTATGTAAAATTTTAACTAATGATCGTAAAAAAAATAAATAAATAAAATTAAAAAAACAACAACACTGAATAACTTTGTCCATTACCACATAAAATATAATCAGAAACATAAATTTCTATGATTGTAAGATATTAGGGTATATATGTCCCAAAATATGTGCCTTACAGATAAGATTCCTCTTGAGTTCCATTCCGTTATGATTTCACTCAGAATTCAAGGCATATATTTCCCTTAGAATGAAGTTTATTGATGAAATGTGCGAGAACCAGTGAAAATGTGTGTGTGTGTGTGTGTGTGTGTGTGTGTGTGTGTATATATGTGTGTGTGTGTGTGTTTGTGTGCATGTGTGTGAGTGTATGTTTGTGAGTGTATGTTTGTGTGTGTGTGTGTGTGTGTGTGTGTGTGTGTGTGTGTGTGTGTGTGTGTGTGTGTGTGTGTGTGAGTGTCTGTGTGTGTCTGTGTGTGAGCGTATGTAAAACATTATCCGATTGATAAAAATGTTATGCCTATTCTTTTGAAACATCTAGGATGTTCTATGTATTTTTTTTTTCTTATTTTGTTTTATTTTATTTATATTTTTACTGGTAGTATGTCTTCCCCCTCCCCCCCCCCTCCAATAAGGATATTAGTTTTTTTTTTAAATTCCCCCTTATATCCAAATGTATGATTTATATCACATGTATAACTTTTGACAGATGGTGGTGTATTGATGTTTTTTTGAGTTATTTCATTTTGTTCTCTTGTTTGCTCTTTATCTAATAACACTTTTCTTTTCTTCCATAATCAAAATCCTATTATTGTGACTTCAGATTTTTGTCTTCTGAACGAGTGCATTTTTTATCACCTTATCATAAATAGTGTCCTTATTCGTGTGTGTTGTTTGGTACTGCGTAAAGTTTTATTGTTTAATATCTTTTCAACTTGATGTATCCCTGAAAAGGGAGGGGACTGGATGTAAAAAAGCACACGAGTGCTTATCTATTATCCTTGAATAAAAGACTTTGCCTTGCCTTCTCTCTCTCTGTCTCTGTCTCTCTCTCTCTCACACACACACATACACACACACACACACATACTTACACACACAACAACAAAAAACATGCAAACACACACACACACACACACACACACACACACACACATACACACACACACACACACACACATTCTCTCTTATCCCTCTTTCTCTATTCCTACATTACCCCTTATCAGTCACACTGGCAAAATTCAGATCCTCATCATACAGAATAAAAATCAAAGTGGAAGAAAAAGAGTTCCCAGACTGCCAACAATGTTAAAGAACAAACAGCAGAACAACAGACAGGCTGTTTGTATGACAAATACTTATAGAGAAAATCAGGAATGCTGAACAGAAAGCCTACAACTGTTACAGATTACAGCAAGGCATTGGACTGTTGCATACACAACCAAGGCATTGGACTGTTGCATACACAACTAAGGCATTGGACTGTTGCATACACAACTAAGGCATTGGACTGTTGCATACACAACTAAGGCATTGGACTGTTGCATACACAACTAAGGCATTGGACTGTTGCATACACAACTAAGGCATTGGACTGTTGCATACACAACCAACGCATTGGACTGTTGCATACACAACCAAGGCATTGGACTGTTGCATACACAACCAAGGCATTGGACTGTTCCATACACAACCAAGGCATTGGGCTGTTGCATACACAACCAAGGCATTGGACTGTTGCATACACAACCAAGGCATTGGACTGTTGCATACACAACTAAGGTGGACTGTTCCATACACAACCAAGGCATTGGACTGTTGCATACATAACCAAGGCATTGGACTGTTGCATACATAACCAAGGCATTGGACTGTTGCATACACAACTAAGGTGGACTGTTCCATACACAACCAAGGCATTGGACTGTTGCATACACAACCAAGGCATTGGACTGTTGCATACACAACCAAGGTGGACTGTTGCATACACAACCAAGGCATTGGACTGTTGCATACACAACCAAGGCATTGGACTGTTGCATACACAACCAAGGCATTGGACTGTTGCATACACATCACTTGTTCACAGGCCTGTCAGATATGTAACGCTCCACCACATAAGGAATTGCATTGCAACAGAGGTCAGTTTTTAGTGACTGATATTTTATTAATCTGCAATAAAATGGCTATACAATAGAAAAAACAAATTGAAAATCGGACACTTCTATGAAAAGTTATTACAAGTTGAAATGATAGACTGCAGGAAATTTATTTGTTTATTTAATTATTCTTTTGTATCGAGAATAATGGAATAAGCAATCATATGCTTTTTTACATCCAGTCCCAGTGTGTATGCAGTTTTGTAAATATCTGTTCCCACGGCACACGATGGCTACTCTTACAAAAAGCGGAACAGGATATAACGTGTGTGCAAGATGTTCTGCTTGCATTCGCACATGGGGCATTGGTTTATAGTCTCATCCAAAAGACTAATGACTAATGACAAAGGAAATGACAAAACGAGAAATGAACAAGTTTAGCATCATAATAAATGGTCAGAATGAGGGCTTGGGCATTTTTAAAGCACGTTTAAAAGCAAAACAATACAAAATTATGACTTGATATTTCATTACAAGGTAGAATAATGGCTATAGTTTTATAATCAATCAAAATCTGAAATTTGCCAACTTGACCCCACCTGCCTTAAATGGCTTCTAGCGGAAAAGTGGGTTATGTGCTAAGCGACTCATTTCGTGGTGAGCGTCACATATGGGCTTTTCCAGACATTGGATCTCACTCAAAAAGCTGCATACACATGGAGACTGGATGGAAAAAAGCACACAAGTGCTTATTCCATTGTCCTCAATATAAAAGAATATATGCATAAAAAAACCCAACTGAATGCCGAAAAAAACAAAGTCATGCACATAGGAGGATCAGCTAACTAGCCACAGCAGAGCATAGGAATAGTCAAAAGTCAAAGATTTTTTTTCAGATGGTACATTGAGTAAGCATCGATTTGCTTTTTTTCATCAAGCCATTTATATAAAAAAAAATAGATAAAAATAAAAAATAAATAAAAAGCAGAGAAAAACATTTCACCAACATTAATAACCAACATGATTTCAACAGCCTCTAAAATACAATATGCCTTTAAAAAATACAAGCAACAGCACTAACAACAAAAACAGAAAAAAACACCCACACACAAAAAAATAAAACAAACAACAAAAACCACTCAAAAGTCACACACACACACACTCTCTCTCTCTCTCTCTCTCTCTCTCTCTCTCTCTCTCTCTCTCTCTCTCTCTCTCTCTCTCTCTCACACACACACACACACACAAACACACACACAAACACACAGAGTTCGCGCGCTCCTCCACACAGCATGTATGCACGTACATGCATGCATGCATTTAAAGTTTTAAAAAAAAATCATTTAGTTTCACACAAACAGCCTATATCAGTTACAATGTCAATAATACCATTACTTAAGACTTAAAGAAAAGAATCAATGAAGTCAATAAGCAATTATATCAGGTTAAAATATCTGCATACTTCAGTTCATACATTACATATTACAAGGAAGAAAAGAAAAAACATCAAACTCAACAATACCATATGATAATACCCATCACCACAGAGAGGAAACATAAACACTAACAAATATACAAACAAATAAACAAAAAACAAGCAAACAAACAAAAACAACAAAAAACCAAACAGACCAAATAAACAAAAGCAGTAAAGGGGAGGGGGGTGGGAAGGATGGGGAGGGGGCATCAAGGAGGAAGGGGG
>CM060348.1:29064033-29079612 GCA_030674155.1 Stramonita haemastoma
TTTGTCATCATGACTATCATAATGTTAAAGTGTACATGTCTTGTATGGGGATATATATGTGTGTGTGTGTGCGTGCATGTGTGAGTGAGTGAGTGAGTTGCCTGCGCGTGTGTTTATGTGTGTGTGTGTGTGTGTGTGTGTGTGTGTGTGTGGTGTGTGTGTGTGTGTGTGTGTGTGTTTGTGTGTGTGTGTGTGTGTGTGTGTGTGTGTGTGTGTGTGTGTGTGTGTGTGTGTGTGTGTGTGTGTGTGTGTGTGTGTGTGTGTGTGTAACCTACTCAAAAGAGTAAGTCTTACAGTGCATTATCATTATCATATTATTATTACTTTTGTTATTATTATGTCATTATTATCCTCATTAGGCTATATTTTCTTTAGTTCCTTCTGAGTTTATTTTGTTGTTGTGAGTTGTAACAGTGTTGTAGCTAAATACATTTTGGGTAGGGTTTTTTTGGTTGTATTTGCTTGTTTGCTTGCTGCTTCATTTTTGTTAGTTTGTCGTTTTTTGTTTAAGTAGCTTTTTAGGTTTTTTGTGGTGTTTTTTTGTTGTTTTTTTTGTTTTAATTTTTTGCTACATAGATGGCTTGATGATAAAAAGCAAATTTATTGCTTACTCAGTGTACCATCTGGAAAGAAAATTTTGACTTTGACTTTGGAAAGCAAGCAGAATTAGGAACACTTTGTTGTACTTTTTGGGTTCCAAAACAAAGTTCAATGACTTAGCTTACGACAGGACAAAATGTCTATGTACTCCCCACCTCCCCCCTTCAGACACATACACATAGGATATACAGGCTCTAAAAAAACTAGCTTTCCTTTGGGACTATCGTAATTAAAACACAGCATCCTCTCTGAAAGTCAATATTTTGTCTCAAACTTTTTTTATTCCTGTAAAAAACAAAACACAAAAACGATTATTAGTTTAGCATTGTAGGGATAAATATCCAGGCATTGGGAATTTTGTTGTTGTTGTTGTTATTTACACATTGGCCTTCTCTCACGAAAAGTGGAACAGGATTTAACTTGTGGGCAAGATGTCCTGTGTGTGTTCGCACACAGGGCCTCTGTTTAAAGTCTCATCCGAAGGACTTTTGGGGAGAGTGGAGTCAGCACTGATGTTAACTCCAGGGGAAAAATCCCCTCGAACGGGAATCGAACCCGGGTTGCCGAAATTGGAGGCAATGTTCTGACCACTAGACTATCCATTGTGTATGGTTGTATTGGCTGAACTGGATGACAGACATGAGCGGGGTTAGAAGTGGGGGAGGGGGGGGGGGCAGGTTCTGATGAAAGGTAAACTGTTCTGGCCAGGGGAAGTGGGGGAAGGGGGGGGGGGGGTCACAAGTCACCTTGTCACCAATGACTGATGCTGCCAGCTCTTGACCCTAAAAAAACAGGTCCTGCCGCCTTCAATGTCTGTGAGAGACATTATCAGGAATAAACAAACGCCGTAGCCTATGTGGTTTCAGACTGTGCAAAAGGACAGAACTAAAATGAATCCTGCTGCTTCCTTCCTTATCTTCACAATTTATTTTTTAATTAATGTGTAGCCTAACTGGAACCAGCGGGCAATATAGGGCCTAGGCTTAGACATCCTCATAGGGCAGATCCCACTGGTGCCCTTTCTCCTTGCCACCACCCCCTCCCCACTCTCCCTCATCACACTTTACAACCTTTTGTGCCCCTATTTTACTTTCTACCCATGTTCACTTCTTCTTTTTTTTGAGGGGAGGGGGGACGAGAAAGGATTGTGTTTACTTTCAGTTTCAAATAAATTTTGATTTTTAAAATGTTGATCCATTTTACAGAAAACTTGGAGCTAACGGCAATACCTGACCCCCCTCCCCCCCCCCCCCCCACCCCCCTCCAAAAGTGAATAGTTATAGATGAAGGTACATGCAGAGTTATCCCTCTTTACACTGGTGACATGGCGGTTCTTTGCAGGTGAGTTCCACGTTGAATTGCTGATGGAAGAATTTAATAGTTTGTGATGTTTAGTGGTTATGCTCTGCAGTTTTTGTTCCCCTACGAATATATGGTGTTGATCCGCACGACTGGTCGTCTGCACACAGACTGTCACAAGGTAATAATTAGTATCCATTGCATTTTTCACGGACCCAAGAGGTAAACTCACATGGCTACACTCCACTCTCAGTGCCAGTTGAGCCAAGCATTATCGTTTAATATCCAGGTTAGCTCTGACTCTAAGCATGACTTACAAGTTGCATTTTTCAAATCTCAGGCTTTGTTTTAAAGTGTCCTTTTACTATCGACGAGTTACGGTTCTATTTTTAGCGTTAAATGATTGAAAAATGTTTTCTTCCTCAGGTGGAGCTCCCAGCTAAGGTCTCGACAATGGCGACATTTTGATTTTTCCTATGGGACTGTTTGCCTACCATTGACAATTTAAGATAACTGTAGGCCCTACTCTGATTGCAACTGTAATCCAATTGCAGATTGCAGAGAGGATTGCGAAAGGCAACCTTAGTGTGGATGTTTTGGAATTTTGTAATTGGTTCTACATATATATGCAATATGCCAATTGGTTTTCTCAAAGGTTGAATTAGGTTTTACTTGCAGGCAAGATGTTCAGGATGCAAACTCTAACAGGCAACCACACATACACACTCAAGCGCGCATGAACGCATGCATGCATGCATGATCGCACACACGTGAACACACATTTTTGCTTTTACATGTTTATGACACACCTGTTTATGTCTGTTAACAGATGCTGGCTGTGATGAACCTTGTCATGAAGGACACAGGAATGATAATGTCAGCACTACAAATCCTGCAGACTACAGGACATCTTCACCGTATGTATTTCTTTCTTAGGATCTCCCTTGAGAAGAAACAGTAAAATAAGTGGTTCAACAAAGATTCAAAGGGCTTCAGTACTTGGTGTCTGGAACCAGAGGGTATGCTGGTCTTGGCCTGTAGAAATGTGGTATTCATTTTTAATTCAGTGCTTCTACAGTTGATGCATGTAATTGCAGGTTTTCAGATCTTTCAAGACCGAGCTACAGCACTGATGGTCAGAGTGCTGCAGTGCAAGGCAGTTCCACTGCATTGCTAAACACAAAATAGAAAAAGGAATAAAGATTAACCCCCCCCCCCAAAAAAAAAGTTTTGAATTTGAATTCTGTGTCACTTGGATAATTGATTCCAATAACCAGGCTGTGTGAAAATCAGGTAAGAAAAGGAGTCCTGTGTTTCTCTGTTTTAGAGATATTGCCTGAGTTAATAATTTGAACAGGTATCACTTATTTGTATTGTTAGTTATGACACTTTGTTGTTATGTTACTTTATCATTTATTTGTATTGTTAGTTATGATACAATTTATGTTACTTTATCATTTATTTGTATTGTTAGTTATAATACACTTTACTGTATGGTACTTTATCTATATGTATCATTATTCTTAGTGCCTTTTGTTGTATTTTACTTTGTCTATATGTATTGTTAGTTATGATACACTTTGTTCTTATTTTACATTATCATTAATTTGTATTGTTAGTTATAATGTACTTTATTGTATGTTACTTTATTTATGTGTATTATTATATTGCATTTTCCTGTATGTTACTTTAGATATGTACTATTAGTTAAAATGCACTTTCCTGTATGTTACTTTATATGTATGTATTGCTATAATGCACTTTCCTGTATGTTACTTTATATGTATTATTAATTAGAATGCACTTTCCTGTATGTTACTTTATATGTATCATTAGTTATTATGCACTTTCTTGTATGTTACTTTATATGTATTATTATAATGCATTTTCCTGTATGTTACTTTATCTATATGTATCATTAATTAAAATGCACTTTCCTGTATGTTACTTTGTCTATATGTATTATTATAATGCACTTTCCTGTATGTTACTTTATCTATATGTATTATTATAATGCACTTTCCTGTATGTTACTTTATCTTATGTATTATCATAATGCACTTTCCTGTATGCTACTTTATCTAGTATATGTATCATTAGTTAAAATGCACTTTCCTGTATGTTGCTTTATCTATATGTATTATTATAATGCACTTTCCTGTATGTTACTTTATCTATATGTATTATTACAATGCACTTTCCTGTATGTTACTTTATCTATATGTATTATTACAATGCACTTTCCTGTATGTTACTTTATCTATATCAGTATATGTATTATTAGTTATAGTGCACTTTACTGTATGTTACTTTATCTATATGTATTATTAGTTAAAATGCACTTTCCTGTATGTTACTGTATCTATATGGATTTTTATAATGCACTTTCCTGTATGTTACTTTATCTATATGTATTATTATAATGCACTTTCCTGTATGTTACTTTATATGTATTATTAGTTATAATGCACTTTCCTGTATGCTACTTTATCTATATGTATTATTAATTAAAATGCACTTTCCTGTATGTTACTTTATCTGTATGCATTATTAATTAAAATGCACTTTCATGTACGTTACTTTATCTATATGTATCATTAATTTGTTAAATGTACTTTCCTGTATGTTTATGTGTATTGTTATTCATAGTCTCTTTTGTTGTATTTTACTTTACCTATGTATTGTTAGAATACACTTTGTTGTACGTTACTTTATCATTTATTTAGTATTGTGAGTTATAATACACTTTAGGCTACTTTATCATTTATTTGTATTGTTAGTTATAAAACACTTGGCTGTATACATATTTCTGTATCATCTATATGTATTGTTACTTATAATTCCCTTTGCTGTATCCTACCTTTGACTGTGAGTACAAAGGTATCACTGTTTTATTATTATGGGTGGTTGTTTTTTGCACTTGGCTTCATGTTAGTTATGTTACTTTTACCTGTGATCACAGTCATTTGACTACTTTATTAGCTAGTTGTGTTGCACTTTTTTTTAATCCTGTCTAACGTAGAGTACATACATCTCTTTCCCCAGGTATTCTGCAAGGCATAGCAGCCAGCTAGCTGTGGTCATGCCAACGCCACCACATAGGTTAAACTGGTAATAGTTATGTCTTTGTGACCTGGTATAGGTATGCCAGTAAGTAAATGTAACTAAAAAGGTATGGTAAAGGTGTCTTATAACCTGTGTGGTTGTAGGGGAGCAAAGCGTCAGAGACCTCAGCTTCTCTAGGGGCCAGCATGTTGAGGGCGGCACCCATCTCCTCTCCTTCGCTGCTTTACCTTCCCTGACCCTAAAAGAGGGCAGGTACCCATTGACAGCTGGGTGAACTGGGGGAACTTTACTGAAGCCAAGGCGTGCAAATGGTCACTCATCCAACTGGTAACCATGCTTGACACTGCTCAACTTGACTGGGGGAAAGCGAGCGCTCTGACGCTGAGCTTTCCTGTCCCCAACTGTAACTACTACCAGGTAATAGTTATGTCTGTGTGACCTGGTACAGGTATGCCAGTGGGCATGTGGGCATTATGTATTTGTCTTTATATCTGCTATGCATCTGGCCGGCCATTCTGTCTTGCTTTGTCTGTGGATGTCTGTGTTTGCATTTCTGTCTGTCCGTCTGTCTGTCTGCATCATTCTGAGGTTCTTCATTTCATGTTGAAAGTGTTTCCCTGCCAGGCGATAGACTCAGTCTGTCGACAGAGCTGCTGCCCAGGTGTCGGCCCCTGATGGCACACCTGATGCAGTGTGGAGAACCAGGTGGCTGGTGTGATTCTACCTCTGAGTGCAGGTGAGAACATTTTAGATTTCATTTCTTTGACACTTTCGAGTTAATGTATGTTATTAAATGGAATGTTTATACATGCTAGTTAAACTTTAGCTTAGCCACTTTGAGGTATGTTCTTGAGTGTAATGTGTATGTTTGTTAAATTTTGACTTTGACTTTGCTGCTTAAAGTCATGTGTGTTATTGAATGTGTGTTGTTGAATGTATTGTGAATGCTAGTTAACCTTTGACATTACCCCTTTAAGTGATGTGTGTTATTGAATGTAATGTGAATGCGAGTTAAACACTGACTTGGACACTTTAAGGGATTTTTTTTTAATGTAATGTGTATGTTAATTCAATTTTGAATTTGCCACTTTAAGTCATGTGTTTTAATAAAGTGTGTATGCTAATTAAATTTTGAATTTGCCACTTTATGTTCTTGGATGTGTGTTACTGAATGTAATGTGTATGCTAGTTAACCTTTGACCTAGACAGTTTCAGTGATGTATGCTTTTTAGTGTGCTCTTACATTTAACGTTGGGATTGACGGACGTTGATGATCTATTTTCTGCTTTCAGGGCTGGAATCCAGTGTTGAGGACAGTGTGTGTGTGTGTCACCGAACTGTCAGCACAACTTGCAGTCTCCTTGAGAGGTAGGTATATTTCTGTAGAAGTAAGCTCCCCCCACCAGTTTTGTCTCTTTGTTTGGCTATCCTGTCCTCCTGTAACCTGTGGTAGTTGCTTTGACATTCATGTTTCTTTTGGTGAGCACTCTTTGTCCATGCTTTTATTTTTTTATGTTGCTTCTAATTTAGTGATGTCTATCTGTTTTACCAGGTATCATGGAAGCCTGACCAGCAGTGGTCAAGTTTAGCACCTGCCTTAGACAGCGGTTACTAAGGAAACATCAGGACATGTGGTGATGGTATTATTCTTGTGTGTTTAATTTTTTTCTTTTAGTTCTATTATTTTGGTGACATTGTGTATGTACGTTTGTATGTCGGTGAATTGTTGATATCATTCATTTATCTCTATGTCGATCATCCACTCTGCCTGCCTGTCTCTGTATTGTTGGGTATGCATTTCTGTCTGTCTGTCTGCCTGCCATTTTCTGTTGGTCTGTCTGTCTGTCTGCCATTTTCTGTCTGTCTGCCATTTTCTGTCTGTCTGACTACCATTTTCAGTATGTCTGCCATTTTCTGTCTGACTACCATTTTATGCCTGCCATTATCTGTCTGACTACCATTTTATGTCTGCCATTTTCTGTCTGACTACCATTTTATGCCTGCCATTTTCTGTCTGTCTGTGTGTGTCTGTCTGTCTGTCTGCCATTTTCTGTCTGTCTGTCTTCCAAAGGGTCTGTGTTTCATGTTCACAATGTTTGAACACTGTAATGTGATAGAATCCGTCTGTCATCAGATAGCTGCTGCCCCTGATGTCAACACCTGCCAGCATTCAGGGGAGACTTCTGTGACATCAACACCTGCCAGCATTCAGGGAAACTCCTGTGACATCAACACCTGCCAGCATTCAGGGGAAACTTCTGTGACAACACCTGCCAGCATTCAGGGGAAACTTCTGTGACATCAACACCTGCCAGCATTCAGGGGAAACTTCTGTGACAAAATGCAGGTGAGGGAATCATTTCCTTCAGCCATTCAGCTCCAAAATGTCTTTCTGGTCACTAGTTCATTGACACGTAAAGGGCTCTTACAGCAGCTTTCACTGTGTTCTTCCATGTCAGTAAAGAAAAAAACCACCATGTTATTTATTTATTCAATTATCTATTTATTTATTTAATTATTTATTTATTCCAAGGATAATAGAATAAGCACATGTGCTTTTTTACACCCAGTCTCTGTGTACGCAGTTTTGTAGATTTTGTCATCCATTCCCACCAGTACACAGTGGCCTACTCTTCTAAGAAGTGGAACAGGTTTTAACTTGTGCGCAAGATGCTCTGTGTGCGTTCGCACACTGGGCCTTGGTTTATAGTCTCATTCGAATGTTTCAAAATGAAACGATCAGATGAATGTAATGTTAAGTTGAGAGATTTTCAGTGTAGCTCATCACTTGTTTGTGTTTTCAGGAACTGTGAGGGTAGACTGAATCAAGTGCAAGAATCCAGTGCCAAGAATCTGCTGTGGACAAGTCACCTGGGCTGAACAGGTATGGTTTTTTTCACACTTCTCTGTCTAAACTTTCCCTCCATCCATTAGACCATGAGTGGTGGTCTGGGTGCTAGTCTGTCGGATGAGATGATAAACCGAGGTCCCGTATATTACACATCATTATTTAGCACACGTTAAAGGACCCACGGTTGTCCCTAGCAAAATTCTGTAGAAAAAAGTCACTCTGGTAGGGAAACATATACCGTTGCAGATGGAAAAAAAAATGGGTAGGTGCCGCACTTGTGGTGACGCTCTCTCCCCGAGGAGAGCAGCCCTGAATTTCACACAGAGAAATCTGCTGGGACATAAAGTGGCATGAATGAAGAAAGAAAGAAACAAATAAATAGATAAATAAATAGCAAGGCATAAACTGTAGTATGTGACAGGTTGCAGAAGTCACTTTGTAAACAAAAAAGAACAAAGCAAAATAACAAAAAAACACCATGTTGTGGCTTAAGAGTTGTGTGTGTGAAATGTGGTGTACTCCATTGTATTTGTTTGCAGGAAGTGGGATTAAGGTGTACACCTGGACAAACCCCAGGTGAACAAGAAAATGGTTTGCTTTGTACCTCCTCTTTCCGTGAGAAAAATCTTTTGTGAAATAATTATATACTTTGCGAAAGGAAGTGGAGATTGCTTTTTTTGTGTTGTAGGTGGGGATGTTTAAGTGTGCATTGTCAGATTAATCATATCAAAAGAATTCTTGTCTCAGATAATAGGCCAGTGTACACTCACATTTCACACTACATAATCAGTGTACTATCCTCTCCATAGCTTTATCAAATCCTTTCAAACGTGTTCATTTTATTTATTTAAAACAATAGTTTGAGAAATTTCTTTCAAATAAGTTTATTTTATTCATAAATAAATAGCTCGAGAAATTTCTTTCTAATGATTTTTTTTTAACAGTAAAGTGAGAAGCTTCTTTTGTGCATGTGAGGATTTTTGTCTTTATTTATAAAGAGAGGAGGCAACACAAAACTAAAAAAACACAAAAAGACTGTATTTAAATCCTACACTAAAATTTTAAATACAAATACTTATCTCGAGAAAAAAGAAATTCATTTGTAGTATTACAATTCTGAGTGTTATAAGACAATGCTGTAGGTGTGTTGTAAATTTACTGAAGTACATGACAACAGCTAAAAGTGTTTGAATCAAACTGCTGTAGTCTCTGAGCTTACTGAAGCTACTGACTGCTTTCAGGAGAGCTGTGGAGCCAGAATCCAGTGCCAAGAATCTGCTGTGGACAGGTCACCGGGACTGAACAGGTATGGTTTTTTCCACACTTTTCAAGCACACACACACGCCCGCCACGCACGCACGCACGCACGCACGCACGCACGCACGCACGCACGCACACACACACACACACACACACACACACACAACGCGCGGCAAGGTGATGGAGATGGGGGAGACTGATTGAAAGTAGGAACAGATGTGAGGTACTGTGCTATGATGGAAGAAGAACCTAGGTAGGAAATAAGTGTCTTTAAGCTAGATTTGAAAGTGTCCAATGAAAGATTTTGGCAAAGAGAGAGGGGGCATATTCAAGATAGATGAATGGGAAATAATTAAATGTGATAAATGGAGTAAACTGAATTAATTAAATGTGATAAAATCGTATATGGAGAAAAATGAATCAAATGTGGTAAATGAATTAAATGTGATAAATGGAGTAAAGTGAATTAATTATATGTGATAAAATCATACATGGAGAAGAATTAATCAAATGTGGTAAATGAATTAAATGTGATAAATGGAGTAAAGGGAATTAATTAAATGTGATAAAATCATAAATGGAGAATTAATCAAATGTGGTAAATGATTTAAATGTGATAACTGGAGTAAAGTGAATTAATTAAATGTGATAAAATCATACATGGAGAAGAATTAATCAAATGTGATAAATGAATTAAATGCGATAACTGGTTTTGTAGCACTTTCCTACCTGGCTGCTATCTTGTGAAGCTACTGACTACAGGTCAAGGGTGGAGACCAATACTGTGTGTTTACTGTGTCGGAGACAGAACATTGCTCTCACAAAATGACTTGGGTTTCGATTCCTGTTCGAGGGGATTTTTTCCCTGCAGTTAACATCAGTGCTGACTCCACTCGCCCCAAAAGTCCTTCGGATGAGACTATAAACTGAGGCCCCGTGTGTGAACGCACGCAGAATACTTGTGCACATGTTAAATCCTGTTCCGATAACAACATTCTCATGCTGCAATGTTTTTGTCCTGTCTGGCATTTTAAAGATCAAAGGATATAAAATGCAACTTTGTTTTACTCTGGATAAGGAAGAGGGATGTGTACACATGCGCGCGCACACACACACACACACACACACACACACACACACACACACACACACACACACACACACTTACACACACACACACACACACACACACACACACACACACACACACACACACACACACACACACAATCACATATCTTGCTAGGATGAATTGATGACACAGTTAACTAAACTAAGAAAAACAACTTTAAACTATATAGATGTAAAATTACCAGAGCCCTTAATATGTAAACATGCCACAGCCTTTTAATATGCAAACATACCACAGCCTTAATATGCAAACGTACCACAGCCCTTAATATGCAAACATACCACAGCCCTTGATATGCAAACATACCACAGCCCTTAATATGCAAACATAACCACAGCCTTTAATATGCAAACATACCACAGCCCTTAATATGTAAACATACCACAGCCCTTGATATGTAAACATACCACAGCCCTTGATATGCAAACATACCACAGTCTTTAATATGTAAACATACCACAGTCCTTAACATGTAAACATACCACAGCCTTTAATATGCAAACATACCACAGCCTTTAATATGCAAACATACCACAGCCTTTAATATGCAAACATACCACAGCCTTTAATATGTAAACATACCACAGCCCTTAATATGCAAACATACCACAGCCTTTAATATACAAACATACCACAGCCCTTAAATGTTAACATACCAGAGCCCTTTATATGTAAACATTCCAGAGCCCTTAATATGTAAACATACCAGAGCCCTTTATGTGTAAACATACCAGAGCCCTTAATATGTAAACATACCAGAGCCCTTTATATGTAAACATACCAGAGCCCTTAATATGTAGGCATACCACAGCCGTTCAGAGCACTCTCTTTCCCCCAGTCAAGTTAAGCAACATCGAGCGTGGTTGCCAAGTGAATGGGTGACCATTTGCATGCCTTGGCTTCAGTACAGTCACCCCAGTTCACCCAGCTGTCAGTAGGTACCTGTCCTCTTTAGGGTCAGGGAAGGTAAAGCAGCGAGGGAGAGGAGATGGGCGCCGCCCTCAATATGCTGGCCCCTAGAGAAGCTGAGGTCTCTGACGCCTCGTTCCCCTACAACCACCTAGGTTATGGGACACCTTTACCTTGTATTTTTTTACCACAGCCCTTAATATGCAAAACACGTTTCTTTTTTATCCCCAGAAAGAGGACAGGGCAGCACCAGGCTTCTCAGCTGCAGACGACACCAGTTTTCGAGGACACCAGTTTTCAAGGACACCAGTTTTCAAGGACACCAGTTTTCGAGGACACCAGTTTTCAAGGACACCAGTTTTCACGGACAGCACCCCAAGTGATCAGGAGGACGCTTCGGGTCATCCTCACCAAGGACGTGTCATCGCTGTGAACACCTGCAGTCACCAAGACTGCCCCCAACACATCCTAGTGCAATATGTCCAGTGCTTTGTGAAACATGACAACTGTACCACCACTCACTATGGGAAATGTGTAAAACCTGGGAAAACGGTGAGGGGTGTGTACAGAAACTGAACAGCTTCACACAGCTAGGCCCGTGCTACATCATCATCCACATCACTCCTGAAGCCTGAAGGAAGGAAAGGGTGATAGGTATGGTGTCATTTTATGGTGTTGAAGGAAAGGGTGATAGGTATGGTGTCATTTTATGGTGTTGAAGGAAAGATGATAGGTATGGTGTCATTTTATGGTGTTGTTGAAGGAAAGGATGCTAGGTATGGTGTCATTTTATGGTGTTGAAGGAAAGGGTGATAGGTATGGTGTCATTTTATGGTGTTGAAGGAAAGATGATAGGTATGGTGTCATTTTATGGTGTTGTTGAAGGAAAGGGTGATAGGTATGGTGTCATTTTATGGTGTTGAAGGAAAGGGTGATAGGTATGATGTCATTTTATGGTGTTGAAGGAAAGGATGATAGGTATGGTGTCATTTTATGGTATTGAAGGAAAGGATGATAGGTATGGTGTCATTTTATGGTGTTGTTGAAGGAAAGGATGATAGGTATGGTGTCATTTTATGGTGTTGAAGGAAAGGATGATAGGTATGGTGTCATTTTATGGTGTTGAAGGAAAGGATGATGGGTATGGCGTCGTTTTATGTAGTTGGTTTTTTCTCACATGGACCATGTTAGGTACTTGAAAGTATTAGGAGGTGTTGGTTTTGAACTTGAAGTTGAAAGTTACTGGAGCCACTGAAACTGAATACAGGGAAACAAATACAGTTGCAGACAGGAAAAGAAAAAAATAATGGGTGGCGCTGCTCTTGTGGTGATGTGCTCTCCCCTCCCCGGAGAGAGCAGCCTGATTTTCATGCAGAGAAATCTGCTGTGACGTAAAGTGATACAAGATAAAATAAGACAGCCCTTATATGGTTTTTGTGATTGGTAGGGCTGTAAACAATATGGTATGGTATCACTCTGTAAACAATATGGTATGGTATGGTATCACTCCTGAAAAATTGGAGAGCTATCAACTGCACATACAATGCTGCAAGTGAAACCCTTTTAGTGGCAATGTCTGATTTTTTTTTTTTTGCTGCCTCGTCTTCTGTGGCACCCCCATACTGTTGTTCCCAGTCCGAAATCCAAGGCGCTAACCACTGCGCCATGGCGGCTGGTCTGTCTGTGAAATATTGTGCCAGACATGACAAATGATCTGAATAATCTGTGTGCTTTTGGTGTGGGTATTTCTTTTCAAGGGAGAAACATTTTCCATCAAAAACTGAAAAAGCAGATAAAAGAAAAATGATTGTTTTTACAACCCACTTGCCAATGGGGTTTACAGACAGAAAAAGAGAAATGCATTTTTAAAAATTTGTGTTTTTTATTTAAAGAATAATGGAATGGGAACTCGTGTGCTTTTTTCTTGTTTTTAAACTGAGGTTTATGTGATGATACATTTTTTCATTCTTTTATATCAAGGTCAATGGAATAAGCACTAGTGTGCTTTTTTTTACATCTAGTACCTGTGTGTATGCAGTTTTTGTAAATCTCATCCATTCACACTGGTAAATGATGGCCTACTCTTGTGAAGCATGAAGCAGAGTGCCTGGTGTCCCCATTTCTGCTGCTGTTGTCAGCCTCAACCTTCCTGTCTGCTCTCTCCCTTCATGTTCTCTCAGGGAGGAGGTTTTTGGTTTAGTGATCAGTATCAAATTGTTTTTTTTTTTTTTTGTTCCTCAGCTAGAGTTCTGAGGTTCACTGCTGGTGAGATTTATGCATTTGCCATCTCTTCCCCCCCCTCCCCTTATCTAGAGTTCTGAGGGTCACTGCGGGTGAGATTTATGCATTTGCCATCTCTTCCCCCCCCCCCCCCTTATCTAGAGTTCTGAGGTTCACTGCTGGTGAGATTTATGCATTTGCCATCTCTTCCCCCCCCCCCTCCCCTTATCTAGAGTCTGAGGTTCACTGCTGGTGAGATTTATGCATTTGCCATCTCTTCCCCCCCCCCCCCCCCCCCTTATCTAGAGTTCTGAGGTTCACTGCTGGTGCGATTTTATGCATTTGCCATCCTTTTTTCTTCCCTCCCTCCCCTCACCTTATAGGTAGCCACATTCCAACTTCGAGATGGTGTCTAAACACAACACCTGTGTGCATGCTGGGTTATCTTGTTTCTGTCATCAGTTCCTACCAGCACACAATGGCCTTCTTTCCAAAATGCAGAATGGGTTTTTTAAACTCCTGTGTAAAATTTCTGCATGCATTCGCACATGGCCTCATTTTATACTCTTATCCAAAGGACTTAGACTTTTTTTCCCCCGTCAAACTGGACAGAAAGGATGAGGCTGGGAATTGAACCTAGAACCTCACTATTTTCTTGTTGGCAGGCAAATGTCTTTACCATCCTGCCACCTTCCTTCTTAGATCAAATAGTAATTAGAGAAATACTCCTTTTGTGTGGGGCTGCTGATAATTAGTGATGATTTTTTTTCATCATGCTTTTAAGATTTTTTAGTGTTAATGAATGGAATCAAAAATGAATGGAATCGGTTAATGTATTGAGGAAATCTCTTGACCCAAGAAGCTTCTCCATGCTTGAAGGACACTCAGTAAATTGTGATTTTTAAAAAAAAATGAAGTTGTAGTTATTTTACCCTAAACTGTAGATATTTTACCCTAAACTGTAAAGGGTATATGATTGGCAGGATTTAATCACTGTTTTAAATCTTTGTCTTGCTCGTGAGATAAAAGTTGAAGAATGTCTCTGGTCCCAAACACTATTCTTAATTTTTTTTTGAAGCAAACAGGCTAAAAACATCATCACATGATTGGAGACAGATATGTACTTTTTTTTATCTATAAGTTTTTTTTCCCCAAAGTTTGATGTGTTCCATCTCACTGCTAGTAGGGTGGTGTGCAAGGGATGTGCGTGTATGTGTGTTGTTGTGTGTGTGTGTGTGTGTGTGTTGTGTGTGTGTGTGTGTGTGTGTGTGTGTATGTATGTGTGTGTATACAATGTATTGGTTGTGTGGTGTTTAAAAAATTTATTTCCATAACGATGGAATAAGCACTTGTATGCATTTTTTTACATCTAGTCCCTGTGTGCATGCAGTTTTTGTCAAATTTGTCATCCATTCCCACTGGGACACAATGGCTTACTCTTTCAAAAAGCTGAACAGGTTTTAATATATATATGCAAGATGTTCTGTGTGCGTTCACACACAGGATCTCAGTTTGTAGTCTTGTCCAAAGAACTTTATGGGGAGTGGAGTCAGCACTGAAGTTAACTTAAGTGGAAAAAATCACCTTGAGTAGGATTTGAACCCAGGTCAGCAGATTGCACGCACACAGCTCAAACCACCAAACTATCCTGTCCCTTAAAATGCACGCGAGCGCATGTGTGTGTGTGTGTGTGGTGTGTGTGTTGTGTGTGTGTGTGTGTGTGTGTGTTGTGTTGTGTTTGTGTTGTGTTGTGTTGTGTTGTGTTTGTGTTGTGTTGTGTTGTGTTGTGTTGTGTTGTGTTGTGTTGTGTTGTGTTGTGTTGTGTAAGTGTGTGTGTATTTGGAAGAAGAAGATAACTTCAATTTAATCGACCCGGGTCGTAAATTGCGATGCAATGTTCTGACCACTAGGCCATCCAGTCCCCTGTCCAGGATAGTCTTGGCAAGAGAGCTGCAATGCGAGATTATTTTTTATTATTATCATTAGTATTATCACAGCTTTCCGTTTCCCCCACTTTAAGCTCCTCTTCGCTGCTAAGTGTCCCATCCCATCCCAGCCCAGATGGGGCCAGCTGGTACTCTTTATAGCAGGAACTGACCACACTTGGGACAAGGTAAAAGGAAAGGCATGCTAAATACAGCACTGTTGACTGAGTGATAGTTGGATCTGTTCGCCGTGTTATTATTATTATTACTATTATTATTATCATTATTGTTATTATTTGCTCTTTTATTTCAACCAA
>CM060348.1:29084712-29124712 GCA_030674155.1 Stramonita haemastoma
TGGATAAAACGTGCCTGTGTGGCTTGTTTACCTTTATTTTAAAGAATGAGATCAAATGTAAACGGCAAAGAAAAATGTAGCAATGGTGTATAATAGTGTTGAAAGTGTGCCAGGAGAGGTTTTCTTGTTTTTGTTGTTTTTAAATCCCATTAAATGCAAAAACAAAAAGAAATCTGATGCTATGATTTGCATTGATATTCTTGGAAATAACTTTAGATGATATTGGTGGCAGATCTGTGTATTGTTCTTCTGCTGGAAGATTGATGGCAGATTTTACCCCAACACATCTTCATGCCATATGTGATGTGGTGTGTAAAGTGTGCCTGCGATTTTTTTTATGTTGAATCAAATGAAGATTGTGGAGAAAAATACAGGCTGTATAATGGTATGGACAGTGTGTGGGGAGTAGGGGTCTTTTCTTAGAAATCACATAAAATGGGAAAGGAATAACAAAGATGTTCATGTGAATGCCATGTTGGTGGCAGATCTTTGTATTGATCTTCTGATGGAGGATTGATGGCAGACTTTACACCAACACATCTTAGCAAAAATGTATGTGAAAGACTAATGATGTAACATGTTAAGTATGGCGGTGAGTAAAGTGTGAGTGTTTTCTTTTTCTATTTTTTTAGGTAATGGGATTAAACTTAATGTGAATTGGTAATAAAACTGTAGTAGTTGGTATAATGTTGTGTATAATGTTGAGCGAAATTTGTAGGATGTAAAACGTAATGCAATGATATGAATTGTTTTAATGCTTTTAAAAAAAATGCATCAAATTGGAAAACAAAAAAGCTTGTGCTGTGATTGGCATTTATAATCTGTGAAATGACTTTAGATGATATTGGTGGCAGATCTGTGTATTGATCTTCTGCTGGAAGATTGATGGCAGATTTTACACAAACGCATCTTACGAAAAATGTAAGAGACTGATGGAATATAATTTAAAGTGTATGGTTGAATAGAGTATTCCTGTGTTTTTTGTTGAGGTAGAGGATAAATGAGCCTGTACTTATTGGGGTTTTGGGGGTGGAGAGGGTAAATGTGCCGGTTCTTTTTTTTTTTTTTTTTTTTTTTTTTTTGGGGGGGGGGGTAAATGTACCTGGGTATTTTTTAGGGGGGGGGGTGGAGAGGGTAATTGTGGATGTATGCTTTTGTTGGGAAAGATGATAAATGTTCCTCTTTTTTTTTTTGGGGGGGGGGGGGAGAAATAAGCCTATGTGGGTTTTTTTGAGGGGGAAGATGGTAAATGTGCCTGTGCATTTGTTTTATGGGGAGGGTAAAATAATATGCTTCTGTGTTTTTATTTGGGGATGAGGGTAAATGTGCCTGTGGGTTTGTTTTTTCTTTTAAGGTGCGCAGAGGTAGGTTTGTAGTTTGGTGGGGTTTTTTTTTATTTAATAATGACTTTAGATGATGCTGGTGGCAGATCTGTGTATTAATCTCCTACCTGAAGATTGATGGCAGATTTTACACCAACACATCTTCCGAAAAATACATGTGAAAGACTAATAGTATATAATGTTAAGTGTAGTATGGATGAGATGTGCCTGCATGCCTGGATTTTCCTTTTTTTAAATATTGAGGTTAAATCTGAATTAATTTAACAACATAAATATATGTTGAATAATGGTGTACACAATGCCAGTGGGAATTTTTTTTTAAGCACATCAAATGTGAAAACAAAAAGAAAGCTGGTGCTGGAATTGCCATTGCTATTTTAATAACTGTATGCATAGTACTGGATAAACCTGCCTGTGGGATTGTTTATCATTTGTTTATTTAAGAATGAGATTAAATGTAAACAGCAAAGAAAAATGTAGCAATGGAGTATAATAGTGTTAAAAGTGTGCCAGAAGTGGTTTTCATTTTTTTAAATTTTTTAATTTTTAAATCCCATCGAATGTTAAAACAAAAGAAATCTGGTGCTACGAATGGCCTTGATATTCTGGGAAATGACTTTAGATGATGTTGGTGGCAGATCTGTGTATCAATCTTCTGCTGGATGATTGATGGCAGATTTTACACCAACACAGCTTCATACTGTATTACACAGTAGGTCTTGTGGTGTATAAAGTCTGCTTGCGAGTTTGTTTTGGTTGTTTGTTTTTATTTTTAAATGGAATCTAATGAAGATTTAGGAGTTACTGTACAAGTTGTATAATGATGTGGACAGTGTGGTCTTTTCTTTTTTTCTATAATCACATCAATGTGAAAGGAGAAGGGGCTTCGTTTTATATATATTAATCTCATCAAATGTGAAAGAAATAAAAAAGATCATGTGATTGCCATGTTGATGGCAGATCTGTGTATTGATCTTCTGATTGAAGATTCATGGCAGATTTTACATCAACACATCTTACGAAAAATACATGTAAAAGGCTGATGGTATATGATTTTAAGTATAATATTGAATGACGTGTGCCAGTGTGTTTTTGTTAGAGGAGAGGGTAGATGTGCCTTTGTTTTTTTTTGTTTTTTATTGGAGGGGTGAAAGAGGATAATTATACCTGTTTATGTTGTGGGAGGGGAGGGGAGGGTGATGAGAGGATAAATGTGCCCTGTTGCTGTTTTTTTATTGGAGGGGAGAGAGAGAGAGGTTAATTGTGCCTGTCTTTTTGTTGGGGGGGGGGGGGGGGGGGGGGGGCAGGGGATGAGAGGGTAAATGTGCCGGTGTTGCTGGGATTTTTTTTTGGGGGGAGAGGGTAATGTGCCTGTGGTTTTTCTTGGAGAAGGGGGGGGTGGGTAAATGTGCCTGTCTATTTTTTTTTTTGGGGGGGGGGGGGGGGTAAATGCACCTGTGTTGTTTTGGGGGGAAGGGGGGAGGAGGTAAATATGCCTGTGTGTTTTTATTTGGGGGGAAGAGTAAATGTGCTAGTGTGTTGATTTTTTTGTCTTTTTTATGGGAGGGGGGGGGGGGGGGGTAAATGTGCCTGTGTTGTTTATTTGTGGGGGGGGGGGGGGGGGTGAGGTTAGTGTGCCTGTGTTTTTGGTTTTTTTTTTTCTTGGGGGGGGTGGGTGGGTTGTGTGCCTGTGTTTTGTTGGGTTTTTTTTTCGGGGGGAGGGGGGGGGACTAAATTTGCCTGTGTTGATTTATTTTAGGTAGAGTGTAAATGTACTGCTGTGTGTGTGTGTGTGTGTGTGTGTGTGTGTGTGTGTGTGTGTGTGTGTGTGTGTGTGTGTGTGTGTGTGTGTGTGTCCGGGAGAGGGTAAATGTGTTGTTGTGGTTTGTTTGTAGTTTGGTGTTGCTTTTTTTAAAATAATGACTTTAAATGATGTTTTGGTGGCAGATCTGTGTATTGATCTTCTGCTGGAAGATTGATGGCAGATTTTACACCAACACATGTTAAGAAAATCTATGTCATAGTGTTTTATGATATCAAGTATAGTAGATGGAGGTTGTTGTTTTTTAAGTAATGAGATCAGATGTAAATTTCCTAGAAACATTTTTGTTGTATAATAAAATAAGAAATGGACCCTTGTTTTTATTCTTTTTTCCATCACATCAAATGTGAAAACAAAAAGAAAGCTTGTGTTGTGATTGGCATTGGTATTTCAATGATTTTATTTACATCATAGGATAAACGCGCCTGTGTCCTTTATTTTTCTTTTCTTTATTTTTTAAAAATGAGATCAATTGTGAAAAGGTACGATAAATGCAGAAGGTTGTAAAATTGTGTTATTAGTGTGCCTGAAGAGGATTTTTTATTTATTCCTTTTTAATTTGCATAAAATTTGAAGACAATAAGAAAGCTTGTGCTGTGATTGGCATTGATATTCTGTGAAATGACTTTAGATGGTGTTGATGGCAGATCTGTGTGTTGATCTTCTGCTGGAAGATTGATGGCAGATTTTACAGCAATACATCTTCATGCTATATGTCTTATGGTGTGTAAAGTGTACCTGCCAATGTGTTTTAATCGAATCAAATGAAGATTTGTGAGAAAAATACAGGCTGTATGATGGTGTGGACAGTGTGTGAGGAGGAGGGGCTGCTTATATATATATATTTTTTTTTAACATAATCCCATCAAATGTGAAAGGAATAACAAAGATTGTCATAAGATTGCCATGCTGGTGGCGGAAGATTGATGGCAGATTTTACACCAACACATCTTACAAAAATTGTGAAAAACGGATGGGATATGATTTTATGTGTAGGGTTGAATAGAGTGTGCCTGTGTGTTTTTGTTGAGGGAGAGGATAGATGTGCCAGTGTTTAGTATTTTGTTTGTTTTTTCTAAGGGGGCGGGGAGGGTAAATGTGCCGGCGTTGGGTTTTTTTTTGGGGGGAGGAGAGGGTAAATGTGCCTGTGTGTGGCTTTGTTTTGTTTTGTTTTTTTGTTGTTGTTTTTTGGGGGGAGGGGTAAAATAATGTGCCTGGTGGGTTTTTTTGTAGGGGAAGAGGGTAAATGTGTCTGCGTGTTTGGTTGGTTTTTTGGGGGGTAAGGAGGGGAAAATAATTGCTTTTGTTTTTTTCTATTGGGGGATGAGGGTAAATGTGTGTGTGTGTGTGTGTGTGTGTGTGTGTGTGTGTGTGTGTGTGTGTGTGTGTGTGTGTGTGTGTGTGTGTGTGTGTGTGTGTGTGTGTGTTTTACAGGAGCAGAGGATACATGTGCCAGTATTTGTTGTTTTTGTTTGTTTGTTTGTTTGTTGTTGGGTTTTTTGTTGGTTTTTTTTTGGGGGGGCGGGGTGGGAGAGTGCAAATGTGCCTGTTTTTTTTTCTTTTTGTTCGGTGAATGTTATTATTTTTAATAATGACTTTAGATGATTTTGGTGGCAGATCTGAGTAATGATCTTCTGCTGGAAGAGTGATGGCAGATTTTACACAAATACATCTTACGAAAAAAACGAATGAAAGGCTAAAGGTATATGATTTTAAGAATAAGATTGATAAAATGTGCCTGATTTTTCCCCTTTGTTTGGGAAAGGTTTTCTTTTTTTAATCACTTCAAATTTGAAATAAAAAAAACGAGGCTTGTTCTGTGATTGCCATTGATATTTTAATGATTTTATATATAGTATGTGGTTTGTTTTGTCTTTTAAAAATATAATATCCATTTGAAGTCAAGAAGAAAATGTAGAATGCTGTGTAATAGTGTAAAAAAAAATGTGTGGGAGAGGTTTTGTTTATTTTATGTTTTTTAATCGCATCACCTGTGAAAACAGAAAGAAAACTTGTGCTATGATTGGCATTAAATTCTGTGAAATGACTTAAGATGATGTTGGTGGCAGATCTGTGTATTGATCTTCTGCTGGAAGATTAATGGCAGATTTTACATCGGCACATCTAACGAAAAATGTATGTTAAAGACTAATACTGTATATGATATTAAGTGTAGTTTTAGATAAAATGTGTCTGCGTGGCTACTTTTTCTGTTTTTAAAGCAATGAGATCAAATGTAAATGAACAAGGTAAATAAATGTTGCATAATCGTGTATAAAACACACAGCAGGATGTTTTCCTTTTTTTTCTTTTCTTTTTTTTAATCCCATCAAATGTGAAAACAAAAAGAAAGCTGGTGATGTAATTGCCATTGCTATTTTAATAACTGTATGCATAGTACAGGATAAAACGTGTCTATGTGGCTTGATTTTCTTCTTTTTTTTTTTAATAACAATGAGATTAAATGTAAACAGCAAAGAAACATTTGGATCTAGTAACTTGTATAATAGTGTTGAAAGTGTGCCAGAACAGGTTTTCTTTTTTTATATTATTATTTTTTAGATCACATCAGATTTAAAAACAAAAAGAAAGCTTGTGCTGTGATGGGCATTGATATTCTGTGAAATGACTTTAGATATGTTGGTGGCAGATCTGTGTATTGATTTTCTGCTGGAAGATTGATGGCAGAATTTACCCCAACACATCTATCTTAATCCTTTTCTTTTATTTCGAGGATAATGGAATAAGGATTCATGCGCTTTTTTTTTTTTTACATCCAGTCCCTTGTGTATGCAGTTTTATCAATTTTCATCGTAATGCTATATGTCCTATAGTGTGTAAAGTGTGCCTGCGAGTTTGGTTTTTTATGTTGTTGTTTTTTTTCAAAGGAATCAAATGAAGATTGGGGAGAAAAATACAGGCTATGTAATGGTGTGGACAGTGTGGGGAGAAGGGTTTTTTATTTTTATTTTTTAATCACATCAAATGTGAAAGATCTGTGTATTGATCTGTTGGAAGACTGATGGCAGATTTTACACCAACACATCGAACTTAAATTGTAAAATATTCTTGTGAAAGATTTATGCTATATCTGTTTTTATTGGTTTAATCTAGTAATGAGTATGATGTGCCAGTGTGTTCTCTTTTTTTGAAAAAAAATGTTGTGTTCTTTAAAAAATAACTTAATGAAACCAAGAAAAATAAGAAAAATGTAATTACCAATGTGCTGTGGAACGTGTATGGGGAGATGGGCTATTTTTCTGAAATCACAGTAAATGGTCTGGGGTGATTGTCACGGTTCGCATATTTTAAATAGATCGTTTTACGTGTATAGTGGCTAGTTGTCCAGTGAGTGCATTTTTGCACTTACTTCTGTGTGTATGGCTGTCTATGTTCATTTCCTTTTCTCTTCGTATAGATCTAGGCTTAGGCGAGATCTCTCGAGATGTTCCGCAGCGAGAGTAGATCTAACGGTTAGATCAGCGGAGCGGCTGCGGGCTTATGCTAAGCAGGGGGACGTGGTCGCCGTTCCAGTTTTTACTGTTGGGCGCCATGTAGAATTAGTTTGGGCTCCGTTCAAGAAGCAGGAGAGAGCCTGCGCCTCGTAGGAGGTTTCACTCTCCAGTTCCTGCCTTCGTTCTCTGTTCTTCGTCACTGTTTGTCGCTTGTTCGTCTAGTCACGTCGGTTGGGGTGCAGGAGTGCGCCATATTAGTTCCAGTGACAGGTGAGAGTTTGTACTTGTAGTTATGTCTGGTTCCGCGTGGTTTTGGTGTGTTGTTGTTTTGGTTCTGATAATGGGTAATGGTTCTTGTTGTTAATTAAACATCTGGACTGAAGAAATATAAGCATATCGTGAGCGGTTTGTTCTGAATTATATTTATCTTTCGTGAAGTAACACTAGTATTGGTGTATAGCGAACGTAGGGGTATTTATCCTTAGTTATATGTTGTTGTTTGGTTTTGTTTTTAAACATCAATGGTTCGTGTGGAAAGGGGTTTCATTGTGTTTTGTAATACTCAGCATTGTTTTACGTTGGAATTGATATGGAAATTTTTGAGTTATGTGCGAGATATTGCAATTGAGTGTGTCTGATGGTAAGTATGGATTGATATTGTTTTGTTATAAATATGCTTCATGACAGAGTCTTTCAAATGTTTTTGAATTAAACCTATTTGGATGTTAATAGCTATTATGAGGTGTTGAATGTGGATTAGATTAAGGTACATAGATATATATATTTTTCCGAGTACCAGGTGGAATCCTTGAATGTGGAGAGACAGGTATTTTGCCAAACTAAAAAGAATCAAGAAATAACTTTAGTTACCAGTGTATGTGGAGGATTATTAAGTATCGCCTTTTACAGGTTTCCGTTAACTACCAGTTCCCAGTTCCTGTTCGCCACCAGTTCCTGTCTACCTCCAGTCATCAAGTCCTATCTTGTACCTTGTCTTCAGCACGTCTTCTTCGTCTGCTTCGTCTTCTTCATTGTATTGTCAGGAAAGTGATTCTTTTGGTGTGTGGTTTTTGCGTGTTTCTTTTTTTAATTCATTTTGAACTTCAAAAACTGTGTTAGAGAAAAAGGAAAAGAGTGAGAAATACAGGACCTTAAATTAGAGTCAATATATAATGTTTAGATTAGAGTGCGGTTGTATGTGGGTGTGAAAACTTGTACATTTTTTTGCGTGTGATTTTTGCCTTGTTATTTTTTTGATTGTTGATTTTCATTATCATCAAATTGAATAGTAAAGATTGGAAATTTCTCCTCTGTGTTCTGCGTTTGTTGTTGTTGGGAAGTTAGAGTGGGTACGGGTGGGGTTTTCTTCACACTCCCTTAAGGAGCGTGACAGTGATTTTTATTGTTTTGTTTTGTTTTTATAAAGAACGTCAGTTGGAGTAGGTTTGCTTGTTGTGCAGAAATAAATGGAATCGTTTATATGACTTTTTATGTGTTTTTAAATGTCACAGAATAAACTCTAATGTACTGAGACAGGCTGATTACTTTGTTGTTAAGGTTTGCTTGTGTAGAAAAAATGTAAATGTTCATATGACTTTTTTTTAATTGTTTTAAAATGTCACAGTATAAATTCTACTGTAGTGACAAATGCTGATTTCTTTAACATTTTGTTTGTTGTGAAGAAAAATATATAATTGCTTAAATGACTTTTTATGTCTTTTTAATGTCACAGATTAAACTCTACTGTAGTGAGAAATGCTGATTTCTTTGTTGTTAAGGTTTGCTTGTTTATTTAAAAAAATATTGTTTAGAAGACTTTTATGGGGTTTTTTAATGTCACAGAATAATTTCTACTGTAGTGGAAAATGTTGATTTCTTTGTTGTTCAGGTTTGTTTGTTGTGTAGAAAAAATATAATTATTTATATAACTTTTTATGGGTTTTTTAATGTCACAGAATAGATTTTACTGTAATGAGAAATGCTGATTTTCTTTGTTGTGTTGGCAACTTGGGTCTTTGAGTGTGGGTGGACAGGGGTGTGGATCTCTCCCTCTCTGTATGTGTGTCTGTCTCTCTCTGTATGTCTCTGTCTGTCTCTCTGTCTGTCTGTCTGTCTGTCTCTCTCTAAGAAAATCGTGTGTGTGTGCAGGCGCGTGTGTGTCTGTGTGTGTGTATGCATCTGTCTGTCTCTCCATCCACCTCTCTCTCTCTCTCTCTCTCTCTCTCTCTCTCTCTCTCTCTCTCTCTCTCTCTCTCTCTCTCTCTCTCTCTCTCTCTCTCTCTCTCTCTCTCTCACACGTTAAATCCTGTTCCGCTTTTCGTAAGAGTAGGCCATCGTGTGCCGGTGGGAACAGATGGCATTTACAAAACTGCATACACACGGGGACTGGATGTAAAAAAGCACAAGAGTGCTTATCCCATTATCCTCGATATAAAAGAATAAATCAAATCAAATCATTCTATCAGTCTCTCTACCCCCCTCTCTCTCTCTCTCTCTTTCTCTCTCTCTCGCTCTCTCTTTCTCTCTCTCTCGCTCTCTCTCTCTCTTTCTCTCTCTTTCACTTGGGGGGGGGGGGTGGGGGTGGGGGGGGAGGGGGACGGATAACCTAGTAGTCAGAACGTTGCGCTGGCAATTTCACAACCCGGGTTCGAGTCCAGTCGAGGAGATTTTTCTCCTGGAGTTAACATCAGTGCTGACTCCACTCTCCCCACAAGTCCCTCGGATGAGACTATGATCCGAGGCCTCGTGTACGAACGCACGCAGAACATCTTGCGCACACGTTAATCCTGTTCCACTTTTCGTAAGAGTAGGCCATTGTGTGCCGGTGGGAACAGATGACACTTACAAAACTGCATACACACGGGGACTGGATGTAAAAAAGCACAAGAGTGCTTATCCCATTATCCTCGATATAAAAGAATAAATCAAATCAAATCATTCTATCAGTCTCTCTCCCCCTCTCTCTCTCTCTCTCTTTCTCTCTCTCTCGCTCTCTCTTTCTCTCTCTCTCCGCTCTCTCTCTCTCTTTCTCTCTCTTTCACTTGGGGGGGGGGGGGGGTGGGGGTGGGGGGGGGGGGGGGGGACGGATAACCTAGTAGTCAGAACGTTGCGCTGGCAATTTCACAACCCGGGTTCGAGTCCGGTCGAGGAGATTTTTCTCCTGGAGTTAACATCAGTGCTGACTCCACTCTCCCCACAAGTCCCTCGGATGAGACTATAATCCGAGGCCTCGTGTACGAACGCACGCAGAACATCTTGCGCACACGTTAATCCTGTTCCACTTTTCGTAAGAGTAGGCCATTGTGTGCCTGTGGGAACAGATGACACTTACAAAACTGCATACACACTGGGACTGGATGTAAAAAAGCACAAGAGTGCTTATTCCATTATCCACGATATAAAAGAATAAATCAAATCAAATCAAATCTCTTTCTCTCCGGTACCTAACTTGTGTTTTAATTACTATTTTTGTTTGTTTGTTTTTGTTTTAATTACTGCTTACTTATAATCGATTTTCTGGTTTCACTTTGCTTATGTTTTCTGTTATAATGATCTTTCGATTATTTATTATTAATCTTAGTTCACTGAATTGCGTCTTTGTTAATCTATTATATTTTCTATCCTTACATCTTCTCTTCTGTTTATTACTGTCTTGTTGTTTTGGCCATGATGTAAAAAAGCACATGAGTGCTTATTCATTATCCTCGAAATAAAAGAATTTCATTTGATTTGATTTGATTTGATTTGATTTGATTTGATTGATTTGATCTCTCTCTCTCTCTCTCTCTCTCTCTCTTCTCCTCTCCTCTCTCTCCTCTCTCTCTTCTCTTCTCTCTTCTTCCTGTATTCTCTGTCTGTCCTTCTTGTCTGTCTTCTGTCTTGTCTCTGTATGGCTGTCTGTATGGCTGTCTCTGTCTGTCTTCTCTCTTGTATATCTCTGTCCTTTTGTCTGTCTGTCTGTTTATGTCTGTCTGTCTGTCTGTCTGTCTGTCTGTCTTCTGTCTGTCTGTCTGTTGTCTGTTATGTCTCTCTGTTTCTGTCTGTTTGTCTGTTGTCTGCTCTGTCTGTCTGTGTTTTTGTCTGTCTGTCTGTCTGTGTCTGTCTGTCTGTCTGTCTGTCTGTCTGTTTCTTCTTTTCTCTCTCTCTCTCTCTCTCTCTCTCTCTCTCTCTCTCTCTCTCTCTCTCTCTCTCTCTCTCTTCTCTCTCTCTCTCTCTCTCTCTCTCTCTCTCTCTTAAACAAAATGTGTGTGTGTGTGTGTGTGTGTGTGCGGCGTGCGCGCGGCGTGCGTGTGTGCGTGTGTATGCGTGCGTGCGGGCGTGTGTGTGTTGTCTTTATTTATTTTATTTAATTTTATTTATTGTGTTTTTTCTTTTATGTTGAGAATAATGGGAAGAACTATTGTGCTTTTTTTACATTCAGTCCCCGTGTGTATGCAGTTTTGTAAATGTCATCTGTTCCCACTGGCACACGATGGCCTACTCTTACGAAAAGCGGAACAGAATTTAGCGTGTGGACAAGATGTTCTGCGTGCGTTCACATACAGGGCTTCGGTTTATAGTCTCATCCAAAGGACTTTTGGGAAGAATGGAGTCAGCACTGATGTTGTGTGTGTGTGTGTGTGTGTGTGTGTGTGTGTGTGTGTGTGTGTGTGTGTGTGTGTGTGTGTGTGTGTGTGTGTGTGTGTGCATCTGTCTGTCTCTCCAACCCACCCCTCTCTCTCTCTCTCTCACTCTCTCTCTCTCACGCCTTCGGATGAGACTTTAAACCGAGGAAACTCTTGACTGAGCCACTTAACCTCTTGAAAGTCACTGGGTGCTACTGGCAGATGAGATTGAACTTCTGAAATCTCATCTGTGGTTCGAATCTTGTGTGACACTCTGTCTGTAAAGCCGATGTCAGCATCATTCAAATTCCAATTCAAAAACAGTTTATTAAAACATGGAAAGATAAATTCATCTTCAATGTGTGTGGCGACGGATGTGTGGCGACACCACAGCCCTCAACAGATGAGAAAGCTAGTTTGTCGCAAGGAAAATAATCCGGTACAGTGTACGCAACGAAAACCAAGCAGTGCGCACAATAATGACAATATACAGCAATGTGATGCACCACAGCAAAGAGCACGGTCCCCGCCATATGCGCGCACACAAACAAACACACTGACAAAAACGAGCGCGCGCGCGCGTGCACGCATGCATACACAACCCCTACCAAAAAGGTGCAGTTTTGGGCAAAGACGGGACCCAAAGAGCCGTTTTCAGGCCCGTTCTACACCAGCTTTTGCACGGTTACAGACCCCAAGCCACCACGACAATATAGCACTGTATGCATGCACCCTCCTCTGCAATCTCCAATGTGTGTGGCGCCGGACGTGTGACACGCCGATGCCCTCAAGAGCTGAGAAAGCTAGTCTCTAGCAAGGAAATCTGGTACGGTGTACGCAACAAAAAAACAAGCAAGGTGCACAATATAATGACAATATACAGCAATATGACGCACCACAGCAAAGTGCAGGGTCCCCGCCACATGCACGCATACAAAAAAAACAAACTGAGAAACACCAGCGGAAGTGCGCGTGCGCACATGCATATACAAACCCCTGCCATAAAAATGCGGTTTAGGGCCAAGACGGGACCCGAAGAGTCGTTTTCAGGCCCGCCCTCCCCCGACTTTTGCAGGGTTACAGACCCCCAGCCACCAGGAAAGAATTGCACTGTACGCATGCGCCCTCCCCTACAATCTTCCATGTGTGTGGCGCTGGACTAGTGGCGACACCGCAGCCCTCAAGAGCTGAGAAAGCTAGTTTGTGGCAAGGAAATCTGTTACAGTGTTCGGACCGAAAACTAAGCAGTTCGCACAATATTAATGACAATACACAATAATATGATGCACCACAGCAAACTGAAGGGTCTCCGCCACATGTGCGCACACGAACAAACACACTGATAACACCAGCGTAGCGCGTGCGGGCACGCATACCCAACCCCCTGCCAAAAAGGTGCGGTTTGTATTTTAGACAAGACTTTAAAACCAGAGAGGAAGTAATAATGATCACACACACGGATGCACGCGTGCCCACACCCCCATACGCACTCACACACACAAACACACACACACACACACACCACACACACACAACACACACACACACACACGCACGCACGCACGCACGCACGCACGCACGCACGCACGCACGCACGCACGCACACACACACACACACATATGGGGGTATGGGATAGCCTAGTGGTCAGAATATTGCACTCATTTCACGACCTGGGTTTGCTTCCCGTTCGAGGGGATTTTTCTCCTGGAGTTAACATCAGTGCTGACTCCACTCCCCTAAAAGACTATAAACCAAGGCTCCGTGTGCGAATGCACGCAGAATATCTGTTACTGTTATCTGATAGAAAACCACACAGCACTTACTGTATACCTGGTAGAACACCACACAGCACTGACTGTTACCTGATAGAACACCACACAGCCACTGACTGTTACATGTTACCTGATAGAACACACCACACTGACATGACTGTTACCTGATCGAACACCACACAGCACTGACTGTTACCTGATAGAACACCACACAGCACTGACTGTTACCTGATAGAACACCACACAGCACTGACTGTTACCTGATAGAACACCACACAGCACTGACTGTTACCTGATAGAACACCACACAGCACTGACTGTTACCTGATAGAACACCACACAGCACTGACTGTTACCTGATAGAACACCACACAGCACTGACTGTTACCTGATAGAACACCACACAGCACTGACTGTTACCTGATAGAACACCACACAGCACTGACTGTTACCTGATAGAACACCACACAGCACTGACTGTTACCTGATAGAACACCACACAGCACTGACTGTTACCTGATAGAACACCACACAGCACTGACTGTTACCTGATAGAACACCACACAGCACTGACTGTTACCTGATAGAACACCACACAGCACTGACTGTTACCTGATAGAACACCACACAGCACTGACTGTTACCTGATAGAACACCACACAGCACTGACTGTTACTGATAGAACACCACACAGCATGGTAAAGGTAAAGGTGTCCATAAGCTAAGCGGTGTAGGGAGCGAGGCATCAGAGACCTCAGCGTCTCTAGGGACCAGCATATTGATGGGCGGTGCCAATCTCCTCTCCCTCGCTGCTTTACCTTCCCCGACCCTAAAGAGGGCAGGTACCCATTTACAGCTGGGTGAACTGTGGGGGGGGGGGGGGGGGACTGTACTGTGCTTATTCCATTATCCTCGATATGAAAGAATGAATAAATATATAGATAAACTTCGGGTGTGACTATAAACCGAGGCCCGCGTGCCAAGGCATGCAGAACATCTTGTACACACGTTAAATCGTAAGAATAGGCTATCGTTTGCCATTGGGAACAGATGACAAGATTTATAAAACTGCATACACACTGGAGCCAAGGCGCGCAAAAGGTCACCCATCCAAACAGTCATCTCCTGTTATAAGAAGCACCAGCTGGGCTGGGAAGGGATTGGATGGTTAGCAGCTGAGAGGAGCTGAAAGCGGGGAAAGTGACTGACAGCTGTGGTCTCTGGGCTTCCTCCTTCCACTCCTCCTCCATTAGAAGCATCACTGCTGCTTCCATTCCTGCAGGAGGGGGCGGAGTAGAGGCAACATAGGGAGGAGGGGAGGTAGGGGGGGGTGTGTTGTGTGGGGGGGGGTTCTGTCCTGGAGGGATGATGAGCACCTGCACCCTTCCTCCACTCTCCAAAAAGTACTTAGGATGAGACTGTAAACCCAGGCCCGTGTGTGAACCACGCAGAACATCTTGCACACACGCTAAATCTGTACCTGTTCCGCTTTTCGTAAGAGTAGGCTACAGCTGTCAGTTTCCCCCACTTTCAGCTCTGGTGGCTCTGCAGTGACCTAGTATTGGTTGGCTCCTTGTGGACTCCCGACCCTGAGGATGAGCATAATGAATCTGGGTATGGCTGTGGCAGGGAGACTGAAATGAGCGGCGTGGAAACAACAGGACAGGGACATCATAGAAGACAAGGCAGCAAAAAAAAACGAGAGGAGATAGGATGAGCTTCAGGAGAGGGAAACTGCAGAACAAAGAGAAGAGAGTATGAGGAGAAAACTGCACAACAAAGAGAAGGAGAATGAGAGATGCAGGAGAGAATGAGGAGACGTAAACAAAGAGAAGGAGAGATGAGGAGAAAACTGCAGAACAAAAGAAGGAGAGATGAGGAGAAAATGCAAACAAAGAGAAGAGAGATGAGGAGAAACTGCAAACAAAGAGAAGGAGAGATGAGGAGAAAACTGCAGAACAAAGAGAAGGAGAGATGAGGAGAAAACTGCAAACAAAGGAAGAGAGATGAGGAGAAAACTGCACAACAAAGGAAGGAGAGATGAGGAAAACTGACAACAAAGAGAGGAAGTGAGGAGAAAACTGCAAACAAAGAGAAGGAGAGATGAGGAGAAACTGCACAACAAAGAGAAGGAGAGATGAGGAGAAAACTGCAGAACAAAGAGAAGGAGAGATGAGGAGAAAACTGCAGAACAAAGAGAAGGAGAGATGAGGAGAAAACTGCAAACAAAGAGAAGGAGAGATGAGGAGAAAACTGCAGAACAAAGAGAAGGAGAGTCAAAAGAAAACTGCAGAACAAAGACAAGGAGCGCTCAAAAGAAAACTGCAGAACAAAGACAAGGAGCGCTCAAAGAAAACTCCTAGCACAGAATTCCCAGAAGGTGGGAGCTCTGTTTATGCTGACAGGTGCCGGCATCCCCATGGGGGAATGAGAAATGAGGCAGGAGATTTTTTCTGGGGGGACACCCAGGAAATTAAACCCAGAAAAACCCAACATCATAATAATAATAATAATATAATAATTAATAATAATAATAATAATTAATAATTAATAATAGATGATGATGATGATGATGATGTAATAATGATAATAATAATGATGATAATAATAATAATAATAATAATAATAATAATAATAATAATAATAATAATAATAATAATAATAATAATAATAATAATAATAATAATACATGGAACTTATATAGCGCTATATCTTGTAAAAACAAATCAAAGCGCTTGCATTCGACCTATACATCAAACAAGCAATCAATCGCAATCTATGGTCCTAGCAAATTTGAACTACTCACACACGCAAGCGCGCACACACGCACACATGTTATTTTGTCTTTCTATTATTTTGTCTATGTATGACTTGAGTATGTTACTGTCTTGAGTTGTTATCTTGTGAGATTGTGTTTGAATGAAAATCCTCACTTTATTTAGTTTCAACCAAGGTTGATATTTGTCTTTGATTGTTTTAGAAGTCAATTTTCTTGATTTTTGTTTTGTGAGGGCAGGATGAAAAAAAGTTGTGTAAACTTAATCTTTTACCCTCATAACAGTTCTCTTGTTAAGGTGTGCCATGCTAAATAGGTAAAAGGCCAGGAAATGAGAAATGAGGCAGGAGATTTTTTCTGGGGGGGACACCCAGGAAATTAAACCCAGAAATGCCCAACATAACAGTTCTCTTGTTCAGGTGTGCCATGTTAAATAGGGAAAAGGCCAGGAAACAATGAAGAAGCAGGAGAGTCTGAGCAGTTTGGATTTTTAACATTTCATTCCTCAGCTACAGATCTGAGGCTCATTAGGGGTGAGGGTTGTGCATCCCTTCGACCCACCATTAAGGTGGCTGTATTTCTTCATTGTTGATTTTGTCCTAACATGACACCAGTGTGTGTTAACGTTTTTTTTTTTTAAATATACTTTTGTCTATGTGTGTGCAAGATGTTCTGTCACATGTGCTGACTCACGGGATCTCGGTTTAAAGTCAATAACATTTGGGGAATTAAATTCAGTACTGATGTTAACTCCAGGGAAAATTAACTCCCTTGAACAGGTACCCTAAACCTAGTCTTTATCCCAGGCTGTGAAAACAATGAGCACAACGTTCTAGCCGCTGAGCTATCCTGCCCCTTGTTTAGATGCTTAAGAACAAAAGAAATTATTAGATGTTTTAAAATACGATGTCCACAGAGTCGATTTTTCTCAACTGTGAAAGTGCAGACCTGACAAAGCTATCAGCCTCATCAGTCACAGGGCTGAGTAAGCAAGGTATGAACATGGTTTGAGGTGAATCAGCATGTGACACAAGCCTGGTAACCAGGTATTGAACACTGGTTTGAGAGCTGACATCAGCACTGTAGGCACACAAGCCATGGTAACCAAGGTATTGAACACTGGTTTGAGAGCTGACATCAGCACTGTAGGCACACAAGCCATGGTAACCAAGGTATTGAACACTGGTTTGAGAGCTGACATCAGCACTGTAGGCACACAAGCCATGGTAACCAAGGTATTGAACACTGGTTTGAGAGCTGACATCAGCAGTGCAGGCACACAGCCATAGTCCAGAACACTGGTTTTGCCTAAGGACATCCAGGCTCTCACACACACACACACACACACACACACACACACACACACAACACACACATACACACATACACTACACATACACACACAACACACAACACACACACATACACACACACATACACACACAAACAACACACACACACCCTTTACTCTTGTCAACCAATTTAATTGTCGATTCCAAAAATCACCCCTACACCTCACTTAGATCTGTTTCAGTAAACCGCATTCTAATATTGTGAGCAGAAATCATCATTTAATACATTGCTCATTTTAGAGGATATCGAGATGTTGGTTTCTGTTGGGTTCCATTCATTTGGGCCTTTCTTAGTAATGAATGGCAGATACGCGCTGCCAAAGGGGTGCGAAAAAAGAGAAAGGATCAATAATTTTAATGTATCCACTTCTCAATCTCTGAGCTTACAATCTGTTGGAAAAAGAATCCAAGTATGAAATGAATTATTAGTTAAAGATTTGGTAGCAATTCTAAACATCATATTGTATAGACAATATAACTTTAAAATATGGTCTCGAATTTTCCACATTATAGTATAGTGAAGCTCAGACAAGTAATCTCGCTACTTTATAGACTAAAGCTAAATGCATTTAAAACAAAATTTGTGACAGGTGATACGTGCTGTTGTGGTGAAAACATTTCAAGTTTTCATTTGATTTTTGAATGTAAAGTTTTAAAAACATATTTGCCCAATATTCCCGATTGCTCATTAGAAAATGTTTTCAGTGATTTTTCATTAATTTTTAGAATTTCTGAATGTTTGCTTCATAGTCCAGTTGCCCGTTTACTTTAGATTGGACTTTACCTTTTTCTTGTTCCAATAACATGTTATCTTATCGGTGGTATTTACTGCCTGTAAGAACACACACACACACACACACACACACACACACACACACACACACACACACACACACACACACACAGTCACACACACACACACACACACAGTCACACACACACACACACACACACACACACACACACACACACACACACACACACACACACACACAGAGTCACACACACACACACACACACACAGAGTCACACACACACACACACACACACACACACACATATATATATTATATATATATATATATATATATATATATATATATATATATATATATATAATATATATATATATATATATATTGCAGCATTTATCTTACTCAAGTTCACTTGCTTCTATTTGTTATCTTTTAGTATGTACAGTTCAAGCAGTTTCTGATGGTTAGACCTGTTTTGATTGTTGTTTTCTATTATCCTCCATTCACCTGTTACACACAAACACACAACTCTTTTTTTTTTTTTCTTCTTTTTTTTTCCCCCAATCATTTGTCTAAAATCACTTTTTAGTGGAATAGACTTAAATGAAGACACACACACACACATATACACACACATACACACATACACACACACACACATACACACACACATACACACATACACAAACACACACACAACACACACACACACACACACACACACACACACACCACAACACACAACACAAACACACATACACAAACACACACACACACACACACACACACACACACACACACACACACACACACACACACACACACACCACACACACCACTTTAGTCTCAGAGTCTTGAAGTCCAGGATTGCTTCAGAAAATCTACTCGTGGAGGCACAAACACACCATAGTTGAGTGAGTAGAAGTTTGACCTCCCTTCTGTGGGATTATGAGTGGTGTCTGGTTATTTTTGTGTTCATCATTTCTGGGCTAAAGCAAAGTTCTTACTCACAAATGACTGAAATGCTGAAATTGAAATATATTACTTTCTAGAAGTTTTTTGTTTTTTTAAATCTTTGATGAATTATTTTAGCAATGATTCAGAAGTTGTAAGTGGTTACCTGTGTTTCTTTTCCTACACATCACCTCCTCACTAAAGCAAAATCATTTGATGTTGACAAGGCAGATCACTGAAAACACAGTACTGTCTAATATCACTTTCTAGTGGATAGACTTTAAAAATGACAACACACAGTACTACACAAAGAGAATGCTTCAAAAATGATATCTTTAAAGACCACATCATGATTCAACAGCCAAGCTACCTTCTCACATCCTCTTTGACCATTTCATATCCCAAAACATCAAACACTGACACGTTTCTTTCAATGTCTTTCGAAAGCGAGAACTCAGCACGAGGTACACAAAGAAGTTGACAGAAGAATTCAGACAAGAGGCGATCCAGACAAACTGCAACACTATAATAAAGGTGTTGTGATACTTTCTGAACACGGTATAGTCAGGAACCAACTCTGTCACAATGCTAGAACATGTAGTAGGTAAGGCAAACACTATATAGATAGAACAGAGAAGCAACAACATCTTGGTGATTCTGTTGTCTCTGCTGTCTCCCTCCATGCTCCCTGTTCCCACCATCTGCTGACGTTGACGAGATGCACGACGTACAGAGACAACAGTGATGATGCAGCAGATGATTGTCAGGAGCAGAAACAGGGGAAACGGAATCAACGCAAAGTAATTATGAAAGCTTACAGCTGATTGGGCATCCATGGGAAACCACTCTGTGTTCGCAACGTAAGCGATGCTGCGATTGGTTGAAGGATCTACTCTCCATCTGACAGTGAAGGCCAGCAACATAGGGAGGCAGCCAATCAGAGGAAAGAGATAGGCAATCACTATGGCTACAACGGTCACTCTGAAAAAAGAGACAGGGAAGATAAGGCAAGGACATAAATATTGTCAGTGCAGCTGCTTTGTCTCAGAGGAAAGAGACAGGCAAATCACTATGGCTGCAATTGCCACTGAAAAAAAGAGAAATCAAGAAAGACAAGACATAAGCTAACAAAGCATTTCACCCATTGTTTTGGCTTTGCAGACTGTACAGACAAGTCATGAATTCATCAAAGATGTGTCTGTATCCCTCCCCTCTTTGTTGTCTGGATCATTTTTTGAACACAGCTGGAAAGACTGTGTAGGATCAGGCTTTTTCTGTAGGTCTTAAGACTCCTTCAGTATTTGAATTTCTGCCTCTGTAGGGCTTTTTTCTCTCAGGTTTTGGTTGTTTCTTTGCTTCTTTGTTTGTTTGTTTGTTTGCTCCCTTGTTTCTTCCTTGGCTTCCTTGTTTGTTTGTTTGTTTGCCTGTTTTAAAGTGTTCAACATCCACATTCTTTTTCTTTGTTTTTGTCATCGAATGCTCAGACAGCAGCTACTGTCCGTCAGACGAGCAAAAATGTGTTGTACTGCCTCTAAGCACCTGGCAAGTTAGGCCCAGCACATCCAACGTAGGTATCGGAGAGAATTGCCCTCTTTTAAGTCTTTCTGGGAAAATAAGGCAGGAAAAAGGACCAAGAAAGCAGAAAAGAGACAAGAAGAGGACAGGAAGAAAGAGAACAAAGAAACAGAACTAAAAAGAGGGATGGAAAAGAATGAATTCCTAGCACAGTACTTTCAAAAGGTGGGGGATGCTATTTTAACTGACAGCTCCCCTCCTTCCCCGGCATTCCCTAGGCAGAGACTTTCTTGTAAGCATTTTTTTTTATCCTGTTTTCTTCTTCTGAGAGGAATAATGCTGCTGGCAAAAGAGATTGATCTGTGGCTAAGAGTGAACACAGCCTTCACCTCTGTGCCAAGGTCTGCAATGAACTCACAGATGTCTGCACACAGAGACAGCAGCTGCATTCTCTGTGATGTCTGTCCTGCTACTATGGATGTCTGCATACAAAGACAGTAGTGCTAACAACTGCTGCTGCATTCTCTGTGATGTCTGTCCTGCTACTATGGATGTCTGCATACAAAGACAGTAGTGCTAACAACTGCTGCTGCATTCTCTGTGATGTCTGTCCTGCTACTATGGATGTCTGCATACAAAGACAGTAGTGCTAACAACTGCTGCTGCATTCTCTGTGATGTCTGTCCTGCTACTATGGATGTCTGCATACACAGACAGTAGTGCTAACAACTGCTGCTGCATTCTCTGTGTTGTCTGTCCTGCTACTATGGATGTCTGCATACACAGACAGTAGTGCTAACAACTGCTGCTGCATTCTCTGTGGTGTCTGTCCTGCTACTATAGATGTCTGCATACACAGACAGCAGCGCTAACAACTGCTGCTGCATTCTCTGTGATGTCTGTCCTGCTACTATAGATGTCTGCATATGGAGACAGCAGCACTAACAACTGCTGCTGCATTCTCTGTGATATCTACACTTGTAAGCATTCACTACCATAAGACAGAAGGCTTAGCTGAAACTTGTACAATTTGTTCACTTCTCGTTTATTCATTTGGTTTGAAAAGATTGGTTCAACCCGTTCTCTTTCAAGCTTACCTGTAGTTCAGGACAGTCTTTGCTTTAAACGGTAACACAACAGACAGACATCGGTCCACGCTGACAATTTGAATCAACATTGAAGAGGAGTAGCTGATCCACCAGTTGATGTATGCTAGCTTCGTGTTAATGATAATGGACCAGTTGGCCAGGTGAATGGTGTCCTTAAGGTAACATCCAGGCATTAACCAAAGCTGGGCTGCCAGGTTGGTCAGGTCAGTCACAGACAGCCAGAAGAGGAGGAGGTTGATCTTGTCTGACAATCCTTGCTGGAAAAAGGAGAAAAACAAAATCATTGACAGCGAGGTTAAAGAAGTGTTGCATTAATTTGTGTAGAGCTTGTCACACTTGGTCTCATTCAACAGGCTTGTGGGGGCCTCTGATCTAACTTGCTGTACTGCACACTCAGCAGATTTGGGGGTAAAATCTTAGCTTGGGAATGAATTTTTTTTTGGTCAGGGGATTCCAATGGGTGGTCAGGATTGGCTAATCTGATTACAAATGTATTCATTGGTCAGTAGAAATTAACACTCTTACCTCGACCTCTGATCAAAATACTTCATTATCGTCATAATGTCTGCACACTTTCGTTATTAATTTTGTACTCATTAATGATACAGTGCCAATTATCTCTTAGAAAATCTAAGTGCTTCACTATCCTCAGCAAATCTTCGATGCATGATTTTCACATTGATGAAATAGCTGTTAACTCCTGCCCCTATATACAGTGGTCTACATGGGCGAAATAGCACTCCTGATTTTTGTTGTTGTGAAGGGGGGGGGGGGGTGTTTCTTGTTTTTATATTTGTATTTTTTTCCTTCCTCGGCTAGATGTCTGAGGATAACCAATGATGAGATTTTTCCTGTGCTAAGTTTTTTTTGCTCACCGTTATGGTACCCACATTCTATCTTGTGGGGTTATTCCTGGTATAGATATGACGTCATTTTCTTTCAGGGCCAGGTTAAAAGCTTTGGCAGTTAAGGATGTCAAGAGATCAGGCCCCCACTAAAGTGTCATCATGCTGTGACATTGATGTTGATATTGCCTCAGTCTATAACAACTTCTGAACACAGCAATGTGCACCCTCTTTCATAGGAGAAATAAAACTCTGAAGTCGAGTATGGATGCCTGTACAGTGCGCTATTGGAAAAAATCATACATGTTCACTTTGATGCCACTTTGTATCTAACAGTCTCAAAAGTTATGACACAACTTACAAAACAGCATGCACACAGGAAACTGGATGTAAGAAAAACACAATTGCTCATTCCATTACCCTTGAAATCTGAGAGAACAAAGAAAGAAAAAAAGATTTAGTGCTGTGAGGAAAGGAAGAGTGCAATTCTGGGTGTCTCATAGAGGTAGTAAGCTGAAAAAAGTCACCCCCCTCCTAAAACTACACGCAGACAAAACAAACAAAAAAAACCACCACGAGACTCATTCATGTCAACATGTCCATATATTTTTTCTGCTGCCTCATTGTCCATGAAACACTTACTCAGAGACAATTTTCTGCTATGACATGAGGATCAATGAAGATGAGGATGATGAAACTATGCTACAATGGAAGTACATTTGCTTTGAAATCACGTGACAGGGCTGTACTCAAAGCTTACTATCATAATACATCCCGTGTCAACCAGGCCCAAGAGGTACAGACACCTACAGTGTTGATCAGGTAATTTGAGCAACACTCTCAAACACTCTCAAACTCGCATCTGTAAAGTGGATGAAGCTCAACTGTGTGGTCCCAGTCTTTCCACTGAGCCCACAGCACACTCACTCTGAGTAGGAGCAGGCCGGAGTCCAAAAAATCCCTATGACTCTTATGGGATTCGAACCTGCAAGCTTCAAGTCCATAACCCAAGGTGCTAGCCACTGTGCCTTGGTGACTGGTGTCATGTCCAAGGTCTGTTTCACTCCTAGATTCCATGTACCTGACACAACACTATGCCAAACTTGACCCAGATTCAATGTGTCGCACTATGCCAAACTTGACCCAGAATCAATGTGTCCGACTATGCCAAAATTGAACCCAGATTCAATGTGTCCCATTCTGCTACACTTGACCCAGATTCAATGAGTTGTACTATGCCAAATCTGACCCAGATTCAAAGTGTCCCACTATGCCAAACTTGACCCAGATTCAATATGCCCCAGATAGGATTACTATACCAAACTAGTCTGAATCATCAAGCCCTTAGACATTTAGATCCTGGGATTCAAAATTAGGATACCACCCTAGTCAAGCCATTTGCAGCTGGACAGTTTTTTGAAAACAAAAAAGGGTAAAGGTGTCCTATAACCTGTGTGATCATAGGGGAGCAAGGCATCAGAGACCTCAGCTTCTCAAGGGGCCTGTTGAGGGCAGTGCCCATCTCCTCTCCCTTGCTGCTTTACCTTCCCTGATGCTAAAGAGGGTAGGTACCCATTTACAGATGGGTGAACTTGGGGGACTGTACTGAAGCCAAGGTGCGCAAACAGTCACCCATCCAACTGGCAACCATGCTCGACACTGCTTTACTTGACTTGGGGAAAGCCAGCGCTCTGACCAATCAGCTGTCCCATCCCCATAGAAAACAAAAACTAACACTGATTTACAGAGTAGCCTACATTTAGATGGCACAATCACCAATGACTCCTAGTGTTGCCATTTTCTTTCCTGAAACAGTGAAATGATGAAGTTTTACAAGGGGACAGGATAACTCAGGGATCAGATCACTCCTTTCCCCTAGCTAGGGTCAAACAGCATTCCAATTGGATCGGTGACCGTTTGTGCACCTTGACTTCAGTACAGTCCCCCCAGTTCACCCAGCTATAAATGGGTACTTCCAATCTAATGATGTTCCTTAGAGCCCCACTGACGCACAGGCCATATCATGGGCTGTCACCTCATCACATTTTAAAACTTGTATTAAAAGTGTGCAACTATAATTATACAGTTAAAACGGGGTATAAAACCAACTTGAATTCCTTGCTTGTATCCACGCCCTGGTCAACCATAAGGGTCAGCCCAGGACGGCCACTGCGTCGTGGGAAGACCCACATCGATCACACATAAAAGAGATAAAACCAAAACCAGATTCCTTAAAACAACTTGTCCTTAGAGACCAGCTATACCACTTTCACTGATATCAGACAGAAAAAGCCTGATTCTCTCAGGAAGTTAAAAATGGTGTCCGGTGGAATATCCCGAAAGAGGATCTTTAGGGAGTCTGCGGTAAAATGCTTGTGCCTAATATCCTGAACATCCCGACACTCCAGGAGCAGATGCTTGATGGTTACCTGCACATCACAAGTCACGCACCATGGGGTTCCCTTGCCTTTCAGCAAGTGAACGTGAGTGATATGAGAATGACCTGTGTATCCTGGTGAGCACTGTGTCTTCCCTTTGGTTTTTGACACACAGAGGGAAAACCTCTTTCAGGTTGGGTCAGATTGAAAAAGTTTGTTGTCCTCCTGAGCGTTCCATTCCTCTTGCCATCGCTTCTCTAGGTTTCAGATCTGTGAACGGCACCGTGGACCGGAAACCCCTGCTCCGTGGCACACCTGGCGAGTGGGTCAACCGTTTCGTTGCCCTGAATGCCCGCGTGCCCCGGGATCCACACTCAAAACCACGTCACACCTGTCCCGTCTCAAGGAAGTATACAGTTCGTAGAACTCCTGAAGCTTAGGGTGGTTTATGTTCCTACAAGCAATAGCCTCCAGAGCAGAGAGCGAGTCCGCACAGACCAAGAAGTCTTTCTTTCCCGATCGCCGGATCAGTTGCAGGGACAAGACAAGAGCGCTCAGTTCGCCGTGTACACCGAGGCATCTCAAGGCAGGTGCTCAGAAAGCGCCGACTCCTTGATGGCTACCTGCCCTCTTTTGAATCAAGGAAGGTAAATCAGCGAAGGAGAAGAGATGGGCGCCACCCTCAATATGCTGGCCCCTGGAGAAGCTGAGGTCTCTGATGCCTCGCTCACCAACAACTGCATAAGTTATGGGACACCTTTACCTTTACACTGCAGACTCAGATCAGCAGTAAGATTTGTCTGTGCTACCTGCAATCACAATTTAAATGGCAGACCTGCCAGTGCCTTAACACCCTTGCTGTACATGTGCATAAATAAGTTTGAATTGAAATGATTTCATTCGAAGAAGAATGAAGAATCACGCGTATGCTTTGTTGCATCCAGTGCTCGTGATTCATGCAGTTTTCAAATTTTGTCATCTATTCCATCCAGTGCATAATAGCACACTCTTCCGAAATGTGGAACAAGTTTTAACATGCGCGCAAGATATTCTGCGTGGTGTTCCTACATTCTGGATCTCAGTTTATTGCAGTACCACCTTTTTGACAGAAGTAAAGCACGAATGGTGCCGCCCCAAACACTGCTTTCTAGGAACTTTAACGCCTTGTCCTAACACACAAGAAATATTTCACCTGATAAAAACTAAGCACTGACCGTTACTGTTCTATAGAAACCACATCATATGCCTAAGACCAACAGCTACTTTACCTGATAGAACACCACACAGCACTGACTGTTACCTGATAGAACACCACACAGCACTGACTGTTACCTGATAGAACACCACACAGCACTGACTGTTACCTGTGAACCAACAGCTGACTGTTACCTGATAGAACACCACACAGCACTGACTGTTACCTGATAGAACACCACACAGCACTGACTGTTACCTGATAGAAACACCACACAGCACTGACTGTTACCTGATAGAACACCACACAGCACTGACTGTTACCTGATAGAACACCACACAGCACGCGGCGTTACAAGGCAGGCCTAGGAAGACGATGACCTGTCGGACGTAACACTTCAACACTCTCTGGATCAGCTCTCGGCTTCTGGCAGTGAAGAAAGGATCCGAGTTTTCCCAGGCTCTGGGGTCTGCCTGAGGGGGAAGGGGGGAAGAGAAGGGGGAGAGGGAGAGGGGGAAGGGGAGAGGGGGGAGAAGGGGGGTTTCTTCAGTGTACTCTGCCCCTGTCAACAGCATTGTGCTGTTCAAATTGTGGGCACTGCTGTCCTGGAGAAAGTGGGAAACATCTTTGGGGGGGGGGGGGGGGGGGGAGGAGAGGGGGACTTACTCTGATTGGGCCGAAGCTGTTCCCTTGAACTGGAGAGTCAGTGTGCTTTTGTACAAGAGACGTGTTGAACGTGCGTCCTTCTGTGCAGTGTGTTGTTTCTGCTTCAAACCTGCCGTCATGTCAGGGCAAGTCAAAAACACGTAATCATCCCTGAAGGGTAATTACAATACCGACAGGAATATTGATCAATCATAATCTCAAGACACAGGATAACTACATTTGATATTTGTTCACATTATATAGGATAGCTTCAAAAAAAATTATCACAAACACACACACACAAGTACGGCGTACGCACGCACGCACGCACGCACGCGTGCGCGCGAAACACACACACACACACATAAACGCGCGCACACATGCACCAATGTATGGATACAATTATTATTAAAACTTTTGACTAGAAGAGACATATAACCACTATTACTTACGGATGTACGCAAGCACTCGTCACACACATCTACAAGCACGCACACTCGCAAACACAACAACACCCAACAAACACACACACACACACACACTACACACAACACACACACACACGATACACACACATACACGCACACACATACACACACACACACACACACACACACACACACACACACCAACACACGCATACACACATCACACACCGCACACACACAACACACTCTCTCTCTCACACATATATATATATATATATATATATATATATATATATATATATATATATATATATATATATATATATATATATATAGCGAGAGAGAGAGAGAGAAGAGAGAGAGATGAGAGAGAGAGATGATTGATGAGATAGATAGTAGATAGTAGAGAGATAGATAGATGATAGTTATAGATAGAGTATATTGGAGTATAATATATTAGAATCTCAAGATGTCTATTTACTGGGATTATACTAATATTAGGAGAATATCATGATGTCTATTTACTGGGATGAACTGATATTAGGAAATATCATGTCTATTGACTGGGGTAGTAATAATGAAAATGTAGGAGAATATCACATTGTCTATTTACTGGGTTAAAAATATGAAGGATAATATCAAATGTCTATTTCCTGGGGTAATAAATAATATAATTATAGGAGAATCTCTAAATGTCTATTTACTGATGTAATAATACTTTAATAATATAAAGGGAGAATTTCAAGATGCCTATTTACCTGGGTAATAATCTATAGGAGAGTTTCACGGTGTAAGAAATTCCTGAGAAAGTGAGGAACAAAAATCGTTCTTTGACAAAACAAGTAGATTGGGGGTCTATAGGTAACACAAAATTGTGTAAAAGGTAGGAAAACAAATACATATCATTATGCAGACAGACAAAGAAATCAAATGGGTTGGGCTGCTCTTGTAGTGATGCGCCTCCCGGGGTGAGCAGCCTGAATTTTACGCAGAGAAATCTACCTTGACTTAAGAACTCATACAGGACATTACAATACAATACAATACAATACAATACAAAATTACAAGACAATACAAAATACAATACAATACAATACAATACAATACAATACATATACAATACACGATACGCAACACAACAATCATACAATTACAATACAATTACAATACATCGTGTACAATACGATAGGTACGATAGGATACGATAGGATACGATAGATAATACAATACAATAATATACAATACAATACAATTCGATTCGACAACAATACAACACAACGCAATACAATGCGACATAACGCAATACAATACAAACACAATACAATATGACCCACTACAATGCAACACAATTAAATGGAATCAACACAATACAATACCATATGATACAATACAATACAATGCGATGCAATGCAATAAAACACAATACAACACAATACAACACATTACAATACGACATGATACATACAATACAATACAATACGATACGATATGATACAATACAATACAATTCAATGCAATACAACAAAATAGAATATACAGTACAATATAACACAGTTCTAAATGTTATCTCAGTTTTTATACAAAGTGCTAGGACCTGTATTAAAATGTTGCTGTACCTCGAGATGGTATGAGATCAGCGTCTTCGCCACATAACAAACTCAAAGTATAACAATATAAAAGGTAAGGGAAAGGTGTCCCATAACTTTTGTGGCTGTAGGCGAGCGAGGTATAAGAGACCTCAGCTTCTCTAGGGGCCAGCATATTGAGGGCGGTGCCCATCTCCTCTCCCTCACTGGTTTATCTTCCCTGACCCTAAAGAGGGCAGGTACCCATTGACAGCTAGATGAATGGGGGAGAGGGGGGTGAAGGACTGTACTGAAGCCAAGGCGCGCAAACGGTCACCCATCCAACTGTAACACGCTCGACGCTGCTTAACTTGACTTGGGGAAATGTGAGCGCTCTGACCACTGAGCTATCCCGCCTCCCTACGAAATGTACTCATCATTTATGAGAGGTTGAAAACAATCTTTCTGACGTCGGAGTATGGCTGCCTACATGCAAAATTATATAAGTATAATATGCAGTTGATTTTTGTGGACTGAAATCCTATGCCCAAAAGGGGTCGAGGCAAATCCGATCTTGACTCTTGAAAACAGCTAACCGGAGACCTTTTCTGGCAGTGTGCCCTAGTGCTGTCACTGGATTCCCAGGTGGGAGGAATAAGTGGAGTACACATTCTTAGGGGGCGGGATAGCTGAGTGGTCACAGCGCTCACTTTCCGCTGGTAAAGTTAAGCAGCATCGAGCGTGGTTACCGGTTGGAGGGTGACCGTTTAGGCGCCTTGTCTCAGTACAGTTTCCTCAGTTCACCAGCTGTCAATGGGTACCTGACCCTTTAGGGTCAGGGAAGGTAAAGCAGCGAGGGAGAGGAGATGGGCGCCACTGCCCTCAATACGCTGGCTCCTTGAGAAGCTGAGGTCTCTGATGCCTGGCTCCCCTACGACCCCACAGGGTATGGAACACCTTACCTTTTACACATTCTTGATGATTCCTCTAGGCTGTAACGCTTGAGAATCACAACAACAATAACAAAAGAACAAGGATGACAACATGACAACAACAATTACTTTAAATTAAACTACAACAACAACATTGACAATAGAATCGATGCACTTTCATAAGGACATCGTTTGCTGTCTTTAAAGTATTTCATTTTCTTCCCTCCAAGGTAAAGGTGCTTTCTAAATAATTACGCAGTTGTAGGCATCAGAGACCTCAGCTTCTCCAGGGCCAGGATGTTGAGGGCGGCGCCCATCTCCTCTCCCTCGCTGCTTTACCTTCCTTGACCCTAAAGAGGGCAGGTACCCATTGACAGCTGGGTGAACTGAAGGGACTGCACTGAAGCCTAGGGGCACGAGTGGTCTCCCTTTCGAGAGACAACCACGATCAATGTTGTTTAATTTTAGCACGGGGAGAGAAAAATGTTCTGACCACTGAGTTGTCCCCCTTTCAAACTAGGCTGTGGTTGAGCCCCCTTAAGGTGAGTGACCTGTAAATATATATTCTTTTTTTTTGTATGAGGATAATGGAATAAGCTCTCATGTGCTGTTTTTACATCCAGTCCACGTGTGTTTGCAGTTGTTTTTTTAATGTCATCTGTTCCCACAGGCACACAATGACCTAGTCTTACGAAAAGCGGAACAAGATTTAACGTGTGCGCAAGATGTTCTGCGTACGTTCGCACACGGGGCCTCGGTTTACGTCTCATCTGAAGTTGTGTAGTGCCTTGGCAGTTAGCTGACATCAATAACTGACACTCTAACATAACAATTTTTTAAATATATAATACCACTTTATGTCACAGCAGATTTCTCTGCGTGAAATTCAGGCTACTCTCCCGGAGAGGGCGCGTCGCCACAATTGCAGCGCCTACCATTATTTTTTTTTCTTTTTCCTGTTTGCAACTGTACTACTTTTGTTTCCCTATCAGAGTGGCTTTTTTCTCCAGATTTTTTTTAGGAACAATCCTCTTGTTGCCTTGGGGTCCTTTTACGTGCGCTAAATAATGATGTGTAACACACAGGACTGAGTTTATCGTCTCATTCGAAAGACTACTACCCAAACCACCAATCATGATCTAATGGATGGGGGAAAAGCTTTGGGCCCTAAACTGGATTCGAACCACCGCACACTCCGACCCGGACTTTTCGCTTTCTAGACAGGTGCGTTACCTCCAGACCACTATCCACATTATTGTAATGTAGTGCAGTGTAATGTAATAAAATGTAATGTAATATAATGTAGTACATTTTCAGGTATAACCGACACCATACTGACACTGTTTTCAGCCAGGGACAGACCTTTTTCAGGTAAAACTGACACCAATACTGACACTGTTTTCAGCCAGGGACAGACCTTTTACAGGTAAAACTGACACCAATACTGACACTGTTTTCAGCCAGGGACAGACCTTTTACAGGTAAAACTGACACCAATACTGACACTGTTTTCAGCCAGGGACAGACCTTTTACAGGTAAAACTGACACCAATACTGACACTGTTTTCAGCCAGGGACAGACCTTTTTCAGGTATTTAAATGACACCAATACTGACACTGTTTTGAGCCAGGGAAGACCTTTTTCAGGTATAACTGACACCAATACTGACACTGTTTTCAGCCAGGGACAGACCTTTTTCAGGTATAACTGACACCAATACTGACACTGTTTTCAGCCAGGACAGATCGTGTGGATAACAGGGAGTTACGTGGCAACCAGCAGAGATTAAGTAAACTTTGCAATATACCGGAAAAAATACAGAATGAAAAAAATAAGAAAAAGTCTAATAAAAAGAACTGTACAAATCTAGTCGCTGCAATCAATTTTTTAAAAGAAAAAGCAGTTATCATTCACTCTACACACATACGTGCCTGTGCGCACGGGCACGCTTAAACACACATAATACACACGCACGCTCACACGTACACACACACGCACATTAAAGAATAAAATTTAAAAGAATAATAAAATAAATAAAACATTTACACACTCACACACACATATATACACACACTCACTCACACACACATTCACATATACATACAATCCAACACACATTCACACACATACAATCACACATACATTCCACACACACATACAATCACACACACATACACAAAGACTCTTACACACATTTTATACATGTGTACATGCATGCATGCTTGCGGACGTGTGCGCACATACACACACACACTCACGTGCGCACGCATACACACTCATACAAACACACACACATACAATCACACACACACAGACGCATACAGACTCACACACACACACACACACCACACACACACACACACACACACACACACACACACACACACACACACACCAAACACACTTTATACATGTGCACAGACGTGCATGCATGCGGACGTGCTCATGCACACATACACCCACATATAAATACACACGCACACACGCACGCACGCACGCTCACACACTAAGCAACGCACGCACGCACTCACGAACGCACGCACACACATACACACAGACACAGACACAGACACAGACAACACAGACACACAGACACAACACACACACACACACAACACACACACACACACACACACACACACACACACACACACACACACACACACACACACGAGATAGTCTGATGGTTAGAGTGATGCGCTCGTGATCTGCTGACCCGGGTTCGATTCTCATTCAAGAGGATTTTCCCTCTGGAGTTGACATCAGTGCCGACTCCAGTCCTCGCAAAAGTCCTTCGGAAGAGACTATAAACCAAGTCCCGCGTGCGAACGCACATAGAACATCTTGTGTATACTTTAAAACCCAGTTTTTCGGAAGAGCAGGCCATTGTGTGCCGATGGGAACGGATGACGAAATTGACAAAACTGCATACACTCGGGGACTGGATGCAAAATAAGCACATGGAAGTTTATCTAATTATCCTCGAAATAAAAGAATTAAAACACATACACACACAAACGCGCGCGCGCGCGCACGCATGCACACACACACGCACGCACGCACGCACGCACACACATATTTCTATACTTTAATGAAACATGTGCTCGTGCGTGTACGTACACACACACACACACACATACATACATACATACATATGGGAACAGATGACATTTACAAAGCTGCATACACACGGGGACTGGATGTAAAAAAGCACAAGAGTGCTTATACCATTAACCTCGATATAAAAGAATAAAAATATAAATAAAATAAAAAAAATAACTAAAACAAAGATATCATTTTTTGTTTGGGTTGCTCTCTTCTCTGCTGTCTCCTCTCTATTTTAATCTCTTCTTTTTTTTAAAATCATAATCAGTGTATCTGTCTTGACATTGATGTTCGGGTCAGTTGGGGATTATGTGTTTGTTGAAAGCATATCTTTCTTTCTTGTTTGAATAATTATCAATGCATCCAGTTGGGGATTATACATATGGTTGAATGTATACTTTTCTCCTTTTCTTTAAAATCATAAATTGATTTTTGTTGTTGTTGGAGATGGTGGTTTTTGTGTGGGATCACGTGGGGTTGCTACTACATTTATGCTATACTGCATACACACGGGGACTGGATGAAAAAAAACACGAGTGCTTTTTGCATTATCCTCGATATAAAAGAATAGATTTTTTTTTTTTAAAAGGGTTGTTTTGGTTTTGAGTTGGGCTTTTTGTGTCTTTTTTCCGTTTGTTTCTTAATTTATGTTTTGTTTTGGGTTTTTGTTCTTGTTGGCTTTTTGTTGTTTTGATATTCCCTTCAGGACAAGGGCCAGATAAAAAAAAAAAAGGTGAATACATATTCTGTCACCCTTAAAAAATAAAGATTATAAATTATTCTCTCTCCTTGTCTGTCTGTATGTCTCTCTGTCTGTCTCGTTCTCCCTTCACACACACACACACACACACACACACACACACACACACACACACACACACACACACACACACACACACACACACCACACACACACACACACACAAACACACAGTAACACACACACACTCACACTCTCTCTCTTCTCTCTCTCTCTCTCTCTCTCTCTCTCTCTCTCTCTCTCTCTCTCTCTCTCTCTCTCTCTCTCTCTCTCTCTCTCTCTCTCTCTCTCTCTCTCTCTCTCTCTCTCTCTCTCTCTCTTCTCTCTTCCTCTCTCTTTCTCTCGATCTCTCTCTCACACGCACACACAAACACGCACACACAAACACACACACACAACCAAGCAACCACAGTACACACACACACACAACACACATCACACACACACACTACACACACACACACACACACACACACACACACACACACACACACACACACACACACACACACACACACACACACACACACACACACACACACACACACACACACACGTCCGTAAAAGGACAATTGGGAGAAATTTGTTAATTGGTCCCAAGTAACCGTCTATATAGAAGTCTGAGTTTTTAAACTTTTTTGTTTTGTTTGTTGTAATTTTGTTTTGCCATAGAGCTATGCTTGTGAGGTCTAGGTGGTTCCAGAGACATGTTCGCTTGTATTGATGTTCTAAACAAGCCCTTCTACACATCGCTATTTTGAAAAACATGATTAGTTTATTTTTGTCTTCTGAGGATCTAAATCGAGTTTTATTTGAACACACACACGCACGCACGCACTCACACACACATACACACACGCGCGCGACGAGCGAACCCCACACACACACACAAACACACACGCACGCATACGCACACGCACAAAATACACAAACACACACACACACACACATAAAAACACACGCATGCGTGTATGCATGCATGCACATACACTCGCACACATGCATGCAGTCATGCGCTAACACACACAGATACATACAAACTCGCATGCATGCATGCATACACACTCGCACACCTGCATGTAGTTATGCGCACACACACATACAAATACATACATGCATTAATGCATTAGTAGGTTCAAAATGATTTTTTTCCATAAGTTTTCCTGTGTGTGAGGTTAACGCGATTGGTCTGTAGCTGTTTTGATCACATTTAGGTTTACCCTGCTTTGGGACGGCACTAAGATGGAATGTTTCCAAATGCGTGGAATGACTCCCTGAGCCCAACTGAGCTGGAATAAATCAAGCAATAACATTATCCATTTTTTCTGGTAGTTGTTTTAATAATTCGTTTGAAACAGCATCTATGCCAACTGATGTTCTTTTAGTCCCAAGAGATAGGAGAGCATCTTTTAGCTCTTGCAACGTTAAGGGAGCATTGACATAAAGACTGTTATCTCCCACAGGATCTTTATACATTTCTTTTTGTACTTCTTTTTCTCTATACACTTTGCATTTATTTGAAAGACTTTTGTCACTCATTGTATCTGTGAAACATTTCTATGAAAGTATCAGCTTTTTCTGAATTAGTTGGGAAATCTTTGTTTTGAATTTTAATAGGACAGTTAGGAAGCTTAATCCCACTTTTCATATCTTTAAATTTATTCCATACCTTTTGCAGATCATTATGAGTGTAAACTTCTTGTAAGCAAAAGGAAGACCAAAATTGGCGTTTGCTTTGTTCAACAGTTTTATCACAAACAGACTTTGCTTTTTTCATAAGAAAATGATTTTCTGGCGTTTTGTTTCTTAAGTAAGCTTTGCACGTAGCTTTTTTGTCATTCACAGCTTTTTGACAAGCAGAATTTCACCATATATTTCCCGAGTGCTTTACAGACTTTATAGAGGAATACTTAGGAATAGAACTATCAGCTGCCTGTAATAAATATTTTTTTAATTTTGCATAAAAGCTATCAACATCATTACTTTTGACACTTTCAGCATTAATTTGTGTCAAAATATCTTTAAACTTGTTCCAATCTGCATAACGATAATTGTACTTTGGAATAAAATCTTTTTCTTTATTACTTTGTTCAGAATTATCATTAAGAGTGATAGCAATGGGAAAATGATCACTTCCTAATGTATCACATTCTATTTCCCAGTTACACACAGGGACAAGAGATTATCATTACTGTGATAAAATTAAAATAATCCCTCTTAGTCAAGCAGGGTTTCGAAAAGGCAGATCCACAGCAGATCACCTGATTAAGCTCAGTACACAGATTAAACATCAGTTTTGCTCGTAGGAAAAATGTACTTGCCACCTTTTTTGATATAAAGAAAGCATATGATCAGGTCTGGCATGAACGATTACTGTTTAAATTAAAACCCATTGGCTTATCTGGTAACATCTATTATTATGTTAAAGCCTTTTTCTCAGAAAGACGCATGCAGGCCAAAGTTGGAAATTCGTATTCTACTGTACGATTTCCAACAATGGGTATTCCTCAGGGATCAGTTATTGCTCCACATCTTTTCAATATTCTCCTTTATGATCTTCCTAAGTGTTTCTCAAGTAATACCACCCATGTCCAGTATGCTGATGACATTTGTATGTGGATGAATGTCACATTGAAAAAGAGAACACCAAAGAGACAACTAAACTATTTGAAAAATGTGTATCAGATTGAGCTAAACAAACTGAATGACTATATTTTTGTGAATGGTCTGTCACTATCCCCTGAAAAGACAATTTAGTACTTTTTAATAATGGCGCTAACCCATCAGTTCTACCTGTTTTCCAAATAGATGAGAACGTTTTGGAATATAAAACTATGGTGAAGTTTTTAGGGGTGTATTTCACGTCTAAATTAAACTTGGAATTATCATATTGAATATTTAAACACTAAAGCTAGGAAAAGTCTAAACTTCCTGAAAGTTATAAGTAAACAAGTGTGGGCTCATGACGTAGCTGTATTAAAACATCTGCGTTATCTTTAGGCGTTCCAGACTTGTATACGCCAGGAAGCTTTTTTCAGTGCTCCTAAGTATTTGTTACAGAAAATGAGAAGATTAGACTGTAAGGCTTTTCGATTAGCTCTGGGGGTTCCTTTTCATGCATCGTCTATGGGCACTTATAAAGAGATAGGTGTTTTACCATTAGACAATTATCGACAACTGGCTTTAGCTAAATATCTCTTACAGTGTTCGAATCAAGAAACCAATGTGGACACTGAAATAAATACAAAATCTATGTCAACTTTCCTAAAAGAGCACATTCTATTCGTTCTCTGACCACAGTTAGAACCTATACTGCTGAATTATTTGAAAATGCAAAAATATAACCTAAAGATTTAACTAAATCAAAGATTAACATCTCCTCTTGTGCCCCATGGGAGCTCCAGAGAGCTAATTTTGACATCAATTATTCTTCTCTAACCAAAAAAGGTAATGAAAATGTTCTTAGTGCATTAGTAAAAGAATACATACAGACTACATACCCAGAACATCTAAAAGTATACACTGATGGTTCCCTTTTGAGCAATGATGAGGCGGGTGTAGCGTTTGTCATCCCATCTCTGAAAGTAGAGAGATCCTTTTCCATTGGGAAAAATCGATCTATTTTTACAGCTGAATTGTCTGCTATATCAATGGCTTTGTATCATCTTCTAGATTTTCCCAAAGATATTTTCCAGATACTTTTTTGTGTTGATTTCAAGTCAGTTTTACTTGCTTTAAAAAATTTCAGCTCAAAAAAGAGGCAAGAGCTCATAACTGAGATTTGTCATCTGGTTCATTTTTTGATGTTACGGGGTACTAGTATTACTTTCTGCTGGATTCCTTCTCATTGCGGTATTTACTTTAATGAAAAAGTTGACAGAATGGCAAAATGCGGAGCAAAGCATGTAAATGGGTCTTACAGCATAGATGTTCCTTTTTCTGCCCGGGAGGGCTATAGCATGTTATGCATGCTGGAAACACTTCAAAAAGAAACTAGAGGATACTGGGTTTTCCTGGAGTGATGACATAACTCATTTATTATCTTTCGGTAATACTAAATTTCGTAATTCACATGAATATAGAAATGTTGTATTCCTTATTTACAGGTTTAAGCTTAATGCTTTTAGATCTAAATTTTCAAAAACAGCAACATGTATCTGTGGTGAAACAATTACCAATGCTCATATTCTTTTACAATGTCGAGATCTAAAATCATTTTTACCCACCTTCCCAGCCCTCCGCTTAGACCAAATTCTTAAAGATGCCTCTTTGATGAAAGATATTGTTTTGTCTTTAACTCACAGTCCTATTATCAGATACCTTTTAGTACTTTAAAGTTTATTAGTTGTAGAAATTGCAAAGTTAGTGTTTGAATTGTTATTTCCTCCTTTTCAAAGTTTCTTGTTTATGCTTAATCAGACTTATGTTAGTTTATTGCCGATCTTTAGCTATGTGCACCCCCCCCCCCCCCACACACACACACACACACATCCACACATACATACACCTTCCCGTCTGATATCTCTATTTAGTGGAAGGACGTTAAACTGAAGAACTACTACTACATACATGCATGCATGCATGCACACACACTATAGCTTAGTGGTCAGAACGTTGTGCTCGCAATTTGACGACCCGAATTCGATTCCAGTTCGTGGGAATTTTTCCCCTGGAGTTAACATCAGTGCTGACTACACTCTCCCCCAAAAGTCTTTCGGATGATACTGTAAACCGATGTACCGTGTGCAAAGTTTTTCGTAAGTGTAAGCCATTGTGTGACGGTGGGAACAGATGACAATATTTACAAAAAAACTGCATACACACTGGGACTGGATGAAAAAAGCACATAAGTCCTAACTCCAAATCCTCGATATAAAAGAATAAAATAAAATAAAAACAAACAAACACATGCACACACACGCACACGCACACAAACACACACACAACACACACACACAACACACACACACGCATACATACACAACAACACACCACCACACACACACACACACACACACACACACACACACACACACACAAACACACACACACATACAACACAACAACACACCACACACGCACAACACACACACACACGCACGCATACATCACACACATACACACACACGCACACAACACAACATCACACGCACCACACACGCACACAACATAACAACACACAACACACACGCACACACACACACAACACATACACACACACACACAGGCGCAGTCATGTACACAAGTCTGAAAGCGGGCAAAGGATGGGGCAGGACGCGCGTGCGCGCACGCATACCCACCCCCTGCCAAAAAAGGTTTGGTTTGGGGCAAAGACGGGAAAAATGAACCGTTTTCGGGCCCGTCCTGCACAAACTTTTGCACGGTTACAGACCCCGAGGCACCAGGACAATATGACATCGTATCCATACTCCCTCCCCTACCATCTTCGACGTGTGTGGCGCCGGAATTGTGGCAACACCGCAGCCCTCAAGAGCTGAGAAAGCTAGTTTGTCGCAAGGAAATCGGGTACAGCGTACGCACCGAAAACCAAGCGGGGCGCACAATAATAATGACAATATACAGCAATATGATGCACCACAGCAAACTGCAGGGTCCCCGCCGCATGCGCGCACAAAAACAACGCACTGACAAACACCAGCGCGCGCGTGCGTTCGAGCAAGCATACCCACCCCCTTGCCCAATAGGTGCAGTTTGGGGCAAAGACGGGACCAAGAGAGCCGATTTCAGGCCCGCCCTGCCCGACTTTTGCGCGGTTACAGACCCCAAGGCACCAAAACAATATGGCACCGTAAGCATACTCCCTCCGCTACAATCTTTGACGTGTGTGGCGCTGGACTTCTGGCGACACCGAAGCCCTCAAGAGCTGAGAAAGCTAGTTTGTGGCAAGTAAATGGGGTACAGTGTACGCACCGAAAACCACGCAAGGCGCACAAGAAACATGTAAAGTGTACACAAAAACCACCCCTAACACACACATCCAATAATACTATCATACAATATCATGCACCACAGAAATCTGCAGGGTCTCCTCCACACCCACAAAAACAAAAATGCGCACACACAAACACCAGCGAACACACGCACGCGCGCAGGCATACCCACTCCTCCCATGAATAAGCTAAAGAAGCATTTACGAAAAGATGTGACGCAAACGCCGTTTCGGGCCATTGCCGCCCGCACTTTTCCGCAGTTACAGAGCCCACGGCACCAATGACCGTGTTCTACACTATGCAGACAATCTTGATAACCATTTCTGATGTGTATGGCACAGGAATTGTGGCGACACCACGGCCCCGAAGATGGCAACCCCGCTTGTACACAGCCAAGTTTGTCGCCAAGAAACATGGTACAGTGTACACAAAAACCACCCCTAGAACACATATCAAATACTAATATCATACAATATCATGCACCACAGCAATCTGCAGGGTCTCCTCCACATGCACAAACACAAAAATCCGCACACAAAAACACCAGCGAACGCACGCACGCGCGCAGGCATACCCACCCTCCCATGAATAAGCTAAAGAAGCATTTACGAAAAAATGTGACGCAAACGCCATTTTCGGACCCTTGCCGCCCGCACTTTTCCACGGTTACAGAGCTCACGGCACCAAGACCGTGTTCTAAACTATGTAGACAAACTTTACAATTCTTTTCAATGTGT
>CM060348.1:29129712-29202212 GCA_030674155.1 Stramonita haemastoma
AATCCTACGAAAACTTGCATGCCCCAAATATGTACTGAGAAGTTCAACACCCAAAACTTTGCTCGGAAGATGTGAAAATAAAATCTGATACATTTTTTTTTCCAAAAGGACGCAGCAAATCGGATGCACTTGTGGCGAAACCTTCTCTCCCCCTTGGGAAAGCAGCCAGAATTTCACGCAGAGAAATCTGCTGTGACATTAAGTGGTATAAAAATAAAATCAGAGTTAGGTTACCAAGATTTGATGGAATATGAGTCATTAGGAAAATAAGCTGGTCAATAGTCTTTCAGGGCTTTTATTCATTTCATTTTATACCACTTTATGGCACAGCAGATGCAATTCGGGCTGCCGTTCCGGGGAGAGTGCATTGCCACAAGTGCAGCGCCACCCATGATTTTTTTTCTTTTTCCTGTCTGCAACTGTATTTGTTTCCATATCAAAGTGGCTTTTTTTTTTTTTTTTTTTTACAGAATTTTGCCAGGGATAACCCCCTTGTTGCCGTGGGTTCTCTTACGTGTGCTAAATTATAATGTGTAATACACAGGACCTCGTTTTATCGTTTCATCCGAAAGACTAGCACCCAGATCCACTCATGGTCTAATGGAAGGGGGAAAAGTTTTGGGCGGGAACCAGATTTTTCGCTTTCTAGGCAGGCACGTTACATCTAAACCACCGATCCATAGGGAATAGTCAAGATTGGCTGCTTAAAGCTTGCTCTGTGGTCAGCATAAAATGACAGAGGCCCAGTTGGTAATCTCTCCTGATCATCGAAATTATGAAAGAAAAAAATAATTATGTAAACTGGAATTTTCTAGGAAAGGGAGTCAGGCAGAACTCCCCTCCCCTTCTACCTTCCCCTATCCCTCTACTACCCCCCCCCCCCCCCCCCTCTCTCCTCTCCACTTTCCTGTATGCAACTAACAGACAAAATAATGAAAGTATTACCAACAAACAGAAGAAAAAACATAAAAAGGTTGACAGAAGAAAAAAGATAAGGGATGCATTTCTAAAAAAAAAAATGTGTATGTATGTATGAATGCCTGCACGTTTATTGTACTCGCAATTTTGCAAGTATCCTGTTGGAAAAATTCCAGTTTGTCAAAGCTCGTGGCTTTTTGGCCGAGTGTAGAACTAGCTGCCGACTGCCAATTGAGCGCAGAGTTATCCCACCCTTGGTCGTGACATGCGCAGAAGACCGTTCCGGTTATAATGTGAGCACGAATTCATGTTTTCATTTGAGAGTGCCTTGGTTTGTATGGCCAGTTGGTTTTCTGTGCCCTCATCCAACGAGTTCGAGATCAACTGGAGGTGATAATCTACAGGCAAATTGATTAATTCCATACAAAGGTTAGTGATATTTTCCATTCTATGTATGCCTATATGCCACAGACTACCAATGGTAAATGTCTTTCTTGGACATAGATTTTTAGTTTCAAAATGTAGGGGGGTAGTTTTGACGTGACTAATTCAGAGGCGCACATGCACACACGAGCTCGCGCCCACTTACGCTCACGAGCACACGCACGACACACACACACACACACACACACACACACACACACACACACACACACACACACACACACAAGCGCACGCACACACACACACACACAAGCGCACGCACACACACACACGCACACACACACACAGGTTACTGATTGGTTTTGTAGTAATGTAACCAAAGCCTTTGTGGTTACGAGAGAGAGAGGGGGGGGGGGGGAGCGGCACAAATGTGTAAGATTTCCTTACATACCACTGGTCATGAAGGCCGTTGACATACAAGCCCCCCCCCCCCCCCCCCCCTTTTTGAAAGCTTGAACAATTGGCAGAGCCTTTGACCAATCTCGCTTTTGTTTTCCTTCCTCAGCACCAGGTTCATCAATGGTGAAATTTTGCCTATGTGACCGTTTTTGCCCACCATTAAGGTAGCCACATTCCGACTCCGGGGATGATGTCTACACAGGATACTTGTGTGCATGTATTTTAAAGATTTTGTCTCATCCCTTCCCACTTGCAGACAATGGCCTGCCCGACTTCAGGAAAGTAGCTAGGTATGTTCGTGTTCTGTAACCCACCGAAGGTTAACTTTAAAAAAAAAATGGTTTCGTCCCTACACTAGAGATCCGAAGTTCACAAATTAGTTTTTTGCGTATGCAGCCCTTCTTCTCCCCCCCCCCTTTCATTTAGGTCGCCACACTCCGACTACTGGGATTGCCGTCATAATGTGATCTTTAACGTGCATATTTTTCTACATGTGTCGATATACACGTACTCACACACGCGTACACACGCGTACGTGAGTCACATACACGTACTCACTCTCTCTCTCTCTCTCTCTCTCTCTCTCTCTCTCTCTCTCTCTCTCTCTCTCTCTCTCTCTCACTCACACACACACACACACACACACACACACACACACACACACACACACACACATACACACATACCTACTTGTCTCTTCTTCTTTCTCTGTCTCTCTCTCTCTCTCTCTCTCTCTAGCCTAGTGGTCAGAATATTGCGCTGGCAATTTGACGACCAGGGTTCGATTCCGGTCAAGGAGATTTTTCTCTTGGAGTTAACATCAGTGTTGATTCCACTTTCCCAAAAAGTCTTTGGATGAGACTGTAAACCCGAGGCCCTGTGTGCGAATTCCCGCAGAACATCTTGCGCACACGTTTAATCCTGTTCCACTTTCCATAAGAGTAGGCCATCGTGTGCCGGTGAGAACAGATGACATTTACAAACTGCAATCACACGAGGACTTGATGTAAAAAAGCAAAAGAGTGCTAATTCTATTATCCTCGATATAAAAGAATAATCACATACAAACGCACCTGCACGCACGCACACACACGCACACACACACACACACACACGCGCACGCGCACACGCACACACACACACACCACACACACACACACACACACACACACACACACACACACACACGCACACACACACACACACACACGCGCACGCGCACACGCACACACACACGCACACACACACACACACACACACACAACAACACACACACGTACGCGCGCGCGCAAGCGCACCTTCTACTCTTCCTTAAATTACGGTAATATTTTTTTAATACTTTTTGTTTCTTTTTTGTTATCAGAAACTTCCCAGCAACCTCGTACCTTTTGCCACAAACGCTATGTCGTGATCCCCATTGGTTTTTAATGGGTTGGGCCTGTGTTAGGTAGAGGGTACGGAATGGAGGAAGGAAATGTTTCAACAAAGCCTTCACAGGGCTTTGTTTCCATGCATTCAGATCAGGAATATGTTGGACTTCAGTTTCAGAATGGGGATATTCTGCTATCCCTGAAGTTTTCAGAATGGGGATATTCTGCTATCCCTAAAGTTCTCAGAATGGGGCTATTCTATTATCCCTAAAGTTCTCAGAATGGGGATATTCTGCTTTCACCGAAGTTCTCTCTGCTCATGGGTCCCTGCAGATTTTGTCAGCGAAGTTCTTTGTCAGACATGTCTTTGCCATTGAACTGAACTGTCAGTTGCCTTTGAACGATCACTGAGCACCACATTTATGATTGCATATCCGATCCCTTGCTAAAAGATAGAATTAAATAGAATGGAATAGGACAGGCTAAAATAAAAGAATATAAAACTTGTAAAACTTTATACCAAACATGATAAAATAGGGAATAAAACCAACTAGCATAGTAGTAGAAAATAAATTTAAAAGAAAATTGGCCACAAAAGAGTGAGTTAAATCAAATTTCAAACTAGGGAAAAATTGTGCAAGAGATCAAAGGAGAGAGCAATCTCGGTGACAATGATGTCTTGGTGTTTAAACACTGACGCCACCTTAAAGGCTTTTGAGAGATTGGTGATGAGAAAGAGTTACCTCATCTTGTGGACAGTGATTGTGAGGAAGAGTTACCTCATCTTTGGGACATTGGTCTTGAGGGAGTGTGACATCATCTTTGGCACAGTGGTCACGAGGGAGTGTGACATCATCTTTGGGACAGTGGTTATGAGGGAGTGTGACTCTGCCGTCTCCTCACATTTTCCAAACATTTCCTTCAGTTTCTTCCATCCCACCTTTTATTTGATACGGGTCCTGGCCTGGTTAGTCATCGTGTGAATAACATGGGAGTCGTCACTATAGCAACGGGGCTGTATCATGTGGATAACCTGGGAGTCATCGCTATAGCAACGGGGCTGTACCACGTGGACCACATAGGAATTCTCTTTTGACCCTGCGATGTCATCTGGAGAATTCTCCCTCAACAAGACTGTGCACTGTAAGTAATGAGAATGATGATGATGATGATGATGATGATGAATGATGATGATGATGATGATGATATAAAAAGAAATGCTAATAATAATGGAAATGATATTAAAAAACAATATAAAAAGAAAGGATACACACAGCGTCCCAAAAATGGGACAGTGGGCATATTATAGGCTTAAGTGACATGGTCAGGTGACTTATGTTTGTCCAAGAAAGCCAGCAGAATTTTCAGTGGTACTGATTGGGACTGCCTTGCTTTCAGGGGTTGTGGGACTGGAACCATGGACTCCGTGTGCAGTGGCAGCCATGATGAACTGGGGTCCTTGTGGAAGAGTGGTAATGCTGTGGTTTAAAGAAAGGTATGATAAACTCTTTGTTGTCAATGGGGTCTGAGACCCAAAGGCCTTTTTTTTCTCTTTTACTAAATTGCCTGTATCCCTAATTGTTGATGAAAAAGATAAACATAATTATGCAAATTGAGGTCATTTCTCTTTTTTTCTGTGCTTGTGAACATTTTGATAATTGATTCATCAACTTAAAAACACTGCTTTCAAATAAATGTTGAAGATGGTTTGTAGCATGTACGGGCTTCGAGTTTGTTAAAACAAAAAATCAAATCATTAAAATTTAAACTGATAAAGTAACTGGGCAATACAGTACAGTTTGTAAATAATCATCCTTAATTCAGTCTCTTTTTAAGTAACTTGGTCAAGAGTCGGTCATGTTTGCCCCAAAACCACAGCAGAATTTTCAGTAGTACTGATTGGGACTGCCTTGCTTTCAGGGGCTGTGGGACTGGAACCAAGGACCCTCGTGTGCAGTGGCCGCCATGATGAACTGGGGTCCTTTGTGGAAGAGTGGTAATGCTGTGAGTAAAAGAAAGGTATAAACTCTTTGTTGTCATTGGGCTCTGAAAACCAAAGGCGTTCTTTTTTGTTTTAAATAAATTGCCTCTATCCTCGTTGTTGATGGAAAAGATAAACAAAATTATGTAAATCGAGGTCATTTCAGTTTTTGTTCTGTGTTTGTGAACATATTTCGAATTGATTCATCAACTTAAAAAGCCTGCTTTCAAATAATTTTGAAAAAGAAATATAACATTATGTACTGTTTTCGAATTTGTTGAAAAGCATTTTAATCAAACTTAAACTCATAATGTAATTATGAACTATCCTCGATATAAAAGAATAAACAGATAAACAAACAAATAAAAAACACATGAATGAATAAGTACCTGGGCATTATGGTACTCTTCGGAAATAATATATTCCTTAATTCAATATCTTTTCAAGTAACTTGGTCAGGAGTCTGTCGTGTCTGTCCAAGAAAACCAGCAGTTTTCAGTGGTACTGATTGGGACTGCCTTGCTTTCAGGGGCTGTGGGACTGGAACCATGGACCCCGTGTGCAGTGGCTGCCATGATGAACTGGGGTCCTTTGTGGAAGAGTGGTAATGCTATGGTTTAAAGAAAGGTATGTTAAACTCTTTGTTGTCATTGGGCTCTGAAAACCAAAGGCGGTTTTGTTTTTTTAATAAATTACCTGGTACCCCTCATTGTTGAGAAAAAGATAAACATTTTATATAAATCAAGGTCATTGATTCATCAACTTAAAAAAAACTGCTTTCAAATAATTTTGAAAAATGTGAAATGTAAAATTATGTCCTAGTTTCGAATTTGTTTTAAATATTGAAAGAATTAAATTTAAACTCATAATGTAATTATGAGCTATCCTCGATATAAAAGAATAAATAAAGAATAATTATAACTAACTAAATAAATAAATAACTGGGCCTTAAGGTACACTTTGGAAATAATATATTTCTTAATTCAATTTCTTTTTAAGTAACTTGGTCAGGAGTCTGTCATGTTTGTCCAAGAAAACCAGCAGAGTTTTCAGTGGTACTGATTAGGACTGTCTTGCTTTCAAGGGCTGTGGGACTGGAACCATGGACCCCGTGTGCAGTGGGCGCCATTATGAACTGGGGTCCGTTGTGGAAGAGGGGTAATGCTATGGGTAAAAAGAAAGGTATGTTAATCTCTTTGTTGTCATTCTGCTCTGAAAGCTAAAGATAAAACCCATCTTTGAGTGAATATGAATTTTTGTTTTCAAAGTGTAATTTTCCAGTTTAAACAAATGGAGTGAATCTGAAATATACGTCTTGGACTTTATGAAGGTTTTCCCCAAAAAATGTATGAGGTTAAAGCCTCTTAGATTTGAGCTACTAAATCAAAACATGAAATAATGACCCACATATTTTTTGGCTGATAAAGCCATAAATTATTGAAATCATGTTAATCTATTGTTTAAGCTAGTTGAGCTGTGAACATTTTCCCTGTCACTGACAATTTCTTAATGGCTTTCAGGAGCTCCAGGACTGGAATCAAGTGCCAAAGACCAGTCACGTCATCCGGCACCACAGGACCAGGACGTGATGAGGTAACATCCAGTTCATTGATTCCTTTTTCTGGCCCAGGCCAAAGCTTTGTCAGTTAGTGATAGAAGCTAGGGGCCAAGGTCTAGACTGACATGGTGCTACATTTTAAATGGTGTCGAGATTTGTCTTCAGCCGGGACACGCTCGTAGCGAAGAATCCTGCACTCTAAAGGAGAAAATTCCTCTGAAGTTGGAGTATGGTTGCCTTTATGGTGAAGTAATCGAAAAGTCATACACGCAAACTCCTCATTCAGAGTGTAGTAAACAATCTAACCAGTGACATGTGGTATTCTGTCTCCTCTCCAGCTGGTAATATGTAACAATCTGACAGTGACATATGGCATTCTAACTCCTTTTCAGCTGGTAATATGATACAATATAATAAATATTAATAACTAAATAAATGAATAAACAAACACGACATATGTGTGCTTTGAGAAATAAACCAGCAGCATAATCATAAAAACTTTTTTTTCCTTTCCTTTTTCTTACATTAGCAAACAAGAAACTTTGGCTTGACCTTTAACACTGTCAGTCAACAAGCGCCATCACTGTGTGATGAAAGGTAAGAAAAAAATCACAGGACGTCAGGTTTGTGTGTGCAGTGCAATGCAGTGCATGATTTGGTTTATGCTACCACTTCCAGCAGTGCCTAGGCTGCAGCATAGGGTGAGCTGCAAGAAGTCAGTTTCTGGAAGAACAAAAAAAGTTTGAAGCTTATGGTTAAGGAGTTAGTGTAGCTGACAACAGCCACCAAGGGAACATAAAATAGCGCAAATCAGTATTTGTATCTAATTCTTTTATGTCAAGGATAATGGAATAACCACTCATGTGCTTTTTTACATCCAGACCCCGTGTGTATGCAGTTTTGTAAATCTTGTCATCTGTTCCCACCGTCACACGATGGCCTAATATCACGAGCCTAGACAACCATTTCCCAAACTTTAATTTTTTTTAACATTTCCATCCGCATAAAGAAATGTGAAACGGTCGCTTACGCAAAATCTCGATCTCTGATAAACCTTGGAGCTCTAGCGGAAGAATAACAACAACAACAACAAAAGATATAGTGAATGATGATACTGAGGATTGTGACGTGTGTTCTGGCAGGAAGGTGAGAACACCATCCATCAAGGACTTCGCCGTCGCTGCAGAAGACTTCGCCGTCGCCGCAAAAGACTTCGCCGTCGCCTCAGAAGACTTCGCCGTTGCCGCAGAAGACATCACTCCAGAAGATATCACCGCCATTACAGAAGAATTCACCGTCGCCGTCGCCGCAAAGGACATCCCCTGATCTGATTAATAATGGTCGTGATTTGAAGTTTTGTTTCCTGATTTGTATTTTGAATGACAAGTGTTTGAGAGGGGAGAATTTTTCTGTAGTACATGGCTTAAAATGGTGGTAGATTTTTTTTCATTATACTGGTTTTCATCCTTTTATTTTTTTGTAACTTGATTCAGATCATTTAGAAACTACTATCATCCTAGCATCCAGGAAATACTTTGTGATAAAATTTTCAACCAAGTTTTTAGATTTAAAAAACATTAGATCAGGGGGATTTAAGGATCAGCTAAGACAATAATTATGGTTGAAATAAGCCCTGTAGTCTGACAATTATTTTAATGCTTCCTCTCCCCTTGTTTGAAAGCATTAAAAAGATAGTTGGTACCAGCAGGCTATCCTATCCTATCCTCTGTTTAATGTTAGTAGGATTATGATGCCCTTTCTTTTCTTGTTTTCTTTTTTTTTTACAGTATTGTAAAGCAGTTTATTAAGGTGATCTACTTCTGGTTATCTTTCCCTGATTTTACTGCAGTGTAAAGTTGTATAGTTTCCAGTTAGAAGGTGTGTGTGTGTGTGCGTGTGTATGTGTGTGTGCGTGTGTGTATGGGGTGTGTATGGGTGTGTATGGGGGTGTGTGTGCGACCACTGTATGTGTGTGTGTGTGGACGTGTGTGTGTGTGTGTGCGACCACGTGTGTGTGTGCGTGTGTGTGTGTGGATGTGTGTTTGTGTGTGTGTGGATTTGTGTGCGTGCATGTGAGTGTGTGTATGTGTGTGTGTGTGAACCCGCATGTGTATGTTTTGTGTGGATGCTTGTGCGTACATGTGTGTGTGTGTGTGTGTGTGTGTGTGTGTGTGTGTGTGTGTGTGTATGGTAATCAAAGAGGGGACATGGGCGTTACTCTGGGGAAAAGGTGTTAGGAGGAGGGTTAGGACACAAGGTGGGATCAATGGGGATAGAAAAGAGGGCGATTGAGGTGAGAGATCTTTTGCAAGCCTACATTTTTTTTATTATGGGCCCTTTTTTTTTTTTTTTTTTTTTTTTTTTTACTTCACATGAGTTTTTGGGTGGTTAAAGCCTTTTTTTTACATGGATTTAACGCCGTGAGGTTGTGGGTTCGACTCTCAGTCATACACTTTCTTTCCAGTTTGACGTGAAAATCAAATTACATATTTCTTTTTGAAAAAGCAAAACTCAGGATAGTTGAAAATCGAAAAGAGCAGGGAGGTACCTCCCGAATGTCATCAAAATTTGTAGGTTTGAATTCTCAACTAGATACCTAAAGTTCAAATGCAGCTACCTAAATGGTGGGGCTGCATATGGCAAAAAAAATCTTACCGTGAGTAAAAGTTTGGAGATCTTGCAGGAGAAACAAGAACAAAGAAATTGTATTCCCAAGTCTTTGGCCTTAGGCAGCTTTGATGACAGCAGAGCTGGAATTTTAGGATTAAAAATCGAAACAAAATCAAGTACAACAGAGCCTTAGCAGTTGATAGGACCAGTAATTTTTAAAAGAAAATTTGAATAGAGGTCCACATTGTTGTCTACAGCTAAGTACCGTCAGTTCTATCTGCTGCTGTGTCCACATGCTTTCCCACACAGACCAACCAACAGACTGGCAACCCTCCCCCTTTTTGCATGCTTCTTTCCCCTTTTTGCATGTGTCCCCCTTTATGCATGTGTCGCCCTTTTTGCATATGTCCCCTTTTTGCACGTTTCCCCTTTTTGCATGCTTCCTTCCCTTTTTTGCATGCTAACTATTCATTCTAATCCTAACCTGTACACTACCCCCCCCCCCCCCCATGTGGACACACAGGCAGGTAGATAAGATGTTACTAGCTGACACAATGGCGATATTTGAGTTGTGAGAGTTGGGAGGGTTAGTAAAATTTTTAGGGAAAGGGGTGCTAGGATGGGAGGGGGGGGGGTTGAATTTAGGGGAGAGGTATTACTGTGTGTGTTTGTGTGTCTGTCTCTCTGTCTGTTTACGTGGGTGTGTGGGTGTGAATATGTGTGTGTGACTCCGTGTGTGTGACTCCGTGTGTGTGACTGTGTGTGTGTGTGTGTGTGTGTGTGTGTGTGTGTGTGTGTGTGTGTGTGTGTGTGTGTGTGACTCTGTTTGTGACTCTGTGTGGGTGACTCGTGTGTGTGTGTGACTGTGACTGCGTGTATGTGCGTGTGCGTGCGTGCGACTGTGTTTGTGACTCTGCGTGTGTTTGAGACTCTGTGTGTGTGTGCGTGTGTGTGTGTGTGTGTGTGTGTGTGTGTGTGTGTGTGTGTGTGTGTGTGTGAGAGAGAGAGAGAGAGAGAGAGAGAGAGAGAGAGAGAGAGAGAGAGAGAGAGAGAGAGAGAGAGAAAGAGAGAGAGAGAGAGACTGAGAGAGATTGGATTGTTTCCATGGCAACAGTGCAGAAAACTGAGTAATTCTTTGATTTTTATGGTTTACAAGTGATGATGCTCTTTCAATATATGGCATAACTTTTAACATGAGCTTGTAAACAAAATTTCATCAGCTTCTACCCCTACGTACCACCTTAAATCCCTTCACAACAAAATGTGACGCTCCACCACGAAATGAGTTGCTTAGCACATTACTCAATTTAACGCTAGGAGCCATTTAAGGCAGGTGGAGTCAAGTTGTCAATTTTGAGATTTTGATCCATTATTAAACTATATCCGTTATTCTACCTCGTCATAAAATATCAAGGCATACTTTTTTTTATATATTCCTTTTGCTTTTAAATGTGTTTTGAAAATACCCAAGCCCTCATTCTGACAACCTGTTACAAAAATAAACTTGTCCGTTTCTCATTTTGTCACATCCCGCAGTCTATCATTTCAATTTGTAATAACTTTGCACAGATTTGTCCGATTTTGAATCTTTTTTTTGCAATGAATAGCCTTTTTATTGCAAATTGATAACTTGTCAATAACTAAAAATTGACCTCTGGTGCAGTGCGACTCCTTATGTGGTGGAGTGTCACACATGCCAAAACAAAAAAGAAACCCCTGGTCTTGTGATTGCTATTTATGTTCCTTAAAATGACTGAAACAAAACAAACAAACAAAACAAAAACAAAAAGACAGGTTGTGTTGTGATTGTCATTGATATTTCCATGATTTTATGTAAAGTATTGGATAAAAGGTGCCTGCATGGTTTGTTTCTTTTTTTTGTTAATAATGAGATCAATTGAAAATTTACAAGAAACATGAGTATGCTTTATAATAGTGTAGAAAGTGTGTGAAGAGAGTTTTTTCTAAATCACAATAAATTTGAAAGCAAAAAAGAAATCTTAAGCTGTGATCACATCAGTATTCTGTGAAATAACTTAGATGATGTTGGTGGCAGATTTGTGTATTGATCTTCTGCTGGAATATTGATAGCATATTCTACACCAACATTTGTTACGAAAAGTACATGTGAAATACTGATAGTTTATGAAATGAAATGTAAGAGGGAATAAAATCTACGCTTTTTCTGAAGAGGTTTTTTTTTCTTTCTTTTTTTTATTTGGGAGAGGTTTGTTTCTTTTTTCTCTCCCCCCCCCACCCCTATGAAATTTTATAGCTTTTATTTCAATCACATCAAATGTGAAAACAAGAAGAAAAGTTGTGCTCTGATTGCCATTGATATTCTGATTTTGTGCACAGTATTGGTTACAATTTGCCTTATGTTTTGATTTTTTTTCTAAATTAATAATGATATAAAATTGGAAGGAGATGGGCCCCTTCTCAATATGCTGGCCCCTAGAGAACCCTAAGTCGTACTCTGGGATGCCTTGCTGAAGTCTCACTCTGGGATGCCTTGCTCCCCTATAACCACATGGGTTATGCAGCACCTTTACTTTTTTTATAAAATGGAAAATTGACAAGGAAATGTAATGTATAATAGTGTAGAAAGTGCCAGTCCCCGTGTGTATGCTGTTTTGTAAATGTCATCTGTTCCCACCGGCTCACAATGGTCTACTCTTACGAAAAGCGTGTGTTGTGTGTGTGTGTGGTGTGTGTGTGTGTGTGTGTGTGTGTGTGTGTGTGTGTGTGTGTGTGTGTGTGTGAGAGAGAGAGAGAGAGAGAGAGAGAGAGAGAGGAGAGGGGAGGGTAAATATGCCTGTTTTATTTGTCCTTTGGCCTTTTTTTAAATAATGACTAGATGAGTTGGTGGCAGATCTGTGTATTGATCTTCTGCTGCAAGATTGATGGCAGATTTTACACCAACACGACCATGATATATGTATATCGGTGTGTACAACTTTGCCTGTTATTATTTTTTTAATGGATTGAAATCAAGATTGGGGAGAAAAATACAGGCTGTATAATGGTGGGGACAGTGTACGAAGAGAAGGGGCCTTTTTCATAATCTCATCAGATATGAAAAGAATAACAAGGATCGTCATGTGATTGTCATGTTGGTGGCAGATCTGTGTATTGACCTTCTGCTGGAAGATTGATGACAGATTTTACATCAACGCATCTAACACAAAATGTACGTGAAAGACTATAGTATATGGTTTTAAGTATACTAGTGAATGAAATGTGCCTGTGTTCTTTTTTCTCACTTTTTCTGGGGAAAGGTTTTTTTGTTGTTGTTTTTTAAATGACTTCAAATTTTAAAACAAAACATGCTTGAACTGTGATTTCCATTGATATTCTAATGGTTTTGTGCATAGCATTGGATAAAACGTGCCTGTATTTTTTGTTTTTGTTTTTAAATTATGAGATCCAATGGAAATAGGACAAGAAAATGTAGAAGGTTGCATAGTAATGTAAAATAATGTATACTATTTTTTAAAATTACATCCCCTGTGAAAACAAACAGAAGGCTTGTGCTGTGATTGGCATAAATATTGTGTGAAATGACTTTTGATGATGTTGGTGGCAGATCTGTTTACTAATCCTCTGCTGGAAGATTGATGTCAGATTTTACACCAACACACCCTCATACAATATATGTCTTCTGGTGTGCTAAAGTGTGCCTGGAATGGGGGGGTTTGTGGAGTTTTCTTAATCGAATCAAACGAAACACTTGGGAGGAAAACATCGGTTGTATAATGGTGTGGGCACATTATGAGATTTTATTACAGCATTGAGTAAAGGGCCTGTGTGGTTTGGTTTTCTTTTCTTTGTTTTTTTTTAATAATGAGATTAATTGTCAAATGACAAGAGAAATGGCAGAATGTTGTAAAATGTGTTAATGTGTGCCTGAAGAGGTTTGTTTTGTTCTATTCTTGTTAAATTGCATAAAATTTGCAGACAAAAAGAAAGCTTGTGCTGTGATTGGCAGTGATATTGTGTGAAATGACTTAAGATGATGTTGGTGGCAAATCTGTGTATTGATCTTCTGCTGGAAGATTGATGGCAGATTTAACACTAACATATGTTAGAAAAAGATGTATGTGAAAGACTGAAGTATAGTAGTGAAGGAAATCTGCCTGTGTTTTTTGTGATTTTTTTTGGGAGGGGAGGAGAGGGGGAGTAAAGTGCCCTTTTGGGGGAGGAGGGTAAAATTTAATGTGCCTTTTTAAGGGGGGTAAAGTGTCTCTTTCTTCTGGAGGGGGGAGAGGGTAAATGTGTCTTTTCTGGAAAGGGGGGAGGGGGTAAATGTGTCTTTTCCTGGAGGGTGGAGGGGGTAAATGTGCCTGTTTCTTTTTTTGTGGGGGGGAAGTGTAATGTCCGAGGGTGGGAGGTTTTTTGGGGAGGGAGGGGTATGTGCGTGTGTTTTTGTTTGTGTGTGTGTGGGTTGTGTGTGTGAGTTGTGTGTGTGTGTGTGTGTGTGTGTGTGTGTGTGTGTGTGTGTGTTGTGTGTGTGTGTGGTGTGTGTGTGTTGGGTGTGTGTTTCTGGAGAAGGTAAATGTGCATGTGTAGTTGGTTTGTGGTTAGGTTTTTTTTAATCACTTTAGATGATGTTGGTGGCAGATCTGTGTGTTGATCTTCTGCTGAGATGAGCAGATTTTACACCAACACATTTTAGGAAAAAAGTATGTAAAAGACTGATTGAATATGATTTTAAGTGTAGGGTTGAAGAGTGTGTTCCTGTAGTTTTTCGTTGAGGGAGAGGATAAATTAATGTGACTGTGTTTGGTGGGGGGTTTGTTGTTGCTTTTGGGGGAAGGGTCAGTGGGGAGAGGGTAAATGTACCAGGGGCTTTTTTTCGGGGGGAGGAGAGGGTATTTGTACCTGTATGCTTTTTTGGGGCGGGGGAGGGGAGGATAAATGTTCTTTTGGGGCTGGGGTGGGGGGAATGTGCCTGTTTTGTTGTTGTTGTTGTTGTTGTTGTTTGTTGTGTTTGTTTTGGGGGGGGGTGGGGGCAGAGTATACACATGCCAGTTTTTTTATGTTTGGGGGGTGGGGTGGAGAGTGCAAATGTGCCTGTGTGAATTTACAGGTGAAAATGGTAAATGTGCCCGTGTGTGTGTGTGTGTGTGTGTGTGTGTGTGTGTGTGTGTGTGTGTGTGTGTGTGTGTGTGTTTCGGGAGAGGGTAAATGTGCCTGTGTTGGGTTTGTTGTTCAGTGGGTTTTTTTAAATAATGACTTAAGATGATGTTGGTGGCAGATTTGTGTAGGAAGATTGATGGCAGATTTTACACCAACACATCTACGAAAAAAGTGTGCAAAGACTAAAGGTATATGATTTTGAGTATAGTATTGGATCAAATGTGCCTGTGTTTTTTTGGTTTTGGGGGGATGCTTTCTTTCTTTTTTTTTTTTAAATCACTTCAAATTTGAAAACAAAAAGAAGGCTTGTGCTGTGATTGTCATTGACATTCTAATGGTTTATGTATAGTATTGCATAAAGCAAGAATGTGTTGTTTGTTTCTTTTTCTTTTTAGATTATGAGATCCATTGGAAGTCAAGAAGAAACTGTAGAACGTTGTGTAATAGTGTAAAAAAAATGTGTGAGATAGGTTTTATTAATTTTTTTTTTAATCACCTCAAATGCAAAAACAATAGAAAGCTTGTGCTGTGATTGGCATTGATATTCTGTGAAATGACTTTGGATGATGTTGGTGGAAGATCTGTGTATTGATCTTCTGCTGGAAAATTGATGGCAGATTTTACACCAACACATCTTTCTTATTCCTTTTCTTTTATTTCGAGGATAATGGAATGACTCATGGGCTTTTTACATCCAGTCCCTGTCTGCATGCAGTTTTATCAGTTTTCATCTTAATGCTATATGTTTTATATTGTGTAAAATGTGCCTGCGGGTTGGTTTTAGTAGGGGTCTTTATTTTTTTTTAATCCTCAAATGTGAAAGGAATGACAAAGATGGTCATGTCATTGCCATGTTGGTGGCAGATCTGTGTATTGATCTGCTGGAAGATTGATGGCAGATTTTACACCAACACATCTTGGCAAAAATGTATGTGAAAAATTAATGATATCAGATTTTAAGTATAGCAGTGGGTAAAGTGTGAGTGTTTACTTTTTGCCTTTTTTGGGTAATGAGATCAAAATTAATGCGAATTGGTAATAAAAATGTAATTGTATAATGTTGTGGAAAATGTTGTGCAAAGTGTGTATGATGTAAAAAGTAAGGCGATAATTTGGATTGTTTGGTTTTGTGCTTAAAAAACATCACATCATATCGGAAAAGAAACAGAAAGCTTGTGCTGTGATTGACATACATACTCTGTGAAATAATTGATGGCAGATTTTACAGCAACTAAACTTTAAAAAAACATCAGGAAAAGACCTCTAATATATTATGAGGTTTTAAGTATAGAAATGGGTAAGATGTGACTGTTTTTCCTTTTTAGGGGGTAAGGAGATTAAAATCAATGTGAATTGGGAAGAAAATGTAATAGTTTCTATAATGTTGTGGAAAGTGTGTGTGTATTTTTGCTGTTTTAAAACTTACATCAATAATGAAAACAAGAAAGTCTTGTGCTGTGATTGTCATTGATACTTAATAAATGTTTTCAGATGATGTTGATGGCAGAGCTGTGTATTGATCTTCTGTTGGAAGATTGATGGCAGATTTTACACCAACACATCTTACGAAAAATTTGTGAAAGACTGGAGTATAGTAGTAAAGAAAAAAATGTGCCCGTGTGTGTGAGGAGGGGGGGAAGTAGAGGGTAAATGTGCCTGTGTGGGTTTTTTTGGGGTTGAGGTAAATGTGCCTGTGTTTTTTGTGTTTTTTGTTTGTTTGTTTGTTTGTTGTTGTTGTTGTTGTTGTTGTTTTTTGGGGGGTAACATTAATGTGCCCCTGTGCATCAAAATTTTATTTTCAGATGGTCCATTGAGTAAGCATTGTTTATTGTTTTGTGGTGTATTTTTTAATGACTTTGATGATGTTGTGGTATATCTGTGTATTGATCTTCTGCTGGAAGATTGATAGCAGATTTTACACCAACACATCTAACGAAAAATGTATCTGAAAGACTTATGGTTTTTGATTTTAAATATAGTAGTGAATGAAATGTGCCTGTGGGTTTTTCCTTTTTTTCTGGGGGATTGGTTTTCTTTCTTTTTCTTTTTTTTTTTTAAATCACTTCAAATGTGACACCAAAGAGAAAGCTGATGCTGTAACTGCCATTGCTATCTGTGGGCTTGTTTATCTTTTGTTTTTTTAAAGAATGAGATCAAATGTAAACAACAAAGAAAAATGAAACAATGGCGTATGAAAGTGTTGAAAGTTTGCCAGCAGTGTTTTTTTTTAATTTCTATTAGGTTTTAAACCACATCAATCATAAAAACAAAAAGAAATCTGATGCTCTAATTTGCATTGATATTTTGTAAATTAACTTTAGATGATGTTGGTGGCAGATCTGTGTATTGATCTTCTGTTGGAAGGTTGATGGCAGATTTTATACCAACACATCTTACGAAAAATATAATTATGTGAAAGACTAATGGTATATTACATTAAGTGTAGTATATTGTTATTTTTTTTAAGTAATGAGATAAGAAGTGAATTTATAAGAAAAATGTTTTTTTTGTATAATAGTAAAGGAAATGCGCGGATGTAAAAAACAGAAAGCTGGTGCTGCAATGGCCATTGCTATTTTACTAATATTATGCAAAGTACTGGATAAAACGTGTCTGTGCTGCTTGTTTATCTTTTATTTTTTTTAAAGAGTGAGATCAAATGTAAACAGCAAAGAAAAATGTAGCAGGGGTGTATATCAGTTTTAAAATGTGTCAGAAGTGGTTTTCTTTTTCTTCTTTATCAATTTTTAAATTGCATCAAATTTAAAGACAAAAAGAAAGCTTGTGCTGTGATTGGCATCAGTATTCTGTGAAATAACTTTAGACATGTTGGTGGCAGATATGTGTATTGATCTGCTGGAAGATTGATGACAGATTTTACATCAACGCATCTTAGAAAGAAATGTGTGAACGAATATAGGATTTTAAGTATACTAGTGAATGAAATGTGCCTGTGGTTTGTTTCCTTTTTGAAGGGAGGAAGGTTTCCTTTCTTTTTCTTCTTTTGAATCACTTCAAGTTTGGAAACAAAAAGAAAGCTTGTGCTGTGATTGTCATTGACATTCTAGTGGTTTTATGTATAGTGTTGGATAAAACGTACCTGAGTGGTTTGTTTGTCTTTTTGTTTTTAAATCGAGAGTCATTGGAAGTCAACAAAAAATGTAGAATGTTGTATAATAGCGTAAGAAATGTGTGGGAGATGTTATAATTTTTTGGTTGTCAGTTTTTTTAATCACCTCATGTGGGAAAGCAAAAAGAAAGCTTGTGCTGTGATTGGCATTGATATATTGTAAAATGACTTTAGATGATGTTGGTGGTAGATCTGTGTATTGATCGTCTGCTGAAAGATTGATGACAGATTTTACACCGACACTTCTTAGCAAAAATGTATGGGAAAAACTAATGATGTAAGATTTTATGTATAGCAGTGAGTAAAGAGTGAGTGATTTCCTTTTCCTTTTTTTATTTTGGGGGGATAATGAGATCAAAATTAATGTGAATTGGTAATAAAAATGTAATAGGTTGTATGATGTAAAAAGTAAGGCGATGATTTGGATTGTTTTATGCTTTAAAAAAATCACATCAAATTAGAAGACAAAAAGCTTGTGCATTGATATTCTATAAAATGACTTTTGATGATGTTGATGGCAGATCTGTGTATTGATCTTCTGCTGGAAGATTGATGGCAGATTTTACACCAACACATCTTAAGAAAAATGTGAAAGACTGACTGGGTATGATTTTAAGTGTAGGGTTGAATAGAGTGTGCCTGTGTGTTTTTATTAAGGGACAGGATAAATTATTGTTACCTGTGTTTGGGGGGAGGGTGGAGGATAAACGAGTCTGTGTTTTTTGTGTGTTTTTTTTTTAGGAGGAGAGGGTAAATGTGCCTGTGTTTTGTTTTTTCTTGGGGGGAGGGATGAGGGTAAATGTGCCTGTGTTTAGGGATTTTTTTTTTGGCGGGGAGGGTAAATGCCCTTGGACGCTTTTTGTTGTAGAGGATAAATGTTCCTTTTTTCGTTCTTGGTTTGTTTTGTTTCTGTTTTGTTTTTTTCGAGGGGGGGGGGGGGGGGGGGGTTCGGCAGGGAGAGCGTTAATGTACCAGTCATCGTATTTTTTTTTAGGGGAGAGTAAAATAATGTTCCTGTGTTTTTTTAGTGGGGGGGGGGGGGCCGGGGGGGGGGGGGGGGGGGTAAGTAAATATGCCTATGTTGTGGGGTTTTTTTGTGGGGGAGAGTATATATGCCTCTGTGTGTGTGTGTGTGTGTGTGTGTGTGTGTGTGTGTGTGTGTGTGTGTTGTGAGTGTGTGTTTCGTGGAGATGGTAAATGTGCATGTGTGGTTTGTTTGTGGATTTATTTTTCAAATAATGACTTCAGATCATGTTGGCAGACGTGTGTATTGATCTTCTGCTGGAAGATTGATGGCAGATTTTACACCAACACATCTTACGAAAAAAATGAATTAAAGACTAAAGGTATATGATTTTAAGTATAGTATTGGATAAAATGTGCCTCAGGTATTTCCCCTTTTTCTTGGGGAAAGGTTTTTTTTTTTTTAAATCACTTCAAATTTGAAAACAAAAAGAAAGCTTGTGCTGTGATTGCCATTGACATTCTAATGGTTTTATGTATAGTATTGGATAAACAAAAAAAACCGTGGCTGTGTGGTTTGTTTTTGTTTTTAAATTATGATATCCGTTGGAAATCAACAAGGAAATGGAGAATGTTGTATAATTGTGTACAGAAAGTACCCAGAGATGGGTTTAAAAAAATATAGATGGTTTTTCTGTAGTTTTTTTTTTTGAAGTAATGAGGTAAAACGTGAATTTGCCAAAAAAAATTGTGTAGTATAATTGTGTAGAAAATGGGTTGAGTAAGATTTTTTTCCTTTAAAAAAAAAATCACCAAATGTGAAAAACAAAAAGAAAGGGGGTGCTGTAATTGCCATTGATATTTTATTGATTTTTATTTTACTGGATAAAACGTGCCTGTGTGGCTTGTTTACCTTTTTTTTTTAAAGAATGAGATCAAAAGTAAACGGCAAAGAAAAATGTAGCAATGATGTATAATAGTGTTGAAAGTGTGCCAGGAGAGGTTTTCTCTTTTTTGTAATTATTAAATCCCATTAAATGTAAAAACAAAACGAAATCTGATGCTGTGATTTGCATTGATATTCTTGGAAATAACTTTAGATGATGTTGGTGGCAGATCTGTGTATTGATCTTCTGCTGGAATATTGATGGCAGATTTTACACCAACACATCTTCATGCTATTTGTTTTGTAGAGTGTAAAGTGTGCCTGCAATTTTTTTCAAAATATTGAATCAAGTGAAGATTGGGGAGAAAACTACAGGCTGTATAATGGTATGGACAGTGTGTGGGGAGTAGGGGTCTTTTCTTAGAAATCACATGAAATGGGAAAGGAATAACAAAGATGCTCATGTGAATGCCATGTTGGTGGCAGATCTGTGTATTGATCTTCTGATGGAAGATTGATGGCAGATTTTACACCAACACATCTTAGCAAAAATGTATGTGAAAGACTAATGATGTAAGATGTTAAGTATGGCGGTTAGTAAAGTGTGGGTGTTTTCTTTTTCTATTTTTTGAGGTAATGGGATCAAAATTAATGTGAATTGGTAATAAAACTGTAGTAGTTGGTACAATGTTGTGTATAATGTTGAGCGAAATTTGTAGGATGTAAAACGTAATGCGATTATATGGATTGTTTTAATGCTTTTAAAAAAAAATGCATCGAATTGGAAAACAAAAAAAAATCTGGTGCTGCGATTGGCATTTATAATCTGTGAAATGACATTAGATGATATTGGTAGCAGATCTGTGTATTGATCTTCTGCTGGAAGATTGATGGCAGATTTTATGTAAACACATCTTACGAAAAATATAAAGGACTGATGGAATATGATTTAAAGTCTATGGTTGAATAGAGTATGTCCGTGTTTTCTGTTGATGTAGAGGATAAATGAGCCTGTGTTTGTTGGGGTTTTGGGGATGGAGAGGGTAAATGTGCCGGTTCATTTTTTTTTTGAGGGGGGGGGGGGGGGGGGAGGGAGGAGAGGGTAATTGTGCATGTATGTTTTTGTTGGGAAAGATGATAAATGTTCCTTCTTTTTTTTTTTAGGGGGGGGGGGGGGGGAGAAATAAGCCTGTGTGGGTTGTTTTAGGGGGAAGAGGGTAAATGTGCTTGTCGGGGGGGGGGGGGGGAGGGGGAGGTTTGGGGGGTAGAGGGTAAATGTGCCTGTATGTTTTTTTTTAGGGGGAGGGTAAAATAATATGCTTTTGTGTTTTTATTGGGGGATGAGGTTAAATGTGCCTGTGGTTTTTTTTTTTATGTGGGCTGAGGTTTGTAGTTGGTGTTATTTTTTTGAATAATGACTTTAGATGATCTGTGTATTAATCTACTGGAAGATTGATGGCAGATTTTACACCAACACATCTTCCGAAAAATACATGTAAAAGACTAGTAGTATATAGTATTAAGTGAAGTATGGATGAGATGTGCCTGCGTGCCTGGATTTTCCTTTTTTTAAGTATTGAGATTAAATGTGAATTAACAAGATAAATATATGTTGCATAATGGTGTATATAATGACAGTGGGAGGTTTTTTTCTTTTTCTTTTTTATTGGAGGGGAGAGAGGGGGGGTTAATTGTGCCTGTATTTTTGTTGGGGGGGGGGGGGGATGAGAGGGTAAATGTGCTGGTGGTGCTGGGATTTTTTCTGGGGGGAGAGTAATGTGCCTGTGGTTTTTCTTGGAGAAGGGGGGGGGGTAAATGTGCCTGTCTTTTTTTTTTTTGGGGGGGGGAATGTACCTGTGTTGTTTTTTGGGGGGAGGGGGGAGGAGGTAAATATGCCTGTGTGTTTTAATTTGGGGGGAATAGTAAATGTGCCAGTGTGTTGGGTTTTTGTTGTTGTTTTTTTTATCGGAGGGGGGGGGGGGGGGGGGGGGTTAATGTGCCTGTGTTATTTCTTTTTTTTTGGGGGGGGTGAGGTTAGTGTGCCTGTGGGTTTTTTTTTTTCTTTTTCTTTTTTTTTGGGGGGGGCGGAGGTTAGTGTGCCTATGTTTTGTTTTTTCTCTTTCGGGTGGTGGGTGGGGGGACTAAATTTGCCTGTGTTGATTTTTTTAGGTAGAGGGTAAATGTACTGCTGTGTGTGTGTGTGTGTGTGTGTGTGTATGTGTGTGTGTGTGTGTGTGTGTGTGTGTGTGTGTGTGTGTGTGTGTGTGTGTGTGTGTGTCCAAGAGAGGGTAAATGTGCTGGTGTGGATTGTTTGTAGTTTGTTGGGTTTTTAAAAATATTAACTTTAAATGATGTTGGTGGCAGATCTGTTTATTGATCTTCCGCTGGAAGATTGATGGCAGATTTTACACCAACACACTTTAAGAAAATCTATGTCATGATGTCATATGATAATTATCAAGTGTAGTATATGGGGGTTGTTTTTTTAAGTAATGATATCATATGTGAATTTCCAAGAAACATTTGTGTTGTATAATAAAATGGGAAATGCATCCTTGTTTTCTTTAGTCCTTTTTTCCATCACATCAAATGTGAAAACAAAAAGAAAGCTTGTATTGTGATTGGCATTGGTATTTCAATCATTTTATTTACATCATAGGATAAAACGCGCCTGTGTTCTTTTGTTTTCTTTTCTTTATTTTTTTTTAATGAGATCAATTGTGAAATGGTAAGATAAATGTAGAAGGTTGTAAAATTGTGTTATTAGTGTGCCTGAAGAGGATTTTTGTTGTTGTTTTTTTTTATCGGAGGGGGGGGGGGGTTAATGTGCCTGTGTTATTTCTTTTTTTTTGGGGGGGTGAGGTTAGTGTGCCTGTGGGTTTTTTTTTTCTTTTTCTTTTTTTTTGGGGGGGGCGGAGGTTAGTGTGCCTATGTTTTGTTTTTTTTTTTCGGGTGGTGGGTGGGGGGGACTAAATTTGCCTGTGTTGATTTTTTTAGGTAGAGGGTAAATGTACTGCTGTGTGTGTGTGGTGTGTGTGTGTGTGTGTGTGTGTGTGTGTGTGGTGTGTTTTGTGTGTGTGTGTGTGTATGTGTGTGTTGTGTGTGTGTGTGTGGTGTGTATGTGTGTGTGTAATGATATCATATGTGAATTTCCAAGAAACATTTGTGTTGTATAATAAAATGGGAAATGCATCCTTGTTTTCTTTAGTCCTTTTTTCCATCACATCAAATGTGAAAACAAAAAGAAAGCTTGTATTGTGATTGGCATTGGTATTTCAATCATTTTATTTACATCATAGGATAAAACGCGCCTGTGTTCTTTTGTTTTCTTTTCTTTATTTTTTTTTAATGAGATCAATTGTGAAATGGTAAGATAAATGTAGAAGGTTGTAAAATTGTGTTATTAGTGTGCCTGAAGAGGATTTTTTATTTATTACTTTTTAATTTGCATAAAACTTGAAGACATTAAGAGAGCTTGTGCTGTGATTGGCATTGATATTCTGTGAAATGACTTTAGATGATGTTGGTGGCAGATTTGTGTATTGATCTTCTGCTGGAAGATTGATGGCACATTTTACAGCAATACATCTTTCTGTTATATGTCTTATGGTGTGTAAAGTGTACCTGCCAATGTGTTTTTAATCGAACCAAATGAAGATTTGGGAGAAAAATACAGGCTGTATAATGGTGTGGACAGTGTGTGAGGAGGAGGGGCTGCTTTTCTATTTTTTTAAACATAATCCCATCAAATTTGAAAGGAATAACAAAGATTGTCATATGATTGCCATGCTGGTGGCGGAAGATTTTATGGCAGATTTTACACCAACACATTAACCAAAAATGTGAAAGACTGATGGGATATGATTTTAAGTGTAGGGTTGAATAGAGTGTTTTTGTTGAGGGAGAGGATAGATGTGCCAGTGTTTAGTATTTTGATTGTTTTATCTAAGGGGGCGGGGAGGGTAAATGTGCCGGTGTTGGGGGACATCAAACTTAAATTGTAAAAAAAATCATGTAAAAGATTTATGCTATATCTGTTGCTTTTTTTTGTTTAATCTAGTAATGGGTATAATGTGCCAGTGTGTTCTCTTTTTTTGAAAAAAAATGTGTTGTTTAAAAAAAAATTAATGAAACCAAGAAAAATAAGAAAAACGTAATTTGCACTGTGCTGTGGAACGTGTATGGGGAGATGGGTTATTTTTCTGAAATCACATTAAATGGTCTGGGGTGATTTTTATTGTTTTGTTTTGTTTTTATAGGAACGTCATTTGGAGTAGGTTTGCTTGTTGTGCAGAAATAAATGTAATCGTTTATATGCCTTTTTATGTGTTTTCAAATGTACAGAATAAACTCTAATGCACTGAGAAAGGCTGATTACTTTGTTGTTAAGGTTTGATTGTGTAGAAAAACATAAATGTTTATATGACTTTTTAATTGTTTTAAAATATCACAAATTCTTGTGCAGTGACAAATGCTGATTTCTTTAACATTTGTTTGTTGTGAAGAAAAGTATATAATTGTTTATATGACTTTTTATGTCTTATTAATGTCACAGATTAAACTCTACTGTAGTGAGAAATGCTGATTTCTTTGTTGTTAAGGTTTGCTTGTTTATTAAAAAATTGATTGTTTATAAGCCTTTTGTGGGGGGTTTTAATGTCACAGAATAATTTCTACTGTAGTGAAAAATGCTGATTTCTTTGTTGTTCAGGATTGTTTGTTGTGTAGAAAAATATAATTATTTATATGACTTTTTATGGGTTTTTTAATGTCACAGAATATATTCTACTGTAATAAGAAATGCTGATTTTCTTTGTTGTTTTGGTCTGTGGGTGGACAGGGGTGTGGATTTCTCCCCCCCCCTCTCTCTCTCTCTCTCTGTCTCTGTCTCTGTCTCTCTCTCTCTCTGTATGTGTGTCTGTCTCTCTGTATGTCTCTATCTCTCTATCTCTCTGTCTGTCTGTCTCTGTCTCTCTCTGTCTGTCTGTCTCTCTCTCTGTAAGTAAATTGTGTTGTGTGTGTGTGTGTGTGTGTGTGTGTGTTGTGTGTGTGTGTGTGTGTGTGTGTGTGTGTGTGTGTGTGTGTGGCGGGCGCGCGCGCAGGCATGTGTGTGTGTGTGTGTGTGTCTGTGTCTGTGTGAGTATACATCTGTCTGTCTCTCCATCCCCCCCCTCCTCTCTCTCTGTCTCTCTGTCTCTTTCACCCTCTCTCTCTCTCTCTCTCTCTCTCTCTCTCTCTCTCTCTCTCTCTCTCTCTCTCTCTCTCTCTCTCTCTCTCTCTCTCTTTGGATGAGACTTTAAACCGAGGCCCCGTGTGCGAACGCACGCAGAACATCTTGCGCACACGTTAAATCCTGTTCCGCTTTTCGTAAGAGTAGGCCGTCGTGTGCCGGTGGGAAACAGATAAGATTTACAAAACTGCATACACATGGGGACGCGATGAAAAAAAGCACATGATTGCTTATTCTGTTATCCTAGATATAAAAGAATAAATAGATAAATCATCAATCAATCAATCAATCAATCAATCATCATCATCAATCATCTCTCTCTCTCTCTCTCTCTCTCTCTCTCTCTCTCTCTCTCTCTCTCTCTCTCTCTCTCTCTCTCCTGTTTTCAGTCATTTAACCTCATCATATTCTCATGTTTACTCTTTAATTATTGCGCCTTTTCTTGTTTTGCTTTGTTTTTGTTTGTTCTTTGTTTTTCTTGCTTTTTTTTTTTATTCAACTCAAAATCATCATTGATTCTTACTTCTCATTTTCGTTTCTGAATCAGTGACTTTTATAACATTACCTTAATATTGTATCTCTGTGTTAATTCTTGCCTGTTGTTTGATGCTAGGTATGGTTCTTTACTTTTGGTATTTGGATCATTATAATTGTTGATTTTATTTATATTTTTATTGGCAGTATCTCCCCCCCCTCCAATATTAGTTAAAAAAAGTTTCCCCCCTTTTATCCAAATGTATGATTTATATCACATGTATAACTTTTGACAGATGGTGGTAGATTGATGTTTTCAGTTGTTTATTTCATCTTGTTCTCTTGCTTGCTCTTTACCTATTAACACTTTTCTATTCTTCCATAATCAAAATCTTTTAATTGTGACTTCTTATTTTTGTCTTCTGATCGAGTGCATTTTTATTACCTTATCATATATAGTGTCCTTATTCTTGTGTGTTGTTTGGTACTGCGTAAAGTTCTATTGTTTAGTATCTTTTCATCTTGATGTATCCCTGAAAAGGGCGGGGACTGGATGTAAAAAAGCACACGAGTGCTTATCTATTATCCTCGAATAAAATACTTTGCCTTGCCTTGCCTTGCCTTGCCTTGCCTTGTCTCTCTCTCTCTCTCTCTCGCTCGCTCGCTCTCTCTCCCCCCTCTCTCTCTCATTCTGTCTGATTCTCTCTCCCTTACCCCCTCTCACCCCCCTTTCTTCCCCCCCCCCTCTCTCTCTCTCTCTCTCTCTCTCTCTCCTCTCTCTCTCTCTCTCTCGGGGGGACGGATAGCCTAGTGGTCAGAACGTGCGTGCGTGCGTGGTGTGTGTGTGTGTGTGTGTGTGTGTGTGTGTGTGTGTGTGTGTGTGTGTGTGTTCTTTTTGAATTGTTGCTCGCTTTATTTTCATTTGACCAACAGCAAAAGAAATGTATAAAGTTGTAGCTAGGTGAGTGATAACAGTAGTAGTAGAAGAGTAGTAGTAGTAGCAGTAGTAGTAGTCAGCAGCAGCAGAGCAGCAGCAGCAGTAGTAGTAGTAGTAGTAGTAGCAGCTGTAGCACAGCAGCAGCAGCAGCAGCAGCAGCAGTAGTAGTAGTAGTAGTAGTAGTATAGTAGTAGTAGTAGTAGTAGTGTATTTTTTCATTTCTGGTCTACAGCTCCAAGGTTCACCATTTTGCACTATGTAATAATTTTGCTAACCATCACACACATTAGATCTAGCGCCCCCCCCCCCCCTCTCCCATATCAACTACAAACACACACAGGCAGAGATCTAGATAGGCTATTACTGTAACACCCCCTCCCCCTTCACACACACACACTACACACCACGCACACATCACACACACACACACACACACACACACACACACACACACACACACACACACACACACACACACACACACACACACACACTTATCTAGATTGTAAGGTTGACACACAATAAAGTGAAAACCATGAAAGAATGGTTTACATCCAGGAGGGCATCTATTTCACTATGAATACATGTCAGCTCATTATGTGTCTAGATTTAACCCTCTTGCATTCTGTGTCTCTGAACACAAACTGCCCCTAGATTTCGCATTCCATCACGAAATCGGGTCAGGCACACATGCTGGCTGGCCTTTTCCTCCTTATAAGTACATACATACCAGCAGCTATAATGACTTCCAGACACTCTACATGGTTTCTCCTTCTGGCCTGATAGAGCTTTGACATGTGGTAGCAATTAGTGATAGTCACAGTGATGGGAATCTACTGTGGATTGGGGCCTAGGGGGCGGGTAATTATTCAAATCCTGGATAGGGACTCCCAAGCTATCTTGTTGCCTGCAAGCAGAAAGTAGATCTATTTTTTTATATTTTATTTTTTATTCTTTTATATCGAGGATAACAGAATAAGCAATCATGTGCTTTTTTCATCCGGTCCCCGTGTGTATGCAGTTTTGTAAATATTGTCATCTGTTCACACCGGCACACGATGGCCTACTCTTACGAAAAGCGGAACAGGATTTAACGTGTGCGCAGATGTTCTGCGTGCATTCGCACACGGGGCTTGGTTTAAAGTCTCATCCGAAGGACTTTTTGGGGAGAGTGGAAGTCAGCACTGATGTAAACTCCAGGAAGAAAATTTCCTCGACCGGACTCGAACCGGGTCTTCAAATTGCCAGCGCAATGTTCTGACCATAGGCTATCCGCCCCCCCCCCCACCCCCCTCTATCAGTTTGGCAGATAATTATTTCACTGTGGCATGTTTTAAAAAAAAGTTAAAGTCTGTCCCGAGCCTAAGGCCTTAGGTCATCAGGCCGGTGCTTATCCCGGTTTCTGTGGCGTTAAGCGTACTGAGAGTCACAGACTCCCCCCTGGATAGGACACCAGTCTATCACAGGGTTAACCCCCAACACAAGGTTTTACCCCTTTTACACCTGGGTGGGGTGAGAAAATAGCCGTAAAGTGCCTTTTCCAAGGGCACAACGCCATAGCCGAAAGCTGGGATGAACCCGCAACCTTTACATTACGAGTCCAAGCCCTAACCACTAAACTACAGCGGCGGCTACTGTGGCATGACAAGTGTCGAAATTCCATATTTCTATGCTAATGGCTGTCAAATAATCAACAAGACATATATATCAATTAAAAAAACAAACATAAATGATTTTACTGGGATCCACTAATATCGTAAGCACATAAGGCATTGTCTGCTACAGTCTCACAGTAGGTAGGCCTAGTGGGTTTTCCCCACTTTCAGCTCCTCTCAGCGGAGGTCATGCCAATAATTATGTCCCAGTGCCATTGGTCCAAAAAAAATCTGTATCAATTGCGTCCCCATTAAGCAATCCCATTGGGTCCCCTACCATTGGGTCCCAACAAAATTGGGTGTGGAGAGGTCCTAAGAAAATTGCATCTCAGATGAGTCCCATAAAGGAATCCTTTTACTCCTGGGGAGGTACCCGTAGGACAGCTCATTGCCTTGAGGGCTCATACACATTTTAGAATGGTAAAACATTTTTCAGAATACAATTACAATATCAGCATGGTTTCCCCCCCCCCCCCCCCCCACAACACACACATGCACACTAAAGAGAGGAGGAGAGAGAGAGAGAGAGAGAGAGAGAGAGAGAGAGAGAGAGAGAGAAGAGAGAGAGAGGAGAGAGAGAGAGAGAGAGAGAGAGAGAGAGGAGAGAGGCAGAGGCAAGGCAAGGCAAGGCAAGGCAAGGCAAGGCAAGGCAAAGTCTTTTATTCGAGGATAATAGATAAGCACTCGTGTGCTTTTTTACATCCAGTCCCCGCCCTTTTCAGGGATACATCAAGTTGAAAATATACTAAACAATAAGACTTTACGCAGTACCAAACAACACACAAGAATAAAGGACACTATATATGATAAGGTAATAAAATGCACTCTTTCAGAAGACAAAAATCAGAAGTCACAATAGAAAAATTTTTGATTATGGAAAAAAAAAGAAAAGCGTTAGTAGATAAGGAGCAAACAAGAGAACAAAATGAATTAGACAACCGAAAAGATCAATCCACCACTATCTATCAAAAATTGTACATGTAATATAAATCATACATTTGGATAGAAGGGGAATTTTTTTTAAAAACTAGCATCCTTATTGGAGGGGGGGGGGGGGAGACATACTACCAATAGAATTATAATTAAAAAAACAAAACAAAAAAAACAAAAACAAAAACAAAAAACAATAAAAACAACAACAACAACAACAACATAAAACATCCTAGATGTTTCAAAAAAATAGGCATATCATTTTTTTCAATCGGATAATGTTTTACACACACTCACACTCACTCACGCACAGACACACACACAGACACACACACACAGACACATACACAGACACACAAACACACTCTCACACACACATACACACACAAATATACACTCACACTCACACACTCACACACTCACACACTCACACACACACACAGACACACAGACACACAAGCACACTCTCACACACACATATACACACAAACATATACTCACACACACACATACACACACACACACAAACACACACACACACACACAAAACACACACATACACATGCACACACAAACACACACATACACACACACACACTGACACACACACACACACACACACACACACACACACACACACACACACACACACACACACACACACACATACATACACACACACACACTCACACACACACATACACACACGCACGCTCGCACACACACACACACACGCACATACACACACTCTCACACACACATGCACGCACGCACGCACACACACACACACACACACACACACACACACACACATTTTTACCGGTTCTGACACATTTCATCAATAAAGAGAGAGAGAGAGAGAGAGAGAGAGGATGAGAGAGAGAGAGAGAGAGAGAGAGAGAGAGAGAGGAGAGAGAGAGAGAGAGGAGAGAGAGGAGAGAGAAGAGAAAGACACAGAGAGACAGAGACAGAGAGATTCACACACACACACACACACACACACACACACACACACACACACACACACACACACACACACACACACACACACACACACTTTTAAGGCGTAAACCTTGCATGCATCGTATGTTAACGCAAATGAGCTGTCGAGTAATGACATGGACCCTGTCCCAGCACCATAGGCGTAGGTACCAACACACGTTACTTGAGCAATACTTGAACGTAGTGGTGGGCAGTGTGTGTGTGTGTGTTGGGGGGGGGGTGATGGTGAATGGGGAGGTGAGTGGGCAGAGTGAGGTGTGGGCTGCAGAAGCAGGAACCATGGAAGGGGGTGATGGGGCAGGAGAAGTGAGGGAAGGGGGGGGATGGGGCAGGGGAAGTGAGTGTGGGGGGGGGGGGGGGGACGAGGAGTGTTGCAGCGCAGTTTGTCACAAAGGCACGGTTTGTCACAACTTGAGACAAAAGTGCAGCACATGCCCATTAATTTTTGTGTAATTTGCTGCACGATTTGTCACAACGTTTTGTTTTAGGCTGCAGTCATTTAGGACTGTGTGCGTCTGGACAGTAACCATTGGGGAAGCCATTTCTCAGAACTCAGTAGACACTCGGTCTTTGAGACTTTGCAGGTCGTTTGGGTATTACTTGAGGATGGTGCGGGACCTTTTACTTGAATGTTTGGACGTTTAAGATGACCGATAATAAAAAAAAACCGTTACTTTTAAATTTTAACCTAGCTTCACCAAAATTGCAGTGGGCTGCCTGATGAAGCTGGACATGCTGATTTCGAATGTGTACTTCTCAACAGCCTAGCTGACCACTGGACACCACTACTGACCAATAGTGACCACGACTGAAATCAGCTGGCAACGGCATTTTCGGACAGGTCAGAAATGAGATATATAATGTAAATTGACCACAGTGACCACTAATGACCACAATTGACCACTTATGAAATCAGCTGGAAATTACTTCTCCACATCTGGGGAGGTCAGAAATCATCATAAATGTCATTTCTGACCTCCCCATATCCGAAAATGTCGTTGCTAGCTGATTTCAGTGGAGGTCACTGTGGTTATAAATGTCATTTCTGATCTCCCCAGATCTGAAAAAGTTGTTTCCAGCTGATCTCAGTAGTGGTCACTAGTGGTCAGTTAGGCTGTTGAGGAGTACATAATTCAAAATCAGCATGTCCAGCTGCATGTACACACCAACTTTGATGAAGATAACTCACCACAGGCACAGAAGCGTACGGGGAAACCCAATCCTGAGGTCACCATGAGACCAGAGCAACCAGCCACGGAATCAGAGGCAATATTTTCATTGCATGATGATCAATGAGAATGAGGATGATGTAATGATGTGCTGTGGAAGTGCATATGCTTGGAGACTACTTGACAGGGTTGTACTCTATGCTGTACTTATTTTATAATATATCCCGGTGTCAACCGGCTTGAGAGATGTTGGTCAGGTAATCTGAGCAACACTCTCAAATTGCATCGGTAATGTCCACATGTTTGTCTGACATCACCAGTACACATCTTTTTATGTTCTTTTTATTTGTGAAAAACTGCTATGTACCGACACGTTTTGTAATAGAATGCGTTTTGTAATAATTTTTTTTTACAAATCTGTTTGCATACAATTTTTTTATATTGAAAATAGTGTCAAACTGATTGCAATAAATGTGTTACAGTAAAATTATGTCAATGGTTATTTTAAGTGATCATGACGCATGTGACAGTGACAGCCCGATAGCCATGCAGTGTGGTGTGACTTTAAGCAACTCTTGGATTGATTGGACTTGCAGTGCTACAAATGTCTTTTTTTTTAAATCACTTTTCTTGTCTTCACTATTACACTTTGACCAACCTTGAAAATGACTGGAAATATAGTCAGTGCGTTTTGTAGTAATTTCATTACAAATGGTCTTCAGCTTACATTTTTTTTTTTTTTATTTTACAAATCACATCCAACGCGTTTTGTAATAAAAATTGTGTAACCCGAACTCTCTATCTCTATCTATCCCTTAGTCTGGCAACCGTGGGGGCCCTGAAGACTTGGCAACCAGTTCCATCCATTCACTCCTCTGTAACCAGAACATGATTTGTAGTAAATTTATTACAATCGCACAAAAACGTGTTGCTACACTCTACAGTAACATATCAGAAATTAAATTCACTAGTATTGGGACCTATTGGTACGGGGGAAAGGGAGCCATCACCATGAACAAAATACAATCTGCCACCTTCAATGATTGTGAAAACCCCAATATCATTATTGCCAGATATAATTATAAGAACAAGCGCCTGTGATACGTGATTCTAGACAGCACAACAGAACAGTACAAAATGTGATTGCTGCTGCTGCTTCTTCCTAACAACTGAAACCAACTGGCGAAAGAGATCGTAAGCAGATTCTTCTTAAAGGTGTAGTGTGGTGTGTGGGTGTGTGTGTGTGTGTTGGTCCCCCCCCCCCCCTCCCTTCACTCCTTATCTGCCCCCCCCCCCTCTCTTCCTGCAGAGTTATCCATCTTTACCATGTTACATGGCGGGCTCATTGGAGGTAGGTTGATGTCGGCTTCTTGATAGAAAAACAAGTATTTTGTGATCTGTAGTGGTTACGCTCTGCAGTTTTTAAGTTCCACGAGGATATGTCGTACTGATCCTATCGGACTGATTATTGTACACATGACTGCTGCAAGGTAATAGATATATTACATTGCCTTTTTCATGGACAAAGTTGTGAACCTCGAATCCAAAATTAACAGTAATTGTGGAATGGGGTAAAGGTCAAGTATTAATTTCCCAATCAGCCCTGACTCTAAGCACTTTACAAGTTTTGAGTTTCAAATTTCAGGCTTAAAAAAACAAAACATGTCTGTTCATTTTTGCCCACTCGTGGTGCCATTTTTAGTGTTGTATGTTAAAATTTTGATCCTCACGTGAAACTCCCATGATTCATCACCAATGGCATGCAACCTTTGTCCACCATTAAGATTGTTCTATGCCCATTGCATAGATGGTGACTAAATACAACGTAAGTGTGGATGCGTTTTTCTATTTTTTAAACATAATATAATGTTCCTACCAGTTTACAAATTTCTACTGTTCCTAAAACAAAAGAGGAGTGGGTTTTTACTTGTGCCCAAGATATCTATGGGCTTATAAATACAGGGGAGGAAAACCATTTAAGGACAAATCTGCTAGAAGTTGATGAGTTTGTTATTTTATTATTTTTTTTTTTTGGGGGGGGGGTCTGTTTAATTAATCTAAGTGTTTAATCATAACAGACCCAGGATTCTCACACAAAAAAAATGTATGCACTGTATTGTAACATTGTTCACTACAAATTACATAAGGCATGCAAAGTACACTAGTCATTGTTCACAAGTGCAAGTTATATAATGCATGCAGGTACACTAGCCTTTGTTGACTTCAGTATATATTACAGTCTTTGCACAGTATCATATTCATAGTGTTCTCTTTAACTCATGATACTGGAAAGAGAAAAAAATTACAAACTGCTATCAAGTGTTTTTGTTTATACTAGTAAGCCAGTCCAAAAGAAATGATTTATTTATTGCTAAAGAAGCAAGTGTAATACCTGCAAAAAGGAAACCTAGCACACACACACAGCAGCAAACACACCAGCAGCACACACACACACACACCACACACACATGCATCACGCATGATCATGCATATATTATTTTTTTTTTCTTTTACCAACACACAACGCACGCAGCTGAACCTAGCACACAACCTGCATGAACATACACGCATCACAATCACTACAGGCATTTTCTTTTTGTTGCTTTTACATGTTTATGACATGTTTTTGTTTGTTTAGAGACTGGCTGGCTGTGATACACTAGTCACCAAGGGCATCTGGGATGAAGATGTCAGCACTACATCCTGCAGACTACAGGACATCTTCCTGTATGTTATTTCTTTCTTAGGATCTCTTTTAACGAAGAATTCAGAAGGTAAGATAAAACATGTTCCAACAAAGACTTGGAGGGCTTCAGCACTCGGTGTCAAGGACCAAGAGGTATACTGGTCCTGGCCTGTAAAACTGTTGTATTTTTAATCCAATGCTTGTACAGTTGATGCTTAATGATTGCAGATTTTCAGATCTTTCAAGACAGCTACAGAACTCATGATCTGAGTGGAATCTACACAGTTTAGTAAATTGAGACAATGAGAGGGGTGCAGTGCAAGACAGTGCATTGCAAAGCACAAAATAACAGAAAAATATATCTTAGAAAGCCTAAACGGAAAAAGAAAAGTAAATCGCAAATTAAAAATGAACTTTAAAAGAAAATCAAAATTCAAAAGTATAAAATAAAATGGACACATGAGCAAGACACCAAAAGAAAAGAGCAAAAACACACTACAAAATGAAAAAAATATGCAAAACAAAGAAAATGAAAAACAAACAGAAAACTGTGAAAACTAAAAAGGCGTTTGAACAAAAATTGCTGTGCGGGGACTCTACTGGCTGGTGGGTATGTCACGGTTCTGCATTTAAAGCTTGATGTCAGCTTCAGGCTTTGTGTACAGTGGAACTCACCTGGGTATAGTTGTTGTGTATGTGTGGTAAGTTTGGGATGAGTGATGTGAGAACTGCTGGACTGGTGCTTTGCAAATGATGAAACTATAAAAGAAGATAAACTAAAGAAACAAGTAAAAACAAACTGAAATAAGATAATAGACTAAACAAAAAACCAAATCATATAAACTGAAATAAACAAAATAAAATGAGATGAATTAAAATATAAACCATCAAAAATATAAAAAGAAAAATCATGGCAAGAAATGGGACATTCCTGTTCAGCAATAAACAAGAAAACATAAACTAAAAGTGCAACTCTTCACTCCTCTCACCCTCCCCCCACTCCAAAAAAAAATCCCCAAACAAAACCAAAAAATACCCCCTTCAAACAAAAACAGGCACACCAAGTGCAAAAACCCCCAACCATAGAAGAAAGAAACAAAAACAACAGGGAAAATACTTGCATGAGATCACGGGAGAACATTAATACCACATCCACCACGCCGCTGCCACCACCACCACCACCATCACCACCATCCTCCTCCTCCTCCTCCTCCTACCACCGCCATGACCATCACCACCACCACCACCAGTTCCTTGACCAAGATGGTCATTCAGAGGGACATGAGCAATGCAGCAGGCAGCAAGATTTCTGCAGGCTGGTGTGTTTTCAGCCTTTCACAGCAGCACTGATATTTCTGGTTTGAAGATAAGACCAGCAGCTTGTGAAGGATAGTGACTCATGTATACATGTGGTTTTTCTGAAAGAGTATCTGTTCTGCCAGGCACCAGATGGCTGAACAGTTTCATACAGGTCCATCACTATCACAAGCCTTCTTCATTACTTCAGTCTTGAGGTACATTATTAATCCTTATCTTTCTTTATACTTCTGTCTTGTCTGATCTTTGTGCATATTGTTATATAAATGCATATTTAAGTTATTTTCAACCCCCCCTTCCCCGCCCACTGTTTTCTGTTTGGTTTATCATTGCAAGATGATGTTTTACTTTTCTGTCCTTTGTATGGCATATCTTATAATATCTGACTGTCTTTTGCCTGGAGTTTCTGTCTTTTGCCTGACATTTCTGTCTATCTTTTTGTGTTTTATTAGACTGATTTATTACAGAATGTATTTTGCATCAGGGTTTGGTCAGTTATGTTTTGATAAAATGATTGTCATCACTTTGATAATTAAATATGATGTGGATGTTGTGATTGTGGAAAAAAAACCCATTTTCAGTGACTGATGATGATTTACTGCTTTCAGGATCTTTGGGGCTGGAGACAAGTGCCAAGGACCAGTCATCTCAAGCTGCATCCTGTCTTCACAGAGGTATACTTCTGCATACTTGTCCTTTTTATTCAGTTTATATGTATGAATTTTTCTCGTTATTTTCTGTGTTGTTTGTTTTGCCTTTGAGAGTCATTTGTACATGCATCATTTATCTGTATTGTTAGTTATAATGCATTTTGTTGTATGCTATCATTGATTGTGAGTACATTAGTTTCACTTCTTTATTGTCATGTTTTGTTGCTTTTGGACTCATGTTAGTTGTTACTTTTATCTGTCTGTACAGTGATTTTACTATTTTATTACAATGATGTGTTGTGCTTTTTGATGCTGTCTTTAACTTTGAGTACATCTTTTTTACCAGGTACCATGCAAGGCCTAGCAGCTAGCTGTGGACATGCCAACACCACCAGATAAGTTAAACTGGTAGTGATTATGTCTGTGTGATCTGGTATAGGTGTGCCAGTCAGTATGTGTACAGTATGTATTTGTCTCTATGTCTGTCATTTATTTGGCCGGCCATTCTGTCTGTTTTGCCTGTGGATATCCTGCTTGTCTGTGTTTGCATTTCTGTCTGTCTGCATCTTTCTGAGGTCCTGCTTTTCATGTTGAAAATGTTTCCCTGCCAGGTGATAGAATCAGTCTGTTGACAGAGCTGCTGCCAAGGTGTCTGCACCTGACGGCACTCCTGGTGTATTTTGTAGAACCAGGTCACAGGATTCTACCTCTGAGTCCAGGTGAGAAAATTACAGATTTCATGTGTAGCTTATCCACTTTCAGTGACCTATGAATTTGAATGTATTGTGGATGCTGGTTCACTCAATTTTGACTTTGTCATTTTCAGTGATGTATGTTATTGAATGAATTGTGTATGGTAGTTAAACTTTGACTTTGTCATTTTCAGTGATGTATGTATAAAATTTAATGTGGATGCTTTTTAAACTTTTAGGATTGACAGTATGTCTCATGATGACTTATTGCTTTCAGGGCTGGAATCCAGTGCTGAGGACGGTATGTGTCACAGAACTGTCATCACAACCCGCAGTCTCTCGACAGGTGAACTTCTGAATAGGTAAGCTTTTTTGTGCTAATATTTGTTTGTTTTTTCTGTTGGTGTTCTGTCTTTGTAGATTTTCTTATTTGATTATTTGTGCCTTTAATTACTGTTTGTACTTTGGGGGGGGGGGGGGGGTTGGTATTATTGCTCACTTGTATTCATGATTATCTGTGCTAAGCTGTTGTTACTTTTGTGGAGTACATCTGTTTAACCAGGTACAACTCACCAGTAGTTGTTAAGTCCAGTGCCATGAAGTCCTGTCTCGAGCATTGGTCACCAAGGAAAGGGAATGAATATGGTAATGCTTTTGTGTATGGGACTGTGAATGTATGCCTTTGATTTTATCATGTCACTGTAGCCATTGTCTGTTGTCTATTCTGCCTGCCTTTCTCTGTCTGTCTGGCCTGTTTGTCTTTATGTGGCATGCACCCTATTTGTTGTTTTTCCCATTTTCTGTCTGTCTGAATCTTTCTTCAGGCCAGCTTTTCATGTTGGAAATGTTTCCTTGCTTTGTAATAGAATCAGTCTGTTGACAGAGCTGATGTCCAGGTGCATGGACCTGACAGTGTCACACCTGCCTGCATGGAGGGGAGCCAGGCCATAGGATTTGACCACAGAGTCCAGGTGAGAAAGTGACAGACTTTATTTGTAAATTGACTACTTAAAGTGGTATGATTAAATTGATGTAATATATGCTAAGTGAAACTTCATAGAATTGTCAGTGTGGCTTATGATGACTAAAGATTCAGTATGATTGATAATGACGTAATGTTCAGTATGTTAGTTAGTCTGTCCCGAGCCTAAGGCTCATCAGGCGGTGCTTATCCCGGTTTCTGTGGCGTTAAGCGACTGAGAATCATAGACTCCCCCTGGATAGGACGCCAGTCTATCACAGGGTTAACCCCAACACAAGGTTGGTACGCCTTTTACACCTGGGTGGGGTGAGAAAATAGCCGTAAAGTGCCTTTTCCAAGGGCACAAAGCCATAGCCGAAAGCTGGGATCGAACCTGCAACCTTTAGATTACGAGTCCAACGCCCTAACCACTTGACTACAACGGCAGCTAATGTTCAGTATGACTGATGACTTACTGTTCATTATGACAGATAATGACTTACTGTTCAGTCATGACTGATGATGACTTTCTGTTTTCAGAGTCACTGGGGCTGGAGTGGAGTGGCAAGGACGATACATGTGCCATGACAGTGACCAAGAACCGAAGGCTGTGAACAAGGTACAGTTCTTTGTAATTCTGTCAATCTTTTTTTTTTTGTCTTTTATTTCTGACCTGACTTTTTATGTCCAATCAGCGTTGATTTTCTTTTTGCATTGTTTTTGTCTTTGTTCATTATTTTTACATGTATTTCTTTAAGTAGTGATTTGAGTTGCGGCTATATGTTCTATGCAGTCTGCTGTGTGGTGTTCACCTGTTTGACCAAAGGCTATGTAAGTGCAATCAGCTGTGGTCAGGTGAGGGCAGCCAGATTAGGAAAACTGGTGAAAATATCTGCCTCTGTAACCTGTGGTAGCTGTTTGTACATTTACCAGTTGTTTCTGTTGTTGAGCACTCTTTTGCCATGCTCTTGATTTTTTAAAATGCTGTTTCTAATTGAGTGATGTGCTGCATCTGTTACACCAGGTATCATGGAAGCCTGACCAGCAGTGGTCAAGTTCAGCATCATCACATCCTTCCTCAGACAGCAGTCACTAAGGAAAAATCAGGACACTGGGTAGCATTTATGGTATTTTAAATTTAAAAAAAAAGAATTCTTTGTGACATTGTGGTATATAATTATGTTGGTAGTTGTTTTTATCATGCATTTGTCTTTATTTCTGTAACCAACTCTGCCTTTCTGTCTCTGTAATGTGTGTGTATGGATTTTCTGTCTGTCTACCATTTCCTGTCTGCCATTTTCTGTCTTCATGTAATTTTCTGTCTGTCTGTCTGCTTTTCTGCTATTTTCTTTCTGTATTCATGCCATTTCCTGTCTGTCTGCCATTTTCTATCTGTCTGCCATTTTCTGTCTGTCTGCCATTTTCTGTCAGTCTCTCTCTGTCTTCGTAAGGGTCTGTATTTCATGTTGAAAATGTTCCACTGCTGTGTGATAGAATCAGTCTGTCAGCAGATAGTTGCTGTCAAGGTACCACTGACATCAACAACTTCATGTTTTGCGTGTTAGTGTTTCCATCTGTGTCTTTCTGTTCTTACCCTGTGATGTCTGTCGTGTCTGTCTCCTTCAGGTGCCTTGTGTTTTGTTCAGAAAACTTCAGTGTAATGGCAGATGGTAGAATTAGAATTGTCAACAGAATTGCTGCTGAGGTCCATACTTTGTAATTAGGAGACTACAGGCCACTCAGTAATGTCAACTCTTAATCGTTGATGAAAAAAATAGTTTTAATGCATTACCCATAATATTAAATTAGTCGCAGTTAAGCATCACTTAAAAAATAACAATCTTTGTGGAGCTATTTCAGCCACAACTTACAACTGTCTTGTGTTAATTGGTTTTACAAGTATTTAGCTGTCGCTTTGACTTTTGTCTTTTGACTGCATTCAGATTAACGTTATGAATACAAAGAATAATTATCTTAATAACAGGAGAAATTCATATGTAGTTATGTAGTTTTGAATACAATATTTTAAGAGTAATGCAAATTTACTGATCTGCATTTATGCATTTGAAACAAACTGTTGTAGTCTTTGAGAGTACTGAAGCTACTTGCTGCTTTCAGGAGCTGTGGAGCCAGAATCCAGTGCCAAGAATCTGCTGTGGACAAGTCACCAGGGACTGAACAGGTATGGTTTTATTTCCTCTTCTCTGTCTGTACTGTATACATGTACTTGTTTTACTGGCATGCTCTTACTTCCAAGAAGAATGCTTTTAAAAAGAAATTCATGACATTCTGGACAGCAATGCAGTTTAACAAAAGTGATTGCATTTCTAAAAAACACAAAAAACACCCAAAACTTTTAGAGCATAAGTGTTAAAGCACATACATGATCCTGGAAGTCTGGAAAAGTCCTTGAAAAATGATACAATCTTTTCCAGACCTGGAAAAAGTCCAGGGGTCTTTTTTGCCTCTAGGGTCTAGAAAGATCCTGGAATTTTGAATCTGTTGATCTGTCAAGATCAACATCTGTCAACATCAACCATAACACAACGCTAAAAAATTGTTTGTAGTAAAAATAAAGTATTCATTGAATTTGAAAGTAATACGAAGACCCCCTTGACTTTGTAGAAGTTGACACATTCAGCTGATCAGAGTAATCTCCATTCTTGCCAAGTCTATGCTGAAAAGTGTCTGTCTTTCTTCAACAGTGGCACTGACTGTACACATCAGCTGAGATAAAAAACTCAAATTTGCAGTCTTTTTAGTCAGAGAAAGTGGGCAAATAGAACTGTGCCAAACTTGGACAGAATCAGCACCAAATGGAGCTGTATTTTGAGCATGGGAAAATGTGTTCTGAGAAGCCACATGGTGATGAAAAACTTACTGGTGATTGAAAGGGAAAAGGCATCTGAGCCACTTTTGTCAATACAGAAACCTTTCAGATCTAAAGCATCATGAAGTAAAAAAAAAAAAAAAAAAATTTAAAAGATTAGTTAAATGTGATAGTCATTTTTATATCACTTTCCTACACACTATCTGGTGAGGCTACAGACCAGAAATGAAGGAAGGCGGTCAATACTCCATATCTGCCATTAATTTGACAGAACTCTCAATCCTCCTGCCTTCTGTTGATGGTGCAGACTAGGGGAATGTGGCTGCAAGACCAGTATGGGTCTGAAAAAATGTTTGTTACTGTGTGGTGAAGGTCTAGAATTGTGTTTGGCTGACCTTGTAAGAACCCTGTATGTAGTGTGTGGTGTAATCATGAACTGACTTTAATCAGCAAACACAAAACATGGAATGAATTATAAATCATCTTTTGAATTGGTACCACTTTTATTAATCATCAAAGCTATACATATTTGGTATCTCAATTTTTTGGGGTGTGTGCCTCCTCTGCCTCTCTCTGTCTCTCAGTCTCTGTCTATCTCTGTCTCTCTGTCTCTGTCTCTGTCTCTGTCTGTCTGTCTCTCTCTCTCTTCTCTCTCTCTCTCTCTCTCTCCTCTCTCTCTCTCTCTCTCTCTCTTCTTTGAATGTTGAAAAAGTTAAAGTAATGAAAACAGCTTTAAACTCCATGTATACATACCAGAGCCCTTAAGACGTGGGTTTTTTTTATCTCCAGAAGGAGGAGGAAGACAGCACAGACATCGCAGCAGAAGACAGCACCAGACTTTGCATCAGAACACAGTACCAGACATTGCAGCAGAAGGTAAGGTGTCTGCAGTGAGTGATCCAGAACACTCCCAACACATCCTAGTGCAAAACTTCCAATGCTGTGTGGAGCATGACTTCAAGGCATTGTGCAAAACCTGGGAGGAAAACACAGCGACATGAAGCATGAGTGGTGGGTACAAAAACAGGACACTTCACAGAAACCAGCATCATCTCCTGTGAAAAAAGCTGAGGTATTAACTGATTATAAAATTTATGCATGGTGGGTACAAAAACAGGACACTTCACAGAAACCGGCATCATCTCCTGTGAAAAAAGCTGAGGTATTAACTGATTATAAAATTTATGCATGGTGGGTACAAAAACAGGACACTTCACAGAAACCAGCATCATCTCCTGTGAAAAAAGCTGAGGTATCAACTGCTTATGAAATTTTGCATGTCCATATTTAAACCTGTTTCAGTGGCAGTGTCTCTGTAAGAAGTGTAGGCACAGACATGACTAATTTATGTATTAATTTAATTTATCTTTTTATATCGAGGATAATGGAATAAGCGCTCGTATGCTTTTTAATCCAGTCCCTGTGTGTATGCAGTTTTGTAAATGTTGTCATCCTTTCCCACTGGCACACAATGGCAAAGACAGCACAGCGCGGCGGCAGACAACTTGGCTATTTGAGCCTTATATGGAGGGAAATTTGTTTCCTTATGCGGCTTTTGCAGTGATTATCTCGCTGCCCGCATATCAAAGCTAAACATATCATATATCAAAATAAACTAGAAAACACAAGCTTTAAAATGCATTAATGCATTATACACAACAATTATTAAGCTGCGAACTAAAGGCGGTTAAAGCCTCAGAGTACACACATTTTTAACAAGTTCACACTATGATTTTTGGTTTTAAACATTAAAAGTCCAGCAAAGCCTAATACTTTTTGAATAGAAAAGGAAGAATAAGATTCACAGATTGTATACATATGCATATTATTAGCTAGAGGTGTCCATGAGATGAGATATTAATAATTGAACAGCTATGCGAAAACACACTTTCTGATCTACTGTGCATCGAGCCTTGCTTACAAAGCAGTACGTAAGATCGAAAGAATGAACGATCTCTAATAATACAAATTACCTATATCAACATAATCCAACCTTATATTCATTCATAAATAGACCCAAAATATACCATAGATCGATAATTTAATGTCTGCATTTTACAAAATTCAGTTCGATGATTCAAATTCATATACAACAAAGAACGACTGTTAGGCTAATCATCGTGTTTCAAACCAGTCGTATGCCTTACGATCTATTACAACTTAAATTAAGTGATATTTTATTTATCTAAATAAAGTTTATTCCACATGCATTTCAATCGCACACTACAGTTTATAAAAGATTTCTTTACATAGGAATTAAAACTGCTTTGCGGGTTGTGAGATCGATGTCTAAAATATTGCTATGACTCTTATGGGAATCGACCACGCGACCTTCCAGTCGGAAATCCAAGGCGCTAACCACTACACCAAGGTGGCTGGTTAGTTGCACAGTTTTAATATGAGTTTTAAAATGTGACGAGGTGACAGCCCTGATATGGCCTTTGTGGTCGGCGGGGCTATAAACAACATGGTTGGATTGGATTAGATTGGTTTTATCTCATTTTATGTGTTATTGATGTGGGTTTTCCCACAATGCAATGGCCGTCCTGGGCTGACCCTTATGGTTGACCAGGGCGTCAATACAAGCAAGGACAGTCAAGTTGGTTTTATACCCTGTTTTAATCTGTATATAGTTGCAGAGTTTTAATATAAGTTTCAAAGTGTGACAAGGTGACAGCCCAGATATGGCTCTTGTGGTTGGTGGGGCTATAAACAACATGATTGAATTGCTGCAGACCTGCCTACCTGTATGAACGATTTTATCGTATTTTTACGCTTTTAAAAAAATTCTAATTACGAAAATAAGAATTTCCTGATAAAAGTACAATTTTGACAACCACCCCCCAAAAAAAATTTATAATGAAACCACTGCAAAGGGTTTAAGGGATGTAACTCTTCCATGTCAATTACTCTCTTTGTCTGCGATTACTTCCCTTGTTTGCGTTATCCGAGATCGCTAGTCATCACTAGAGGAACCTCTCTCTCTCTCTCTCTCTCTCTCTCTCTCTCTCTCTCTCTCTCTCTCTCTCTCTCTCTCTCTCTCCCTCCCTCCCTCCCTCACACACACACACAATGTACATGCCCCCCTCTCTTCTCTCTCTCTCTCTCACACACACACACACACACACACACACACACACACACACACACACACACACACACACACACACACACACACACACACAATCTACATTCCCTCCTCTCTTCTCTCTCTCTCTCCCTCACACACACATCACACACACACACACACACACACAACACACACACACACACACACACACACACACAATCTACACTCCTCCTCTCTCTCTCTCTCTCTCTCTCTCTCTCTCTCTCTCTCTCTCTCTCTCTCTCTCTCTCTCTCCTCTCCCTTCTCCTCTCTCTTCTCTCTCTCTCTCTCTCTCACACACACACACACACACACACACACACACACACACACACACACACACACACACACTTACTTCTTTTGGGTAGTCTGTGCATGATTTTGTCTTAATTCAGATGTACAGAAATAAAGGACATCGCCATCAGCTTTAAGACCAGACTGATGCGTTCCCTGGTCGTGTCCATATTTTTGTACACATGTAAAACATAGACCATAACAGCAGACATTGAAAGGGTACAGGCAGTGGAGATGAGATGCTTTCGCAAACTCCTTGGTATCTCATACAGAGATGACGTAACTAACAAGGAAGTGAAAAGCAGAATGGAAAATGCTATCGGGCCATATGAAAAGCTCCTGACTTCAGAGACAAACACAAACTGAAGTGGCACGGCATGTCCTACAGGGAGAAAGTACAAGGAGGGAGACGGAAAAGGCAGACAGAGAAAACGTTGGAAGACGACATCAGTGAGCAACTGGCCTAGAGTGAATGACTTGGTACAGAAAGCTGAAAACCGCGAGGAGTGGAGGAAGCTGGTCACAAAATCTTCAGCGGATCCCCAACAGTCTACAAGAGTATGATATAGCCCCGAGCTTCCCTCATTAGCTCTGTGGTCCTCACAGGAGATTTGCAGCATTAATAATTCTAAATAAAAAAGTTTATACAGTTCTGTCTCCCTTGCCATTCTTTGCACTGATCTCTCGTCACCAATGAAGTGCCTCGCTCGTTCATTGTTATTTCTACTTCCAAGTAGATCGATGGTTCATTAACAAAATCTGCATAAAATGATGGGTGTGTCATCGCGCAGTGGCAGGATAGGTTATCCCTTGAGCCTTGTCTTGTATTGTTAAGTTTGTAGAAATGCAAGAAAAAAGGGATGGCTTGTGGAAAAAGCTTTTCTTCTTATGTTGTTTACTCTGGACTTAACCATTTATTTCCTCTTTCATTTGGGTTAAGTATTTGTCAGAATTGAATAAAACTTGTAAAGAAATGCCTTGGGCATGAAACCACTGTGCTTATAGCAGAACTGAAAATTGTCCCCCCAAAATCCAAGTAGCAGTCTTAACTGCTGGTAGGATTGGTAACTTATGATTTAAATTATGCTTTATACCACTGTACAACTACATACCATTGTGTTTACCTGCTGTTGTGTCCACATGCCTTCAGATAGACTTACCGACCAACAGCCCTCCACCCCAATGCATGTTAACTGTTATTGCTAACACTAACACTAACCTTGTTTCTTAATCCTGGCTCCTCATGTGGACACAGAGGCAGGTAGATACCTTGGTACAAGCTGGCAATAGTGGTAAAACATTTTTCTCTGGGGTTTGAGGGAGAAGGGGGTAGCACTTTCAGAAAAGGATGCTAGGGAGGGAAGGATTATGTTCTGGTATGTCAGAATAGAGAAAGGGGGATGATGGCTGATGGACAGTTCATTCCTTTAACGTGTTGTCAATTGTTTTTTTGTCTGTCATTTTCACTCTAAGAAGTCACTTGTAGAACTACATTTCAGCTGTATTTATCTTATTTTTGACATCTTTCTTTATAGTCCAGGCTTTACATCTCTATACATGAAGCAGTGTAAAATTCTTATCTTCAGCTTTGCTGGTATGCCTCTGTCTTTCCATGTGTTAACTGGACCATTTGTTGCTCAGCCAAGCCTATACTTGATCTGATGTCCTTGCTGCAAGATCCTCAGTTGAGTTGGTTTTGACAGAGATCACATCCTTGAAGTGATGCAGATTTTCCATCTCTACTCTTCCTATTTATATTAAGCTCTGCTGTAGCTAGTTAGCTGATCCTTCTATGTGCATGGCTTTTTTGGTCTTCTGTCAGTGTCAGTCCTGCCTTGTTTCCTGCCGCAGCTCTGTGAGTTGGAATTCTCTTTCTAGTTGTAATGTCTCTGGATAAAAGGGCAGTGTCATCAGTGTATCTTACGTCGGTGAAATTTCTTTCTCCTATTTTTAGTCCCATACATCCCATCGCACAAACATCCTTGTCGTACAAGGTGACTGGAATGCTAAGATAGGTATAGATGCCTACAAAGAATTGGGAGGGCATTTGTGGACCACACTGCAACAAATGAAAGAGGCTTGAGACTCCTGGAGTTTGCCAGTAACAACAATTTCCAGCTAGTGAATACACTTGGCCCACATCAGAAATCCAGAAGATGGACATCGCATAGCCCAAATGGTGAACACCACAACCAAATAGATTACATCGTGGTGAAGAGACTATTTAGGTCTTGCGTAAACACTGCACGAACACGAAGCTTTCCAGGAGCGGACATAGGGAGTGACCATGATCTTGTAATGATGACATTTGAACTCCGTCTCAAAAAAATTCACAAGCAGAACAACATCAGGATCAAGTTTGATCTCAAGAAGCTGAAGGATCCAGAGGTAGCAGACATTTTTCAGGCAAGGATAGGTGGGAAGTGTGCAGCTCTCACTCTGATAGGCTTAGATGATATGGATATAGATACCTTAACAGATGGTTTCAACACAGCAGTGACTGAAACAGCAAAAAGTGAACTTCTTGGCAAACGTTGACTAGTCAAAAATCTTGGGTCACACCTAACATCTTACAGCTATGTGACAGACGTAGAGAGTTGAAGAAAAGGAAAAAGAAAACCACAGAAAGAGCAGAATAATATAGGGCACTCAACAAAAAAATCAGGGAGTCCTTGACAAAAGCAAAGGAGAAATGGATTGGCAAACAGTGCCAGGACATTGAAGAAAACATCAAGAAAAACAACAAGAAAGCATATCAACTGGTGAAAGACCTGACTGGCACAAAACAGGGAAAAAGCTCAACAATCCAAGATTAAAATGGGAAGTGTCTCACTGACAACCAGGATATTTTGAACAGGTGGACGGAATACTGCTCCAACCTGTATAACTTCAAAACCACAGGAGATCCAGAAGTCCTCAATGTCCCCACAAGCACAGATACAGACAGCCACCCTATCCTCCAAGAAGAAGTGGAAACAGCAGTCCGATCGCTGAAAAAGGGGAAGTCAGCAGGGGCTGACAACATTCCTGCAGAGTTGGCTCAAGCTGGAGGGGAAGCCATGATCAATGCTCTGCTAAATATCTGCAGCAAGATCTGGCAGACAAGAAACTGGCCAACACCATGAATACAGTCACTCATCATCACCCTCCCCAAGAAAGGAAATTTTCAGCAATGCCAAAAATACCGCACAATCAGCCTCATATGCCATCCAAGCAAGGTCATGTTGAAGATAATATTGAACAGACTGAAGCCACAAGCAGTCACCATCATTGATGAGGAACAAGCAGGTTTTAGAGCAGGGCATAGCACAACTGAACAGATATTCAACCTCAGAATACTCTGTGAGCGATACCTCCAGCACCAACAAGACCTCTACCACATATTTATAGATTTTAAGAAGGCATTCGACATGGTGTGGCATGCAAATTTGTGGGCAACCATAAATGTGTACAGCATCAATGTAAACCTGATCAGAGTCATCAAAGAGCTGTACAACAAGGCCACCAGTGCAGTGTACTACAACAGCAACATTAGAGAGTAGTTTCGAACAACAGTTGGAGAAGAGCAGGGCTATCTACTGTCACCCATTCTTTTCAACATCTTCCTTGAGAGAATCATGGCTGGTGCACTGGAACACCATAAAGGATCAGTCAGCATTGGTGGCAGAATGATTACAAACCTTCGCTTCGCAGATGACATTGGCGGACTAGCAGGATCAGAACAGGAGCTTGCCAGCTTAACAGAACACCTGAAGAAGGCCTCTAGAACAGACAGCATGGAAATCAGTGCAGAGAAGACCAAACTGATGACCAATAACACCAAGGGTATCAGCACTGATATCAGGGTCAATGACCTGAAGCTGGAAACAGTTCACAGCTTCAATATAGGGAGCTGTTGTATCAGACAAGGGGTCCATGCCAGAGGTAGTATGCAGGATTGCACAGACAATAACAGCACTGTCAAAACTGAACACCATCTGGTAGATAAAAATATTTCACTCGAGTCCAAGATGAGACTAATGTGCTCCCTTGTCATATCCACATTCCTGTATGCCTGTGAATCATGGACCCTTACTGCAGATTTGGAGTGGAGTACAGGCAGTAGAGATGAGATGCTTTCGAAGACTCCTTGGCATCTCCTACAGAGACCACATAAGCAACGAAGACGTACATAACAGAAACCAGCAAACTATTGGTTCCTACAAAAATCTTCTATCAATCATAAAGAAGCGTGAACTTAAATGGTATGGACATGTCACAAGATCAAAAGGACTAACAAAAACAATACTGCAAGGCACTGTCCAAGGAGGAAGAAAAAGAGGCAGTCCAAAGAACAGATGGGAGGACATCAGCGAATGGACATGCCTAGAACTCAACAAAACCCTGAGAAAGGCAGAACAGAGAGAAGAATAGAGGGGACTGGTTGTCAAGCTTTCATGGGTGCCCCCACGGTCGCCAGACTAAGGGATAGATAGAAAGGTAGGTATAGGTAGGTAGGTAGGTAGGTAGGTAGGTAGGTAGGTAGGTAGGTAGGTAGATAGACATCCCATGGCTTGCAGGGAAAGTGAGCTCTTTAGTTGCTAATTTCTGCCCTATCGGGGACCCAAAACATCTGGCAGAGTGGCCTGACTGCCTGCTGTAATCTGACACCTCTGCTGCTGACCACTGTGCTGCACTGTCAGCCGTGAATTACACTAGCTGCAATTCTATCACTTTTGTGTCTTTCTCTGCATAGCCATTTCATTTTTATTAAAACTAACTGAAAGTACTTGCTTTGACGTTTACAAGAAGTACAAACACGATAGGTAGAATTGAATTAATCTGTTAGTTATTACAGTTTACTTTCATGCCGTGCAATAAAATAACATACCACAAAAAGGATGACATACAATACAACAAAAAATCTTCAACTTCCCAACATGCTGTGGTGAATGGCAGTTTTCTGAACATTCATCCTTTGCACATGACACCAGCAATGTAACCACTACTTGTATGACACACCACCAACTGGATTCTTCAAACCTGCCAGCGACAGAAGGGGGGTTGGGGGAGAGGGGCACTTCAATACTCCACTGCTTGGATGAGTTTCCCCCTGAAGTAAATTCCAAGGAATGCTCACACACACACACACACACACACACACACACACACACACACACAACACACACACACACACACACACCTACAGCCATATGCCTTGCATTTAGCACTAAGTCAACTCTTCTACGAGCTACATAATCATAGTGGTAATTATGTAGTATGGACTTATGATCATTTTGCTATACGTTTTTTGTAGTGTCACTTGTCTTTAAGGACAAGGTTGTTTTAAGGAATCTGGTTTTGGTTTTATCTCATTTTATGTGTGATCAATGTGGGTTTTCCCACGACGCGGTGGCTGTCCTCGGCTGACCCTTATGGTTGACCAGGGCGTCGATACAAGCAAGGACAGTTGAATTGATTTTTACCCCGTTTTAAACTGTACATAGTCGCACACTTTTAACACGAGTTTTAAAATATGACAAGGTGACAGCCCCGATATGGCCTATGTGGTCGGCGGGGCTATAAGCAACATAATTGGATTGGATTGAACTAAAATTCACAATAAACAAATGATCATTATAATAGAAAACAAAAATCAATAAGAAGTAAGTAGTAATTAAAACAAAAACAGATAAAAGTAGTAGTTAAAACATAAGAAGTTAGGCACTGGGTACATTATCCAACCATCATCTGTCAACAAAATTAGTCATAGGTCTAGAGATCATAATATTTTGGTAAAAGAGGGTGGGAAAAAACCCCAAAACAACAACAAAACCAAAACACTTCATTTTGGGAAGTACTACCAATGACAAATTACATAAACACATATCCCAGATTAAAAAAAACACACCAAAAAACACCAAAAACCAAACAAAAAACCCCAAAGAAAAACCCCATATGATTCACACACACACACACACACACACACACACACACACACACACACACACACACACACACACACACACACACAGGTTCTCTTGCATGTCATTAGGCACACAAAAAATACATAGCCATAACTTAATTATGTTGGACATACTTATGGAGCTGGTAAGCAGGGATCACTAGATAAAGAGCTCACAAAAATTGATTTCACACGACACACATAACTATCAAAATAGTATCAAATATGAATAAACAATTCACAATACAATGGTAAACATGATACATTTACGGTAAGATTTAGAGAGAGAGAGAGATTCTCAGTATATTGCAGTTTATGAATTGCATTCAATTTTCAATTAACTAACACTATCATTACTAACACTCAATGGTTGTAATTGTACCATAAAAATCCATACTACAGTTGTGATAGATACTTATTTTGCATAAAAAAGTAAGACAATGGAACTCATTCACAAGTCCATTACAATTATACAATGATAAGATACGTGTTATTTTGCATAAGAAATATGATGGTGAAAATCATTCTTAGAATCAGTTACAATTTCACAATGACATGATACATGTAAACATTTATGGCAAGGAGAGAGAGAGAGAGAGAGAGAGAGAGAGAGAGAGAGAGAGAGAGAGAGAGAGAGAGAGAGAGAGAGAGTTTGAAACTTTTAATAAGGGAAAAGAATAAGCACACATAATGGCTTTTTTACATCCAGCCCTCAATCAAAGAAAATCACAACAATGAAAACAAATTAACAGCAAATTTATGAAAACACAAAAAAACAGAAAAATAATATAAACAATCCTTGTAACGTCATAGAAATGCATGTCCAAATGGACATCTTGTTAAAAAAAAGAGAAGGAAATGAGCACATAGGAAAAAAAATCAGAGAGAAAAATTGAAGGAGAAAGCATATATATATATATATATATATATATATATATATATATATATATATATATATATATATATATATATATATATATATATATATATCAAACACAATTTGTATTGGGTATAGAGAAAGAAGAAAGAAAAGAGAGAGAGAGAGAGAGAGAGAGAGAGAGAGAGAGAGAGAGAGAGAGAGAGAGAGAGAGAGAGAGAGAGGAAGGGGAGTGGGGGTGGGGGAGGCAGACAGGTAGGCAGGCAGCCAAGATAGATTGAGGATGCAATGCCAGACAAGATATGTGAATGTGCCTGTATATTCATTCATTAGAATCAAATGATAATTATGTTTAAAAGTACATAGACTAGTATTGACATTTACTGAAGGTGAAACATCATTCCACAATAAACCACCAGAGTAAGCAAGGCTAGATTTGAACATATCAATTCTGGGCGGTGGTAACATTTTGTGAATATAGCGACACTTGTTTATCTTAAACTTGTTTATCAATGAAGGTGGTGCAGTCAGACATGATTATTGTATCTTAACTTCCATTTCAGAGGGAGAATATCAAGCGAGATGTAATTATTACATGGCAATGATCATTTTAGTAGAAATACTTTAAAAGCACGCCTGTACATACTTGCCAATGGTTTTAAAGTGTTTTCGCTCACTGAATCCCAAACTGTTGATACATAATTTATGTGTGGCTCAATAAAAGCATGATAAAACAGTTTACGAGAGTGGGAACAGGAAATGTTTTATCTTCATCAGCTGATCAATCTTTTTTGATATGATTTTACACACCATTCTTACATGTTCAGACCATGACAGATTGTTATCAATTACTAATCCTAAAACTTTATGGAAATCAACTTCTTGAACTACATTACCACTGATGTCCAATGAACTACGGATTTTAGAAAGGTTCTGCCGTTTTTGTCTGGTAGTTATAATCATATGTGTACTCTTATGAGGGTGGATGCTCATATGATTTGAATCAGACCATTTCATCTGTTGTTCTATATTAGTCTGTAAGGTAAAAATTATGTCATCTAAATTAGTGTGGCTTAATAATAAATAATAATACATGGAATTTGTATAGCGCTATATCTTGCAAAAACAAATCAAAGCGCTTGCATTCGACCTACACAACACACAATAAGCAACAATTTACAGTTTTGACAAATTCGAATGTACACACACGCGCGCGCACACACACACACACACACACACACACACACACACACACACACACACACACACACACACACACACACACACACACACACACCCCACGCACGCAGCACGCGCGCGCACGCACACACACCTACAAACGTTATGCACTTTGGCAGGTGGATGTTGAAGGCAGGGACAGGTAAGAGATGGAAGCGGAAGGAGAAAAACTTAGGTTTGAAATAAGTGTGTCTTGAGGTTGGATTTAAAAGTGTCATAAGTAGGCTTTTGTCGGAGGGAGAGAGGAAGGTCGTTCCACATCGATGGACCAGAAACAGAGAAAGAGTGGCGGCCAACGGTAGATAGGTTGACTCTGGGTGTTCTTAAGGACAAAGTATCTGCCGACGAGCGGAGGGAGCGAGAAGGTGTGTACAAGTGAAGACATTCACAGAGGTAGGATGGTGCAGTATTGTGGAGACATTTGTAACAGAGGGTATTGATCTTGTAGTTTACTCTCTGTGATACAGGCAGCCAATGGAGAGATTGCAAGAGAGGGGTAATGTGCCCCTTCTTTCTGAGGACCAGACGAGCTGCAGAGTTTTGTATACGTTGAAGGGAGTGGATGGATGATGCTGGCAGACCAGCCAAAAGAGAATTGCAATAGTCAAGACGTGAGAGAATAAGAGAAGTGACAAGTTTGGAAGTTGTATCAGTGGACAGGTACTTTCGAATTGCGCTAATACGCCGTAGTTGATAGTAGCACGACTGACAGGTTTGGGTAATGAATTTTTGCATGGAGAGAGTGTTGTCGACAACGACTCCTAGATAGTTCACAGAAGTGGATAGCGGAACTGACGTATTACCGAATTCTATTGAAATTGTTGGACTGGAGGAGAGTTTGTGTTTGGTACCTACAAGTATGGCTTCGGTTTTATCTGCATTTAGTTGTAATTTGTTTTGTATCATCCAGTGTTGGATATCTTGAAGGCAGCTGGTCATATTTGTCAAGAAAGAAGGAAGATTTTCAGGTGTGTCACTGCTTTGAATCTGCGAGTCGTCAGCATAAAAGTGATAATTGATATGATGACGGTCTATTATATGTGACAGTGGAGCAGTATAGAGGGTAAAAAGAAGAGGGCCCAGAACTGATCCCCGAGGGACACCACATTCCAGTTTGGCAGGTGCTGATTGAATCTTGTTTACTGCAACTGTATGGACTCGGTCTTTAAGGTATGAAGTGAACCAGGTGAGGGCTGTGCCTTTAACGCCAAACATGTTCTGGAGACGGGAGAGGAGAATTGAATGGTCTATAGTGTCAAAGGCAGCAGATAAGTCGAGAAGAGTAAGAAGGGAGATTTCCCCTGAGTCAGAAGCATGGAGAAGCATGTTTAGAGTATGAACCAGGGTGGTTTCAGTGCTGTGGTTGACGCGATAGGCAGACTGAAAAGGGGGAAAGAGATTATTGGAAAGAAGATGGCTATTGAGTTGTTTCAGAACAACTTTTTCAAGGACTTTAGATATAAAAGGCAGATAGAGACGGGTCTATAGTTCTTCAGGATGTTAGGATCGAGGTCGTGCTTTTTGAGCAGAGGTGTGACTATCGCAGTTTTGAGAGCTGATGGAAAATTTCCAGAAAGAAGAGATGAGTTTACTATTTTTGTGATAGTAGGTATAAGCTGTGGAATGCACTGAATGAAAAGAGAAGCAGGTACAGGATCGAGATTGCATGGTTTTATTGTCATTTCTTTCAGAATGTTCTTGATTTCTTTATCGCTTGTTGGGTGAAAGACAAGAAGAGGAGTGCCAGTGAATTGGGGATCAGGAGGTGCAGGTTGGAAAGAAGTCTGATCCAGTTTGGAGCGGATGTTGCGGACTTTGTCAGAGAAGAATGAAGAAAATATACCAGGAAGTTCAGAGTGGCTGTGGACAGTAGGCAGAGGGCTAGCCTTTGCAGATCCAAGGAGAGTTGAGGTGAGGGAAAAAAGAGATTTCATGGACGTGGCATCGAGAACTTGAGCAGAATAATAGTTTGTCTTCGCTGAGTGGATTAAGGTTTTGACTTTGTTGATTTGTTTGTGAAAGAGCTGTTTGTTTATTTCAGTTTTTGTTTTTCACCATTTTCGCTCAAGTTGTCGGCGTTTGCGCTTTGCAACCAGTATGTCATGAGTATACCATGGGGCACAGGGCCTATCAGGCAGAACAACATCAGTGGGAGGTGCGTGCTCATCGAGCAGTTGGCTTAAAACAGTGTTGTAATGTACGGAAGGGTCAGTATGTTCAGGGGGGTTAGATAGGTGTTGGGCAGCTTGAGAAGAGAAGGTTTGAATATCAATTGCCTTGAGATTGCGACGGGTGACGCGCTTTTTCTTTTTGATAGGCCTAGTGATGTTGAGAGAGAAGAGAATGGCAGAATGATCGGAAAGCAGTTCGTTAGTGACAGACACAGATGTGACGAGTTTAAGTGAAAGATCAGTAATGAGCCAGTCTAAGATGTGACCTGACCTGTGAGTTGGCTCGTTGACCAGCTGGGAAAGAGAGTGGTTACACAGAGAAAGAGAAAGACGCTTGACATCTGGACAAGACTGGTTGTCGAAGTGGAAATTGAAGTCGCCAAGAATGATAAGTTTCTTGGGAGAGAGGCTGTAATGATCCAGGAGTGGCAGAAATTCTTGATGAAAAAGGGAAGATGTCAGATTGTTTTTACGACTAGGAGGAGGACGGTACAGACAGCAGAAAGTGATAGAGTGGCCAGGTAAGCTGAGGTTGAGTTCACAGACTTCAAAGGATGCAGGTGAAAAAGGGAGAGAGTGACAGAAAGAAAGAGCTGGGTGGAGAGTGTCTTTGTAGGTGATGGCAATGCCACCTCCACGGGAGAGTCTAGGGAAAGAACGAGTTTTATAGCCAGGTGGTGTCAGCTGTTTTATTTTTGGTTCAGTGCCCTGTGGTTTTAACCATGTTTCGGTAAGAAAGGCTAAGTCTATGTTCTGTTCAAAGATAAAATCAGAAAGAAGATCGGCCTTGCCATCTGGGCAGACAGATTGCACATTGTACAGACAGATGTTAAGAAGATTTGAAGGAGGGGGAGAGGTTGAAGTTGAAAGTGGTGAGTTGGGAAGAGGATCAGAGGATGAGGGTGAAAGCAATGGTGGTGAAGTAGACAGTGGAAGAACAGACAAGAGTTTGGATGCTGAGTCAGGTGTGGAGGGTGGTAAAGGAACTGGGTCAGGTTGGGATTTGAATCTTTACACGCGGCATGAAACACATTACAAGCAGGGGAATCATTGCCAGAGTCACATACAGCAAGAGACACATTACAATCGGTGAAAACATTGTCAGTCACATAAATCAGCAGTCGAGGGAAGCATATGACAGGGAGTTGAGGCAGTGTGGTCAGTGGTGGTTGCAGTAGTCTCAGAAGTGGAAGTGACGTCAGAGGTGAGGGGGAAGACACGTGCAGGCTGAGCACACCGTAGGCGATGACGTATGCCTGCACGTGCTCCTCTTCTGGTTTTACGACGATGGATACCCAGGTTTGAAATATGTTGTTTGATGTCTGGGTCAAGTCTATTTTGTTTGCGGCCTATTTCACGTATGAAGGATACTCTAGAGTCTGTGTTGGAGAGTGTCATTGCGGTGGAGGGAGAAAAGTTGGATGGTGGTGGTGGTGGTGGTAGGAGTTCGTGCAACACATGCAGTTTGTTACGCTGCAGCAGGGTCAGGGTAGGCAGGGACAGCAAAGTCAGCACAGTTAGGTAAGCACAAATCATGACGCCATTTTTTTTTTATAAACAAGAATATTCAAAAGATGAAAAAGTTTAGAATTGAAATATTTCGCAAAATAAACAATATTGAGAAAAACTGTTCTGACCGCTGGATTGTGGAGAGGAAAACAAATGCGATGATATAAGAATTGTACCTGTAGGATAATTGAAAAATACACAAAATCACACTTTCAGACAGAGCAATGCACCATGCTGACACCAGGCGCAAAAGCACTCACTTTGATGGCTTGTATGTAATGTTCTGTCATCTGCAAACATTTCACAGTTAGCTTTTAAACAGAGGGGTAAATCATTAATGTATATTGAGAAGAGTATGGGTCCCAGGATGGAACCCTGAGGACCATCAAACAAAATGGGCAAAATAGATTTAGATTCCTCGATTAACACAAGTTGTTTACGTTTGTCTAAAAATGATGACATGAGTTCTATTGTATTATCTGAAAGACCATACAGTTTCAGTTTTCTCAGAAGAAAATTGTGATCAATCAAATTAAATGCTTTGGAAAAATCAACAGGACACCAGTAATTAAATTGTTATTCATGTTGGTTAGCCATTTGTCAACTAAGTTCGTTAGTGCAGTGTGACACGAATGTTTTTTTCAAAATCCAGATTGATTAGGATGAAATAGGTCATGCTTATTGAAGTGGTTAAGAATGTGTTGCCTAATGTGATTTTCTAAAGGTTTAGATAAGTTAGATAATATAGAAATAGGTCGATAATTTGCAGGATTAGTACGATCAACAGCTTTGTAGAGAGGCAAAACTTTGGCAACTTTGAAAGCTTTTGAAAAACGATTTTTTGCTATAAATAGATTGAATACATAGGTCAATGTTTCTGAGATAGCTGGAGCTGCTATTTTTTTTTTAATTTTACCATTGATACCATATAGCCCACATGTGCCTGTTTGTTTTAAAATGGGTCAAAGCATTATAAACTTTATTCACAGATATGAACGGAATATTGAGTTTTGATATGTTTTTAGAAGCACAGAACTCATCTAATACTTCAAGATTATTTAAGTGGGAGGTGTTAGTTTTGATACTTGATTAAGCTATATTACAAAAATATTCATTGAGTTTATCTGGCAATAAATCTAAAGGAAGTGAAGACTTAGGTCTAAAATCCTTTTTAGTTAAGCGGTTTATGGCATTCCACATAGATTCATTATTGGACTTGTCAGAAACCAGCTTTTGAAAATACTCCTTTTTAGCCTGTCGTTTTAAGTATGTGACAAGATTTTGTTGTTTAGAAATTCATCCCTTGATCCATTGATCAGTAAAAAAAAAAAAATAATAATTTTTTTTTTTTTTAATCGTAATTTTATTGCATCTTCAACAAGTTTGGTCAACCATGGTGGTTTAGGGTCAGTTTTAACTCGTTTTGTTTTTAAAGGTGTATATTTGTGACGCTCCACCACGAAATGAGTCGCTTAGCACATTACCTAATTTTGCGCTAGGAGCCTTTAAAGGTAGGTGGGGGTCAAGTTGTCAATTTTGGGATTTTGATTGATTATCAAACTAGATCTGTTTATTTATCTTATAATGAAATATCAACGTATCATTTTTATTCCTTTTGCTTTTAAATGTGTTTTGAAAATACCAAAGCACGCATTCTGGCAACCTGTTACTAAAATAAACTTGACCGTTTCTCATTTTGTCAAATCCTGCAGTCTATCATTTCAATTTGTAATAATGTTGCACAGAATTGTCCGATTTTCAATCTGTCTTTTGTATTTGATAGCCACTTTATTGCACATTAATAACATGTCAATAACTAAAAATTGACTTCATGTGCACTCCGTCTCATTATGTGGTGGAGCGTCACATTTGTCAAAAATATTCAAAAAGTTATGATACCAAATTTTAAATGCATTATCAGGATCAGTGAACTGGTAAACTAAAGGAAAATGTGAATTAGCCACTTATGGATGTTCTTTGGAATTTTAACTCCCTTTCTGGACTAGGTAAAGCACACGGGGAAATGATGACTACACCCATAGGTTGGAGAACAAACCTCTAACATGTTGTTTATTGCCGTAGCATAAACATGGTCAATCAGGGTTTTAGAAGTAGCTGTAACTCTTGTAGGCTTGTCAATCAATTGGACCAGTTGGAAAGATTCATAAGCATGTGTCCAGGTTGACTGACGTTTTTGTAAATCAATGTTAAAATCACCTAACAATATTGTCTCATCAGAATACATAGCTAACTCTTCCATTAATTAAGTAAAGTTGTCTATCCAATTTGCAGGTTCAGCTGGGTTTCTGTAAATGAACCCCAAGAGTACAGGTTTTGCTTTTTTGAAATCAATCTGTGTCCACAAGGATTCAACATTGTGCAGATCTATAGGGTGTGTCTGCTTGAAGTTCATTGTCTGGTGTCATTGTCTGGTAGAATGTTTAGGATCCTTACGAATACAAGAATATCCTGGTCTAGAGATTTCTCCATCTGAAATATGAGCTGTAAGGTGTGTTTCTGCATAACCCAAAAGATGGAAAAATTTCCCAGAGTTGGATACAATACTTGACACATCCACTAATTTACCGTACAAATGATTGATGTTAAGGAACCCTACTCTCAGACCATCTCTTGATGGCCAGGCATCAATAGTATTTGTCAATGACATCATGAACACATAAAGGAATTAACAATCAGCACATTAAGTGTTATACATAAGAAATATATGAATAATTATACGAAAGGCAAAAACAGCAGGGGGGAAATATGATGAAACCTGTCCGTTTTGTATATATACAAATACTATAATATAAGTAACCACAGTTTGGTAAAGGAAACCCAGGGAACAAAACCTATTTTTGTTCACATTTGGTCTAGCAACCGTACCTTCCCTTAATTAACACACATATGATACATTCACAATTTACAAAAACAGTGTTACAGAAAACAGGCATGCACGAAAGATGTTGGTAGGGCACACATGTGCATGCAACTTGAGCACTCACACTTACACACATGCACATGTTTGCACATGCTCTTGCACGCACACACATACAGACAGATTTACACTAGTGTATAAATCCATGCACATTCACACACATACAAACAACATCATATACATTTATATGCACACAACCATGAACTCACATTTATGTGTGCGTATGCTTGCACACACGCACACACGTAAGATGCACAGGAAATATTCAAGCATAAATATGCAGGGAAATAAGGGCTCTACATTCACATAGCTTATCGTTAGATTTGATTAAATTAAAAACCATTCTGATTTGCTAACACAAGTGGATGCCATCCAAAGTAAGTGCTCGGAAAATGGATGAATGCCATTTACTTCTTGGTTTTGGGTGGAGGTAAAAAAAAAAAAAAGGTTATTAGAGGTATCTGGGGGGGGGGGTGACAAAATAGTTTGACTGTCTTACAGGGGGTGGAAGGATAGAAAAAGCAGGGTGGTTTCTCATGGGAGGGAAACTACCAAAGCCACTATTAGCTCTTAATCTCGGGGGTAATGGTGGGTAATGCTCAGTGGAAGAAATGGGAGGAAAACTATGGGTGGTAGATTACTTAATGAGTGTCCTTGGAACAACTGAAGGTGTGGTTTGGGATTTTTTGTTAATTTTTCCATTGGGGTAAAGTGCTTTGCACGCACTCTGTGATGGAAACCAGATGGCCGTGTCATGGAGATATCCTCAGCATGATGGCCATTTCTCCACAGAGATTTCATAGTCTCTGCAAGCCTGGCAGTGCCCTTGGCATTGGGAAGGATGGCATTGCTGTATAGGCTTTGATCCGAAGCAAATGTTTGGAAATGGTCAAGGAGAGTGATCCTGTACTTTCCACAAACTATATTTAGATTGTGATTTGAGGGCAGGATTGAATTATTAAAGGAGTATTTTCCCTTTGCAGGAAGGATCGAACTAAAACAGATACGAGTATCTGGGTAAAGTTTTGAACATACAGCAACAAGATCAGACCAAGTTTCAACAGATATGGGACCAGCTGGACAAGAGTTGACACCAACATGGATGAGGATGTCTTTCAGGCTTGGGGGCAGAGACAAGGAAAGAAACCATGTGTGGAGATGGTCAACAGTCATGCCAGGCACGCACACTTTGAAAACTCTGTCATGTCTGGGTGCAAGACGCCTTGGATGGATAAAACGAAGTGTGGAGTCACCAATGAGCAGTACTGTTGTATTGTCAGGAATTGTCATCTGTAGCAGCGTGTCTAGTGGCTTTGCTCTATGGTCAGACCTGATGTTTTCTACATGGCAGTCAAGGGTGCTAGCTTTCTTGAGGGACCTAGGTTTGGGGACTGTTTCTGTTTTTTCATTTTCAGAAAGAGTTGAAAAGGAGCTGGATATTGGAACAGAGTACAGGAAATTGTCATCATCTGGTGTATTACCAGGAACTGTACTTGAACCTTCAGAGCGCAACTCATTCTTTGTAATTGTAGGCTGACTGACAGAAGCATGGTAAATCTGGCTAGAGTCTCTGGACAGAGAAAGGTCCTCACTGATAGTCTGGCACTGACTGTCACAGACTGGTGATACACAGGGGATCAGAAAGTCCTCACAAGCAGAAGAGGACTGTATACCAACTGTCTGAGTTCCTTTTTCAGTCATGTCAGGGCCTTCTGTCTGAGTGTGGGATGAGACACGCTCAGGTTGTTTAGATGCAACTTTTTTAAATTGACATTGAACTGAACCTAACTGGGATTTAATGGATTGGTTCTCTTTGAGAAGTTGGTTGTTAGAAAGTTCAAGGGTAGTGTAACCCGGGCTCTCTATCCTTCCGCCGGGTACATAAAATAAATTTTGGTTCGGACAGCTTCCGTACAAAAGAATAAAAACAAAATCAGAAATGGCTGTTATAAAGTTTTATTAATGTTAAAAATTCCTCAAAATTGTATGGTGGTAAAACAATTCAAACAGTGTCCCAAATCAAACTACCTCAAGTCACAACAGACTATCTTTGTTGAAGTGACTGTTTGACGGCTCTTTCTCTCTGCACACAAATCCAACATACACAAAAATACTAGGATTAATCAGACTAAAACACCCACTGTGGATAACACAGTGCAATAACTAAATTAGTGATGGCTTCTTGAGCCATTCCACCAAACCTCAATTTGGTAACAAGATTTATGCATCCGTGGCAGAACAACTTCACTCCCAGAGTGTCACCTGTTTCCCCAACATAAAACTATAACAATCTCATGCCCAATTTAACCACTAAAGGTGTCAAAACGTTTCACCCCAGGTTCCGCTTTTGACAACAACAATGAATCCTGTGGAGTCCACAAATCAAAGCGCTCTCATCCAAATTAGTCACATTCAAATTAATCACGCATGCAACCGTTTCACATAAAATTAACAAATTACATGTCTACGGTTACACACACACACACACACACACACACACACACACACACACACACACACACACACACACACACACCAAGGTGACCAGTTGGAAGAGACTGATACGAGTAGGAACAGATGTGAGGTACTGTCCTATGATTTTAGAAGAACCTAGATAAGAAACATGTGTGTTCCACAACATTGTATCTGCCACAACCCTTCCAACCATCTTACTCAGTTGTTCTAACAGAGTAGAATATAAAACCTGACAAATTATTTCTCCTTGAGAAAGTCAGCTCCACCTTCACTGAAACAGGGGTGTTCAATATTTCTCCTCGGCATATTCAGTTCACCTCTATCGAAAACAGGGGTTTTCATAATCCATACTTCATACACCAAAATAACAACATAAAAATCAAATATGATCGCCTAAAAATGCTCCAATAATTCACAGTCACTCATAAGGCCAACAACACCAAAAGACACAACTTATAGTAAGAGAAATGCTTGGAACATCGAAGCATTTCTAATCATAACAATTTACTTTCACCTAAATGACTGCTTCAAACAGGTTCCTCACAATACTGATGTTTCTCTGAAGAATAACGTTATAATAACACATAGCATCTTGCTCAAAATAACCAACACACAATAACGTTAACACTCACCTAAAAAAGGGCACGTTGATCACCTAAGAGTTGGGTGAGTAGTAGCCTAAACTACCAACGAAAATGTGGCTTCCTCTCTCAACCATCAACTGCTCAGCTGTCTGGAGATTTCTAGAATGGTGACAGGAAGTGTTTAGATCGCTGTTTTTTCTGAACAACTCTAAATCTAAATACAACTAAAACTATTTGATAAACTAAATAAAATACCAACAAAAAACCTAACATTTCAATTTTTCGTTGACTTAGAGAAAATAAACATGTTTCGGTTTTACAGGTGTCTTTTTACTGGTGACCTAAAATTGTGTTTCCCCTCCTAGACAATACTTTAAGTGGGTTACAGTAGCAAGAGGAGATTTAAGTTCATCAATCTGGAAACAAATGGAATTACATACATTTTTCAGAGATGTTAACACGTAGTTCATTTTTTGTGGCAGTCTTGACATCCTCAAACATTGAAATAATGTCACACTCCGACACAGCTTCTGTAACTGACAGAGTGTTAACAGTTTGTTCCAGAGAGGACATTCGTTTCTGTAAGACTGGCACAGGACTGGTCGCTGATACACTTTTTCTGGATTTGTACAAAGAGCGTTTGCATTTCTGTCTGGTTCTTTTAGCCACAGGCACGTTTCTCTGTTGGGTATTTTGCTGGCTGTAGAACAGCTTGTAGACACTAAAGGTGTAGGAGGGGAGGTAAAAACCACTTCCTGTGCTTGATTCGCATCACAGTGCTCTAATAGAAAGTCAGTACTTTGGAATGTAGAGAGATCTTTGGCTGGAGATGCCGTGACACTGGACATTTGTGACAAGTTAAATGAAGGTGGTTTCAATGAAATTGTTCCTGAAAAACCGCTGATGAAAGTTAGAGGTGTATTCAGTAGTTGGGTGGAAAGTTTATCAGCATTGTTATTAAATATGTAGTCAGAAATAAAAAGTTTTTAACACTTCACATTCACTGGTGTCCCATTCAGGGCAGTCCAAACATTGACACAATAAAGTTCCCCAGAGGGATGGACAAAATAGAGAGTTATAGTTACTGATTTCGAGGATTCGGTCACAATCCGGAAAACAGACTTTGAAAGAGATGGTGGGGATGTGTAGGTAGAAGTCCTGAAGATGGAGTGATAAGACTGTCATTGAAATCAAATTCACTAAACCCGAAAGAAATATCCTCATTGTCTATGGCAGAATAACGAAATAATAAACAGTTTCTCCATAGACACAATTCTTCAATGTGACATGAAAATCGTTTTTGGATTGAATCCAAAGTTGGCTTTAGCTTCCTTCCATTTTTGGAATCTTTATGAGGCGGAGAGCTAGCCATAGTTATTTTTCAGATACAAACTCCTGGCACATGACACAGAAGTTACATATGGTCAAAAGTCACAATCAGCAATTACGTGTTACAATCCATCACACTGGGTACTCACTCACCCACTCACTCCAGGTTGAAATGGGAGTCCACTGTCAAAGTAGACACCACATCACACACTTCACCAAGGTACCCACAGTTTCACAGTGCTGGACCATCCACATTAATTTAGTGCCCATTCATACCCATTATGGGCAACTTCAGGGTCCTTTTTCACACTTTGTAACAGGTAATGTAGAAATGGAAAAAAAAGTGACGCACACACCACAGCCAGGCACAGTATTGATCACTGCAGCAGGTAATAAGTCACAGCATACTAAGTTGACCAGGATGGAAAAAAAAAACGTGAAACCAAAAAACCAAGCAGGATCACCAAACCATTTTAGAACAGTTGTAGAAAATATCCAAAAGCATGGGTTTTACACTGAAGGAAACGGAAGACAGACGACAGTCATTACAATTTAATACTGAAACACTGTTAGTAAAGGGAGAGAGCGAGTTGATTTGGTGCCATTATTTGACAATAGATCAAAAGACTGCAGAGAATGAAGTAATCTCATAATTATTACTGAAGTGAAAAAACAACAGGTCTACATCTTTCTGGTCTGGTCTAAAGAATTTGCATTAGAAGTATTTATTGAAGAGGGTGTTGTTTTTTTCCTCTCCTTCTCTCCTCTCTCTCTCTCTCTCTCTCATGTTATGATTTTACAGACTTACAGTAACACTTTTGATCACAGTCCACCAACTTGGAAGCAGAAACAAACGAGACAAATACAAAACAAAACAAACAAAAATTCTCCCTAAAACAAAACACAGCCCTCCAGCTGATGGATAATCTGATGTTACACTTATATCCAAATCACTCAACAGTCAATGTGACAGCAGTGAGAGGTGACTGTAGGATGGCTCACAGGCCGCTGGAATGGCCACCACTCGTTGACACGACACTAAAACAATTACCGAGCAGAAAGCAACAACTACACCACATAAAATTACACCGCTTGAAGGTCCAAAACACAGAATCAAGTCGATGCAGAATACCGTATATGAACTGACATTAAGCACTTTTAAAGAATTAATAAACACATAGCTGAAAACTTCTGTTGCTACGCTATCAAGGGCAGACCACCCAAAAAAAATCCCCACTTATAAAAAAAAAAAAAAACAGACGAGAGAGAGAGAGAAGAGAGAGAGAGAGAGAGAGAGAGAGAGAGAGAGAGAGAGAGAGAGAGAGAGATATTTTCCAACAGGATGAGGTGTGGTTAGTTACTTCTGATGCATCAAGTGGATTAGAAGGTGATTTTTGAAGGTTGTCAATGATTGGTGCTGTTTAACTGAATCGGGAAGAGAATTCCATAGCATAGGGCCTGAGTACAGTAAACTAGATTTGAACAGGTCTATTCTTGGATGGGACAACCGGCTTTTGCAGTATTTTGCAATGATTCACAGGGAACCTATCTTTTAAGAATGTGGGATAGCTCCTGCCATTATCTTGAACATCATAATTCCTTTGTTATATTTTAGTCTTTGGTGTAGGGGAAGAATATTTAACTGAGTATAATCCGCTTCTAGCGAGGTTGTTTTCTTCAAAAGGACAAGTTTAAGAGCATGTTTGTACAGGCTTAATAACGGTTTCAAAGTATTTGCACTGGCAGAATCCCACAAGGTTGAAGCATAATCTATTGAAGATTGTAAATAAGCTTGAAAAAATAATTTCCTTTATTGGAAGTCAAGAATGTGTTTTAATTTTTTTTAAATTTTAGTCAACTGTTATACTCTTTGGAATAAATATTTGCATAGGTGAGAGATGTGGTAGAGAGAGAGAGAGACAGAGAGAAGAAGAGAGAGAAGAGACAGAGAGAGAGAGAGAGAGTAGGCCTATGTGTGTGTGGGGTGTGTCAAAGTCAAAATTTTATTTGCAGATGGTACATCGAGTAAGCAATAATTTTTCTTTTTTCATCAAGCCATCTATCTAGTAAAAAACCCCGAACAAACCCAAAACAATACAAAAAATCCCCACCCATAAAAAACGCATAAAAAAAGACAAGACAAACTAACAAAAATGAAGCAGCAAGCAAACAAGCAGAGTACATCCAAGAAAAACCCATCCAAAAATATTTACTACAACTTTGTTACAACTCAAAACAACAAGATAAATTGAAAAGGAACTAAAGGAAATATAATGATGATAATAATAACAACAACAACAACAATGATAATAATGGGTAATGATAATGATGATGCATTGTAAGACTCGCTCTTTCACGTAGGCTACACACACACACACACACACACACACCACACACACACACACAAACACACCACACAAACACACACACTCACACACACACACACTCACACACTCACACACACACTTACACAAGCATAATATCTGCACAGGCACATGCATTTGAGGTGTTTTTTTTCTTTTAAAGTCAAGAAAAAAATAATGAAAGTCAATTATATCAGGTTACGATATCATCCATTCTTTTACATTCATACTTATAATAAAAAAAGAAAGAAAGAAAGAAAAAAAAAAAAACAGCAGTTGGTCTTCAGTTTTACGTCTGTTCACGTAACAGTGATATTTGACCAAAAAACAGGGGAAGGGGGGGGGGGGGGGAGCTATGGCATGGACCGATTTAAGTGTGCACATTTATGTGTAGAAGTGTGTACGAAAGCGTATGGACCAGTGTGTGTGTGTTGTGTGTGTGTGACTCTGTGTGTGTGTGTGTGTGTGTGTGTGATGTGTGTGTGTGTGTGTGTGTGACTGTGTGTGTGTGTGTGTGTGTGTGTGTGTGTGTGTGTGTGTGTGGTGTGTGTGGAGCGAGCGAGCGAGCGAGCGAGCGAGAGAGAGAGAGAATGGTGTGTGTGTGTGTGTGTGTGTGTGTGTGTGTGTGTGGTGTGTGTGTGTGTGTGTGTGTGTAAACGTGCGTTCGTATGTATGTGTGCGCGCATGTACAGTTATTGTGTGTGCATGTGTGAGCGTGCGTGATTATGTGTGTGCACGTGCATTTGTGAGTGTGTTTGTGTGTGTGCACCGTGCGGTGTGTGTGTGTGTGGTGTGCGTGGTGTGTGTGTGTAGTGTGTTCAAGTGGGTGTGTTTCAATTTGATGGTAACTTCAAGGAGTTTAAGATCACAAATATGTGGTGATGGTGAAAAGGGAACGTAAAAACCCTAGCAATGCCGGTAACGGTGAAAAATATCGCTAAAAGAATGTAACAACTTGCAAAAGTAAATACAAAAGCAATAACATCAATAATCAAAAAGTGAAACTCGACTACAACCAACAGGAGTTTATATACAGGGTGGGGATCCCTGTCCTGATTTCAAAGCGCACACACAGTCTTCACTACAGCAGAGATCCAATAGGGCACCGTTTCAAGGCAAAACCAATTTCACATAACAGTTTACAGTTGCTGAAAACTTTGTCCTAAGAGTTGTCGTGGATGGCAGGCAGGTACTGTTTCAACAACTGACATTCAAAAAGAATGTGAAGGTTTGGTATTGTTCCTCACATAAAAATACAAAATAAAATTTTCACAGCTTCTGCAGATCGTTGTGAGTGCTAATCTCTTTGTCACAAAAAAAAACTGGACCAGAAATTCCTTTTCACCTGTGCTATGATTCTGTCAGCCTCTTTATTAGCGCTTTTCAACATAACGTTATTTTCTACAGATCTAAGTTTTCAACATCAATTTCTCTTTATTTACAACTTTCTGACAGGTATCGTTCTACCATGTGTTTACCCTTGTTATTATCAGATTTTACAGACGGCAATTTAGGGATGTTCCATCGGACACCATTTTTAACTTCCTGAGAGAAATGGGCTTTTTCCGTCTGATATGAGTGAAAGTGGTATAGTTGGTCTCTAAGGACAAGGTTGTTTTAAGGAATCTGGTTTTGGTTTTTATCTCATTTTATGTGTGATCGATGTGAGTTTTCCCACGATGCGGTGGCCGTCCTGGGCTGACCCTTATGGTTGACCAGGGCGTCGATACAAGCAAGGACAGTCGAGTTGGTTTTAAATCCTGCTTTAATTTGTATACAGTCTCAGTTTTAATATGAGTTTTGAAATATAACGAGGTGACAGCCCCGATATGGCCTGTGCGATCGGCGGGGCTCTAAGCACCATCATTGGATTGGATGGTATTGTTAACAGCTTTTAAGATAGTGTCTGTAAATTTAGAATAGAAATTGTTAATGCCCTCATCTAATACTCTGAACTCTGAACGATTTTATTGTAGAAGGCCACCGGACCCGTTACAATTTCACACATTCGCTATCCCCCCCCCCCCCCCCCCCTCCCCTCACATTCATTTCGTTCTCAATCCTTTCCAAGAATGCACCTGAAAACACTTCCAAGCACAACGATTATAACATTCACTTGTGGTATTAGCATACATCTGATTAGAATGTTTGCAATATTTTAGACTAAACGTAAATTTAATAACTAACTAAATAAATGAATGAATAACTGAAATTGATTAGAGAATTGATAATTAGGGAACAAATTGTACACAGAGTAGCATAAGACACTGAAACAACTTGAGAAATACGTTAATCATTTTGCTACAGCCATCATTCTAAAGCAGAATGCCTTTTGTTGGAATGATATATAAATCGTCCTAAGTCATGAAGGCTTTTGTCATCTTGCATTACAAGTTTCAATGTTTTTTTTCTAAAGGGTATTGCCTATAACGAGATGGGATGTATTTTTGTCGCAAATCATTCAGAGATTTACCGTAAAATAAAGTGTGTACTTCATCTTCAAGACAAGAATTACATAGCGGACATTTAAGATCACCCAGATTGAAAGTAGCATATCGCATTTTATGTGTACGTATATCAGTTGCACCGATTCTGAATCGGATGAGCACATCTCTGATATGTTTGTTAGTGATAACGGTGAAATACGATTCCAGTGATATAGAAAATTTAAAATTCCGATAAACTGCAAACCTACTGCTTTCTTGAATATGCGCGTACCAATTTTGACTGTGACAATCAATCAATCTCTGCTTGAATGTAGGTAAGAATCCCCTTATATTTTGCACACCTTGGTTTTCCCAAACAAACTCAAATCCAAATTTATACAACGTGTCGCGCACATGTGATGCCCAGCATATCCGCCCTTGATCACATAATGATAGAAGCATAATATAGGACTGACGATGGGAGTCTGGCCTGATTCATTCTTGTAAGACGTAGCCAATATTTTATGCATGACATAAAAGAAAATAGATAGAGGGGGTATCGCCCAGTTTCACCATAAACCATATCCATTTGGTGTTCTGGGGCTGACGTTTAACAGCTTTTATAAGGCAAACGTGTGCACTTTCTCCGATATAGAAAAATAAGTCATGCCCCAGATTTCAGAACCATACAAAAGAATAGGTCTATCTGTGAATCAAATAGTCTAAGACAAATATCAACTGAAAAATCACCTAGTTTCCAGAGGGTTCTAAAAATGTCAATAACCCCTTTCCTTGCTTTAACTGACATCTCACCAACAGCTTTTGAAAAGGATAGCCTGGTGCTGAAAACCAGACCCAAATATTTATATAACAATTCACAATTTCAATTTTACAACCAGTGTATGTCCATGTTTCATGCCGAGAAATGTAACCACCATTTCTAAAAATAACCATATTAGATTTTTCCAGATTGACCTGTAAATCTAATTCAAGTGCCTTAGTAGCAAGAGTATTAAGCTAGTTTGTAAGCCAGTGACAGTGTCCGACAGAAGTACAATATCATCACAAAAAGCATAATAAACAATTCAGTCTCTAATCATCTAATAGATTTGAAACTTGATCCATTCAGCATTATTATTGTTGAAAGGTTCAGATGAACTGGGAAATACTAAGAGTCTGGCACTCCACAACTCCACGAAATGTGAGGCCAGGCAGGAGTGTCATGGTAACACAATTTATTGTTTCATTCACCAATAACACAGCAACACAACACACACACCACTTGCTCTTCGACAATTGCCCTGGCTCCTCTCTCATCAACCAGTTAAAAAGTAATACTGCTTCACGTCATCTTATGACGTAAGGGCTACTGTAATTAGATTATAAATTACGTCATTTTTTACTCTTGCCTTTATCGATATCACTCCCTCTGGCTTTGAGCGAGGAGGCGATTTTTAAACAATATAGTACATCAAGTGCACACTATAACATTTCAATTGTATTTTGGAACGATATCCCTTGCTTTGTCATTTTGCACCGGTTTATCACATAGACTTATTACAATTGGTACATGGTCATTTCCCAATGTATCGTTCAACGTTTCCCAGGTGCATTGAGGAACAAGAATGGGAGATATAAAGGAGAGATCAATAGCGCTGGCCCTTTGATTTGAAATATCGGGGATTCTTGTGGTGCGACCATCGTTAAGGAGACAGAGAGATGAATCCATCTACGATATTTTCAACAAAACGTCGACTGGTAATAGTCATACAGTTCTTATGCCAGAAAGGAGAGTGGGCATTGAAATCACCAGCAACCAACCACTTTTCACCCGACATTTCATTTGTAAAGAGCGAAGCCATTCTGTGTTGTCGTCACTAGGGCCTTTCGGCAAGTAAACAGACACAACGTTAATGACTTGCTCTTTACTAAGCCTTATCCGAGCAGCACATGAATGTAAGTTAGATCTAATGCTTGGTGAGGGTGAAGTACGCACATTACATTGCAGTCCAAACTTTCGTGTATATAAATAGCTGTTTTAACTTTCTCACTTTCTCCTGCATTCTCAGTAACAGGGGGATAGAAATATTTGGGAAGTTAAGGCAGTTTATCTCTAGCCACACGCATGATGAGAACCTGATAGTGATCTGAAGCAAGATGTTGATTCAGATAAGACGGGTTTGTACTGATAGATCTACAATTCCTCTGCATCATCTTTGAGCTGTTTCTTCCCCCCGTGGGGATACCAGGGGCCTTTCAGTATAAATAGTATCCCCACCTTCTGGAGGTTCTGTGCTAGGAATCCCCTCTATTCTGTCCCTCTCTTTACCTCTCCTTGTCTCTTTCCTACCTGTCAGTCTTCTTCGTCTGTTTTTTGGGTTCATTCTCCTGCCTTTTTTCCAGAGACTCTTGGTCACGGAATTTCTCGTTACATCTCCATCGTCATGTCTTCCCCATCACCATTTTCACCCACCCTTTTTCTGTGGACTGTCCTCTTCTGTCAACGGGATCTTTAATTCTATCATCAGCTCCCCATCAAGCCTTTTTTGTCCAGCTCTTCATTTCTCTGCTGCTGAGTGGTTGCCGTAAGCAACCCGTAATCCCACGCTGGAGCGACGTGGCCAGGGGATGGATGGCTGTACGTTACTCTAGCCGTTAACGAGCCCCGTATGGAATCGTGCGGGTAAGATTAGCCTCTTCCTCGGTAAGGCAGCTCTGCCGAGGTGACCGATTAATTCTGCCCTCATTGAGCCTACGCTCCATGTCTAAAAAACCAAACATAAAAAGGAAGAGAGGAATGAGGGATTCAGATTCCGCCGGCGACTTGTCTAGCGAGTCGGAGACGGAAGTGAGAGAGAAGGGTGGTTTTTGGCCGAGCTGGTTGGTGGTTGAGGGGGTGGAGGAGGAGCATCCTCTGTCGAAACTAAGCCTGTTTGCAGTGGCCAAGGGACTAAAGGGTGTTGCGGGAGAACTGAACACTGTGAAAAAGTTGAGAAACGGCATACTGCTGTTGGAGTGCAGAACCAAAAAGCAGTCCCAGACACTCCTGAAGTGTAACAAGTTGGTGACGTGCCCTGTGAGGGTGACCGCCCACAAGGCCCTGAACAGCAGTAAAGGAGTCGTCAGGTGCAGGGACCTGCAGGGGGTGTCCTGAGGCAGAGATCAAGGCCGAGCTGGAGTCTCAGGGAGTCGTGGACGTGTATCGAACGACGCCGGTGTATAGCCTGTACGCGGAAGCGGGAGAGCCTTCACTAAAAAACCGCCGTCTGAAACTGACTTTGAATTATTACCTCAAACTGTATTCAGAGTACAACAACCCGGCATACGATTGCGTCATGAATCCCCGGTTCAGGCCAAGTTCGACAAATCGCCTTCTGCCGCCCCGCCTCTTGGCATTCGGATTCTTCCTCATCTCCGGGAGGTGGGCATCGATCTGGGTGTTGTCTGTGACCTGCCGAAGTACCCAGAGACGCCGATGTGGACGGTGGAGACCCCAGCTGTCTGTTTCGAGCTTGCCTCTCACAGGAAAGACGTCACCAGCTCCACGGCGTACGGGGCCTTCTTTCGAGAGCTCTGTGCGTCGTATCCGTCCTACACCACGGTTTTTACGGACGGGTCCATGTCGGAGGAGGGGGTGGCCTGCGCCGCCTTCTGTCCCGCCATCAAGGAGTTGGCGCTTTCGAAACGCCTGCCTTCGGATGCCTCCGTGTACAGGCCGAACTGAGCGCTCTCGTCTTGTCCCTGCAACTGATCCCGCGATCGGCAAGGAAAGACTTCTTGGTCTGTACGGACTCGCTCTCTGCTCTGGAGGCTATCGCTTGCAGGAACGTAAACCACCCTAGGCTTCAGGAGTTCTACGAGCTGTATGTATACTTCCTTGAGACAGGACGGGTGTGACGTGGTTTTGGTGTGCGTCCCGGGGCACGCGGGCATTCGGGGCAACGAGACGGTTGACCGACTCGCCAGGCGTGCCACGGAGCAGGAGGTTTCCGGGTCCACGGTGCAGTTCACGGATCTGAAAACTAGGAGCGAGCAATACGTGCATTCCCTCTGGCAGGAGGAGTGGAACGCTCAGACGGACAACAAGCTTTTTCGGATCCTCCCAACCTGAAAGAGGTTTTCCCTCTGGGTGTCAAAAACCGAAGGGAGGCGACAGTGCTCACCAGGATACACACGGATCATTCTCACATCACTCATGTGCACTTGCTGAAAGGCGAGGGAACCCCGTGGTGCGTGACTTGCGACGTGCGGGTGACCGTCAGGCATCTGCTCCTGGAGTGTCGGGATGTTCAGGATATTAGGCACAAGCATTTTACCGCGGACTCCCTAAAGATCCTCTTTCGGGATGTTCCACCGGACACCATTTTTAACTTCCTGAGAGAACCTGGCTTTTTTCGTCTGATATGAGCGAAAGTGGTATGGTTGGTCTTTAAGGACAAGGTTGTTTTAAGGAACCTGGTTTTGGTTTTTATCTCGTTTTAAGTGTGATCGATGTGGGTTTTCCCACGACGCGGGAGCCGTCCTGGGCTGACCCTTATGGTCGACCGGGGCGTCGATACAAGCAAGGACAGTTGAGTTGGTTTTATACCTCGTTTTAAACTGTACATAGTCGCACACTTTTAATACAAGTTTTAAAATGTGACGAGGTGATAGCCCTGATATGGCCTATGTGGTCGGCGGGCTATAAGCACCATAATTGGATTGCATTGGAAGCAAGAGTTGGTCATATCATTATCATCATCATCATCATCATCATCATAATCATCATCATCATCATCATCATCACCATCATCTTCATCTTCTCATCGTAATCATCATCATCATCATCATCATCATCATCATCATCATCATCATCATCATCATCATCATCATCATCATCATCATGCAGCAGTGGCAGACTTCTGTCACATCCACCCCCATAACATTATCATCATCACCATCATTATCATCATCATCATCATCATCATTACCATACCACTATTGTCAATGCAAAAGTGCCCCCCATCCCTTGGTCACACATTTCTATCATCATATCATCATCATCATCATCATCATTATCTCATCATCATCATACCATTACATTATTGTCAATGCAAAAGTGCCCCCATCCCTTGGAAATACAGACCATTCATCATCATCATCATCATCATCACCATCATCATCAACACTCCCATCGTCATCATCATCATCATAATTACCATCATAATCATCACGACCAATTTTGAGCCCCTTCCATTCATCATATACTCCTATCATCATCATCATCATCATCATCCCACCCCATTCCATTATTGTCAATGCAAAAGTGGTC
>CM060348.1:29204712-29207212 GCA_030674155.1 Stramonita haemastoma
ATATATATATATATATATATATATATGGCAAGTTTGTTGGAAAGAGAGTAAGTACAGTGTACGCAGTAATGCCTTGTAGTACACAAAATATTATAGACAAAAATCTATGATGCACAACAGCAAAGTACAGAGCCTTTGCCACATACACACAAATAAAAAAAGAGACACACACAAACACGACTGCGCTAATGCATGCGCGCGCACAAACACCCCCTCCCCCCCCCCCCCCAATTTTTTTTTAAACCAACGCAAACTTCGAGATGTGACCAAAAACTCGCGCGAGTTTAACAACCGTTCTACCCGGACTTCTGCACAGTAACAGAGCCCACGGCATCAAGGCAGGGCTCTACTATAAGCATACACCACTTTACTAGCGTCTTCAATATACCTGGCGCTGGTCTTGTGGCGACGCCACTGTCCCAAAAGAAGGCATTCTGGCGTATATCGTACGGCAAGTTTGTCGGAAAGAAAGCTGGTACATAGTACGCAGTAATGCCTTGTAGTACACAACATGATAATAGACAACCGATAATGCACCACAGCAAAGTGCAGAGCCTTTGCCACATGCATACATATAAAAAGAGACACACACAAACACGAGCGCTCTAATGCATGCCGCGGGCGCACTCACACCCCCTCTACTTTGAATAAAATATGGCGCATTTCGAGAATATGTGACCAAAAATATGGCGCTGGTTTGAGTCCCGTCCTACCCTGACTTTTGCACAGTAACAGAGCCTACGGCATCAAGACAGGGCTCTACTGTATGCATACACACTTTACTATCATCTCGATATGCATGGCACTGGTCCTGTGGCGACGCCTCAGTCCCAAAGAGGCCATTCTGGCGTAGCCTATCTATTATATGGCAAGTTTGTCGGAAAGAAAGCTGGTATAATGTAAGCGGTAATGCCTTTAAGTCTATCTATACCTTAGTCTGGCCACCGTGGGGGCACCCCTGAATACTTGACAACCAGTTCCCTCCATTCCTCCCTCTGTTCTGCATTTCTCAGGGTTTTGCTGAGGTCTAGGCCTGTCAATTCGCTGATGTTTCCTCCCATCTCTTCTTTGGTCTGCCTCTTTTTCTTCCTCCTTGGACAGTGCCTTGCAGTATTGTTTTTGCAAATCCTTTCGATCTTGTGACATGCCCGACCCTTTTAAGTTTACGCTTCTTTACGATTGATAGAAGATTTTTGTAGGGACCAATGGTTTGCTGGATTCTGTTATGCACGTCTTCGTTGCTTATGTGGTCTCTGTAGGAGATGCCAAGGAGTCCGGAAGCATCTCATCTCTACCGCCTGTACTTTTCTCTCCAAATCAGCAGTCAGGGTCCACGATTCACAGGCATATAGGAATATGGACCGGATATGAAAAGGGAACAGATATTTTTATCTTTCAAGATGGTGTTCAGTTTTGACAGTACTCTTATTGTCTGTGCAATCCTGCATACTACCTCTGGCTTGGACCCCTCGTCTGATACAACGGCTCCCAAGTACTTTACGCTTTGAACCGTTTCCAGCTTCTGGTCATTGACCCTGATATCAGTGCTGATGCCCTTGGCGTTATTGGTAATCAGTTTGGTCTTCTCTGCATTAATTTCCATGCCGTATGTTCTAGAGGCCTTGTTCAGGTGTTCTGTTAGGCTGGCAAACTCCTGTTCTGATCCTGTTAGTCTGTCAATGTCATCTGCAAAGCGGAGGTTTGTGATCGTTCTGCCACCAATGCTGACTGATCCTTTATGGTGTTCCAGTGCATCAGCCATGATTCTCTCAAGGAAGATATGGAAAAGATTGAATGAGAGTAGACAGCCCTGCCTTACAACTGTTGTTCGAAACCACTCTCCAATGTTGCTGTTGTAGTACACTGCACTGGTGGCCTTGTTGTACAGCTCTTTGATGTCTCTGATCAGGTTTGCATTGATGCTGTACACATTCATGGTTGCCCACAAAGCTGTATGCCACGCCCTGTCGAATACCTTCTTAAAATCAATAAAAACATGGTAGAGGTTTTGTTGGTGTTGAAGGTATCACTCACAGAGTATTCTGAGGTTGAATATCTGTTCAGTTGTGCTACGCCCTGCTCTGAAATCTGCTTGTTCCTCAGCAATGATGGTCTCTGCTTGTGGCTTCAGTATGTTTCGTATAATATTCGAAATGACCTTACTTGGGTGGCATATGAGGCTGATTGTGCTGTAAGTCTGGCACTCCCTCCCTCTCCTTAAGCATTGAGGACGGGATTGCCTTGTGGTCAGAACATTTGACGACCCGGTCGAGGAGATTTTTCTCCTGGAGTTAACATCAGTGCCGACTCCACTCTCCCCGAAGTCCTTCGGATGAGACTATAAACCGAGGCCTCATGTGCGAACGCACGCAGAACATCTTGCGCAAACGTTGAATCCTTTTCCATTTTTCGTAAGAGCAGGTCATCGTACGCCGGTGTGAACAGATGACACTTACAAAACTGGATACACACGGGACTGGATGTAAAAATGCACATGAGT
>CM060348.1:29214712-29217212 GCA_030674155.1 Stramonita haemastoma
ACAGTTACATACACTGTATGTGTATCCTTACGTAACTTGAAATCAGCTTTTTTCTCTTCTTCTTACATTTCACCCTTCCCCTTATTGAGTACCCACTCCCCCTTATTCTTATTTATCCCTAATTAATTTTCACCTTTTCCAGTTTTTAGACACATTATCACATTCCTAACAAAAATCAACACAAATAGATGCATTCAAGACTCAACACGTGGCCCTCAAAGGAAGGCCTACGAATTTGCCAATTAAATATAAATCACGCAGTTAATAAAATTGATGACATATCAACACTTATTAGAAACCATGGCAAACCATTTCACATACTAGGGCTATCTGAATCAAGACTTTCGAAACACATATTAGACAGTGACTTATATATCCCAGGATATAAAATCATACGAAAGGATCCACAAAAGCAAAAAGAAACAGGAATCATCATATACATTAGTGAATCTATAACGTTCAAGCGTCTCATCCATCTAGAACATTATGATGTAGAATCTGTCTGGCTTGAAGTCTCCATGAAAGGTTCACCACCTATAGCAATGGGATTCTGCTATAGGAATCCAGCAGAAAGAAAAAATTGGATAGACAAGTTTGATGCAATGATGAACGTAGTCCTATTAGAATCCAGGCAAGTGATACTACTAGGTGATTTTAACATCGATGTAACAAAAGTAAATAATGCATGGACGCAAATTACTAATTCATTCAACCTTCACCAACTAGTTAGTTTACCTACAAGAGTTACACCAATTCAAGCACTATTATTGACCACATTTACGTATCAAATCCTAAAAACATCATAGAAACATGTGTCCCTGTCTATAACTGCAGCGATCACTACCCTGTCTGTACTACTTGGTCTAAAAAAAGAACAAAAATTCCCAAACCTGGCCATAAAACCTTAACATATCGTTCCTTTGCTAAATTCAATGAACAACTTTTCCTTCTCGAACTAAGTAGCTCTATGCTCTCAGAAACATTCAACATTACTGATCCAGACTTGGCTATTGATTTTTGGATAAAAACTTTCACTGAAATTTACAATAAACATGCTCCACTAAAAACTAGAAGGGTCAAACATGCCCCCAAACCGCCTTGGCTTACAAAAGAACTAGAAGAGGCATGCTATCTTAGAAATTTCTTAAAAAACATAAATATCATGAAGAGTCAAAAAGATTACGAAATGCCATAAACTCCCAGAAACGTCAAGAAAAAAAGAAATATTTCCAAGATTTACTATCTTCAAAACAAAACTCAAAAATTATTTGGAAGGCCATAAATCAAATAACGAACAAACAATCATCTTCCAAATCAAATGTAATCAAAGATGTTACTGCTGAACAACTCAACAATCACTTCATAAACGTTTCTACTAACGTTGTTAGCAATGATGATTCAAAATCCAATAACCTAAACACACTAAGACAATACTGCCAAGAAAAGCATATTCCTTCAAAACTCCACATACCATTTATTTCTATTTTTGAAGTCTATAGTTATCTAATTCACCTCAAACAATCCAGGACAAGAGGCCTCGATAGAATAGACAGCAGAATTCTAAAACTGTCAGCTCCAGTTATCACTGAGACTCTAACATATATATATAACCAATGTCTTGATAAAAACTATTTCCCCAATGCCTTCAAAACTGCTAAAGTGATCCCCATCTACAAATCAGGTGACACTTCAGATCCTTCAAACTATAGGCCAATCTCCATTATATCCCTCCTTTCAAAACCCCTGGAAAAACATATAAATAAACACTTAGTCCATCATATAGACACTAACAACCTACTTCACCCTAACCAATCAGGATTCAGACAAAATCACTCGTGTCATACTGCACTGACTAGTCTCATAGACAATTGGCTATCAAACATTAATGAAAGTAAATTTTATGGAGTATTATTTGTAGATTTCAAAAAAGCATTTGATACAATTGACCACACACTTCTCATCAGAAAGCTAGACCTGTATAATCTATCATCAAATAGTCTAGAACTACTTGCTTCTTATCTTAAAAACAGAAAACAGTGTGTCTCAACAACTACATCCACATCCAATCTAAAACCTATTCACTATGGAGTACCACAGGAATCAATACTAGGACTGATTCTCTTTTCATTATACATAAATGACCTTCCTCTACATATCAAATCCAAATGTGAACTATTTGCTGATGACACAACCATACATACGAGCCATAACGACATTGACTCTCTTACAACCACATTACAACAAAGCTGTAATGATCTTGTCAAATGGACAGAACTGAACCACATGTCTATTCACCCCCAAAAAACAAAATGCATGCTGATCACCACCAGACAAAAGCGACAAAATTTACCCCCAAAACAGTTTCCAATCCACATAAGAAAAGAAGCAATCGAACAAACCTCTCATCACAAAGTTCTAGGAATAACAATCGATGAAAACCTCAGCTGGTTCTACCACACATCTCATCTATGCAAATACTTGTCCCAAAGAGTATACCAGT
>CM060348.1:29219712-29222212 GCA_030674155.1 Stramonita haemastoma
TCTCTCTCTCTCCTCTCTCTCTCTCTCTCTCTCTCTCTCTGTCTCTCTCTCTCTCTCTCTCTCTTCCTCTCTCTCTCTCTCTCTCTCTCTCTCTCTCTCTCTCTCTCTCCTCCTCTCCTCTCTCTCTCTCAGTCTCTCTCTCTCTCCCCAGTTGTTATTACATTTGTTTCTTATTTTTCTTCTTCTTCTCTCTTTTATTATCCTCCACTATCTTTTTTTCTTGTTTTTTTTTTTCCTCAGTCTTTATTAGTTTCAACCCCTACTTGTTCAATTAAGAAGTTGGACAAGAAAAGAAAAAAAATCAGGTGAATAAAAAGCGTGAGTACACACACACAACACACACACACACACACACACACACACACACACACACACACACACACACACACACACACACACACATCTCATCTCTCTCTCTCTCTCTCTCTCTCTCTCTCTCTCTCTCTCTCTCTCTCTCTCTCTCTCCCCTCTTCTTTCTACGCAAACACACACACAGACACACACCACAACACACACACACACACACACACACACACACACACACACACACACACACACACACACACACACACACACACACACACACACACACACACACAACACGATTAATGCGCTTACCCCTGCGGCCCTTGGGTTTGATTCTAGCAGCGGCGTCTCTGGTATTGTCTGCGAGCTCGTGGCCCCTTGGTTTGATTCTAGCGGCGCCGTCTGTGGTGTTGCTTGCGGTTCTGTTGTTCCTGGCGTTGCGGGGGTCTCGGCTAGGGGTGGGGGTGGGGGCGGGGCTGAATGACTCATACAGGTGCGAGTCTCTCGTCTGCTGGGCATTTCGCGGGGAAGCGTAGACAGGTTCCCTGCCTGTACGAAGCATAGTCATAACTACTGCTACTGTTGCTGTTGTTGTTGTTGCTGCTAATACTGTTGTTGTTGCTACTGTTGTTGCTGCTGCTGCTACTGATGCTACTGTTGCTGCTGTTGCTACTACTGCTGCTACTGCTGCTGCTGCTGCTACAGTTACTACTAATGCTGCTACTGCTACTATCACTGCTGCTACTGCTACTACTGCTGCTGCTACTACTACTGCTGGTGCTGTTACTGCTGCTAATAATGCTGCTACTACTACTGCTGCTACTATTACTACTGCTGCTATTACTACTGCTACTACTGCTGCTATTACTACTGCTTCTACTGCTATTATTACCACCACTACTGCTACTACTACCGCTGCTATTACTGCTACTAATGCTACTACTACTGCTACTGTTACTGCTGCTGCTGCTATTATTACTGCTGCTGCTGCTGTTGCTGCTACTGCTATTACTATACTACTACTACTACTACTACTACTACTACTACTACTACTACTACTGCTAATACTGCTGCTACTACTGCTACTACTACTGCTACTACTGCTACTACTGCTGCTACTACTGCTGCTACTGCTGCTACTACTGCTGATACTGCTGCTACTACTGCTGCTACTGCTGCTACTACTGCTAATACTGCTGCTACTACTGCTGCTACTACTGCTAATACTGCTGCTACTACTACTATACTGCTGCTACTACTGCTAATACTGCTGCTACTACTACTATACTACTGCTAATACTGCTAATACTACTGCTAACACTGCTACTAATACTGCTGCTACTGCTGCTACTGCTGCTACTGCTGCTACTGCTATTTATACGCTGCTATTACTACTGCTATTTCTACAACTACTATTTCTGCTGCTTCTGCTGCTGCTACTACTACAACTACTAATGCTGCTCCCACCACCACTAACTACAACAATAACTATAGCTACCACCGTCTTCACCATTATCCTCATTATCAACAGCATCATCATCAGCATGATGATGATCATCATCATCATCGTCATCGTCATCCTCCTCCTCCTGAATTGTAATTATGCATACATCTCCATATCTACGTATCTACCTATCCCATAGTCTCCTGGACTGTGGGGGTACCACTGAAGATTCTGCAACCAGCTTCCTCCACTCTCCACGGTCCTCAGGCCTCCGTAGCAGATCGTTCCACCCAAGGCCTGTCCATTCTCTGATGTTGTCTTCCCATCATTTTCTTTGTCTGCCTCTTCGTCTCCCTTCTTTTACTTTTCCCTGTAGGACAGTCTTGGCCAGTCCTGATGATCGTGTGAAGTGCCCGTACCACTCCAGTTTGCGTTTTTTCACTGAAGTCAGGAGCTCTTCATAATATGGTCTAATGGCGTTTTTTTTTTTAAATTCTGGTTTTTCACATTCTCATTAGTGATGTGATCCCTGTATGAGATAGCAAGGAGTTAACGCAAACATCTCATCTCAATTGCCTGTATCCTTCTTGCAATGTCTGCTGTTATGGTCCATGTTTCACATGCAAACTCAAATATGGACATGATCAGGGAACGCATCAGTCTGATCTTGAAGCTGATGGCGATGTTCTTGTCGTTCCAGAAGACTTTAAGTTTGGTCATTCCAGCTGTGGTTTATATATAAGAGAGAGA
>CM060348.1:29229712-29237212 GCA_030674155.1 Stramonita haemastoma
ATGACCAGATAGAAGAATTCTATGAAGAACTTGAAAACGTCATCTTCAAACGCCCCAAAAGACATTCTTATTGTGGAAGGCGATTGGAATGCTAAGGTGGGACCTGATGCCTATGACACCTGGGCAGGAACCACAGGACGCTTTGGACTGGGAGAAACAAATGAAAGATGACAGCGGCTGCTGGAATTCGCAAAGAAGCACAAACTAACTCTGGCTAACACACTCCACCCTCACAAGCCATCTAGAACATCAACCTGGCACTCACCAAATGGTCTGATTCATAATCAAATTTATTACATTCTGTCACCCCAAAGATTCAAATCCAGCATAAACAAGGCAAACACAAGAACATTCCCAGGAGCTGACATTGGCAGTGACCACGACATTGTACTTACCACCATCAGGCTGAAAATGAAAGCAAAACAACAGTCAAAAAGCCCACGCATAAGATTTGACCTGGAAAAACACAAAGACCCAACAGTGGTTGAGATCTTCTAAGCCAACATTGGAGGAAAGTTTGCTGCACTAAGAGCCATCGACAATGATGTGGACACACTAGCCAACAACATCAAAGAAGTGCTAACGACAGCAGCAGAAGAAACATTAGGAAGAAGCACAAGCAGAACAAAGAAACAACCCTGGGTGACAAATGAGGTTCTTGACCTCTGCGACAAAAGAAGAGAACTTAAGAAACAAAAGTTCACAAGTCAAGAAGCCAACAACAAGTACATGGATAGCCACAGAGAAGTGAGGAAAAAGATGAGAGAAGCCAAAGAAGCATGGATAGAGTTGGTCACGCAGAGGCCGTTGTAGGAGCAGAACTCCAGCAGGCGCTGCCCATTTTCGTTAATCTTGCCATCTCCAAAGTGTCCAAGACAGGAAGGCCATGCGTCATAATCGGCACCCATTCGAGAATTAAAGTCTCCCAGGATTATGACATGTTCCTTGGGGGGTATTTTCTTGATGACGTTGCTGATGTTGGCATAAAACTCGTCCTTTGCTTCTGCAGTGGATGTAAGGGTGGGAGCGTAGGCGTTGACAAGAGTGACGAAGCCCTCAGATGTATGGAGACCGACTGTCATCAGGCGTTCGGATCCCTTGTCTCCTGGTTCAACCATCTTCAGTAGGGTGTTCCTGACAGCAAATCCCACTCCATGCTCTCTTCGGTCCTCCGCGCTCTTCCCGTGCCAGAAGAAAGTAAAGTCTTTCTCCTTGAGGGTTCCAGTGTTTGCAAGGCGGGTATCTTGCAGAGCAGCTGTGTCCACCCCCAGTCTCAGCAGCTCGTTGCTGATGCCTGGAGGTCTTGGGACAGTCCTTCATTTTACTGTTCCCGGTAAGACTGTCTTGGCTAGACCAGACGTTTGTATGACGTGCCCGTGCCACTTTAGCTTAAATGTTTATACCCACCCTTACATATATATATATATATATATATATATATATATATATATATATATATATATATATATATATATATATATATATATATATATATATATATGCATTGGAGGTCTTGGGACAGTCCGGATGACAATTTTCGGACGTTCCAGCTTCCCAGTTTTAGGACTGGGCACCTGTTTCTCATGGTTCTTGTATTTTTGCCTGGTGCGAGTCTTACAGTCTGCTTGTTGGTTTGATTCTAATCCCCAAGCACCCATTGAGGAAGGCAGACTGTGGCGGGACAACACCTTATTGGCTGGGGGCTGCCCAGCTTGAGGCGGGCGGTAGCTGTCCAGTGAAATCCTAGGATTTCTCCCACCGTCGGAAGCAACCCCTGGCGCCACGCTCTACGCCAGTCGAGCATTGCAGCTTATAACCGGTAACTGCTGCTTCCCGTGTTGTGTCCACGCTGTGAGGCGAGGCTGGAGTGACCACTCCAGGGCGCGAGCCTGGGCAGGATGGTATGGAGGACGAGCTGTTGCCCAGATAGCAGGTCCCCCCTCTCCACACTGATGATGGATCCAAAGGAACAGCAGAAGCTGATACAGTTTGGCACCAGCAGTGTCGCAGGAGTTGCCGGAACGTTACTGAAGTCAGAAGCGGACTGCCTTCGGGACTCCATATCCTGATTTTTCCTCGGGGTTTACTCCCGAAGCCTTTCTCCCCAATGGGCAGTCCACAAGATAGTGGAGGTTTGGGGTCAGAGTTTTCCTTCTCCTAGGTGAGTTGCCTCACTGGGCTAACGAGTCCCATATGCCCGAATGCGACAGGTAGTACTGGGCTACATTTTACCAGTAGAGGAGGGCGCAGAGGCTCCCAGGACAGGCCAGCCAGGAACTCGCCTGTGCAAGCCAAGCATGATGCCCCCCGCTTGCAAGAACCACCTATATATAAAAAACAAACCTATATATAAAAACCTATATATAAAAAAAACACCTAGAAGCACGGTTTCTGGAATATCCCAGGTTGACCTTTAACAGCCACATGGCTGATCCCGGAATATTCCGGGATGACGTAGGTGGTCATAATTGAAGGCTCACTTTTGCTTTCAAAGGTCACCAAATGAATGTGAAGGCCATCCTCCCTCCCTCCCATACACACACACACACACACACACACACACACACACACACACACACACACACACACGCACACACACACACACACACATACACACACACACACACGCACGCACGCACGCACGCACGCACGCACGCACACACACAAACACACACACACACACACACACACACACACACACACACACACACACACACAAACTATTCCAATCAAGGAAGGAGCTAACGTTTTGCAATGCTGGTTTTGGTGGTTACTAATCCAAATCCTAAGCCAACACACACATACTAGGATTCCCGGTCGAGGGAATTTGTCCTCTGGAGTTAACAGTGCTGACTCCACTCCCCCCTCAAGTCTTTCAGATGAGACTATAAACCGAGGCCCTGTGTGCAAACACACGCAGACCATCTTGTTCACACGTTAAATCTGGTTCCACTTTTCATAAGAGTAGGCCATTGTGTACCGGTGGGAACAGATGACAAAATTAACAAAACTGCATATACACAGGGACTGGATGTAAAAAAGCACACGAGTACATATTCCATTATCCTCGATATAAAAGAATAAAAACTGAAATAAACTGAATAAAGAGAGAAACAGCATTAACAAAGAATGCAACAAGCTTGCTCACACCTTCATCTCCCTCAAATGGCTCGGAGGTAGTGGTAGTAGTAGTGGTGGAGGTAGTGGGGGTGGTGGTGGTGGTGGTAGTAGTAGTAGTGGTGGTGGTTGTGGTGGTTGTCGTAGGGGCGATGAAGTGATATGTGGCGCTGAAACCGGTCATCTCCACCGTGTCGTCTGCGACGAACTGAAGAAACAGTGAGGACAGTGAAGAGGAGATGGTGCCTGGTGACTGCCGACCACAGTATTTGTTTCCTATCTGCTCAGCCTTGTTGCTGTTACCATCGTGGACTGTCAGGTAATCATAGACGCAAGAAGATGACTCCACATCAAAGGCCTCAAACTGCAGCTCCACCTGGTGACCTGCAGGTGCCTGTATGACATAGTTGCAGATAATGGATGGCGGGTACGTGCCAGGGTACATGGGAGAGGTGACAGTTCCGTTATCCTCCGTTAGTGTAATGTTGCAATCGGCAAGTGGTGCCTGGCCCGCTGGCAGAATTTCAGAATACTGTATCCTGAAGCCGACATCATTGATGGTCCCGTCGGTATGGAAGCGCAGGTGCAACACATCATGTTGCGAGATAAAGCTGAAGGTTCGATTCCCACAGAAGGGGTGGATTTCACCGTTTTCGTCATCGCCGTCTCTGATGTCTAACCGGTCGTACTGACACTGTGGATCATATTCCACGAAGAAGACGAGAGATGTGAGGTTGATAGTGGCACCCGGGGTGTCAGCACGAATGGTCCAGTGGCAGTCCGTCCCTGGTGGGTACACATTTGGAAATCCAGGACTGTCAAAGAAACCGTTACCTGCGACCAGGTATCCTCCACAGTCTTCTGTAGGCAGAATAAATCACGATGTATGTATAGAGAGACTGCCTAGCCACAAGAGAGGGGGTTGGCTGTAGATCCGTGCAAGTAATACCGTGCAGACCCACTTCACTTAGCCTAGCATGTGATGTGGGCAGTCTATAGCTATAGTCTATAGAAACAGAATTATGCCTTGACACATCACTACAAGATAGAGTAAGTGCGATAGTTTTATAATCAATCTCAATCTCAAAATAGACAACCTCACCCACACCTGGCTTTAATGGCTCTTAGCGGAAAAAATGGATTATGTGCTAAGCAACTCATTTCGTGGAGGAGCGTCACATATATCTGGGGCAGGAATAAGAAAAAATATGCTTACTTTCGAATCCAGTTTAGACCTTGACATTATTTTTGTTACGTTATCCAAATAAAAGAATTATTAAGTGCACTATACAGAACTTTTTATCTCCAAAAAATTCTACTTGATTTAAAAAAAAAAGCTACATCATTTTGTTAAATACAACAATTTTGAGCTACGTCAATCGACCACAACAAATAAGTGACAATAGCAAACGCATAATCTCCAGCAACAACACTGAAAACGTCCTCTTCCTCTTACCTTCTCCAATCTTAGGAACTGCTGTAGGTCCACCACTGGCAGCATTGGTCTGGGAACAGTTCACAGGAGGCACAGAGACACCTGTTCCATAGACAGCACTGTGGTTTAACTGTCTCTCGTTATGTCTTGGGGACAAAAACAACAACAAAACAACAACAACCTCAACAGAATAGAGACGAAAAGAAAACAGAGATCCACACGAGCTTACCATAGCCGGACAAGGGAAGGTAAAAGTAAGCGCAAGAGGACTTGACGGTAGCACTGCACACGCTGATTTCCACCAGCCACGTCCCGGTAGGGTTGTGTACCATTGTCCAGGAGTGGACGATACGAGCCCGGAAGTACTGCAGGTGGTCAGTGGTGTTAGTGTAGGGGGTCAGCGCTTGACCAAAGGACACCTTGTCTTGAGTTCTGCACTTTCACCTTTACATGTCCCGTAGTCCCGCGGACCGTGGGGGGCACCACTGAATGTTTTGCAACCAGCTTCCTCCACTCTTCACGGTCCTCGGCAATCCGTAGTAGATCGCTCCACCTAAGGCCTGTCCTCTCTCTGATGTTGTATTCCCATCACTCTGCCTCTTCATTTTACTGTTCCGGTAAGACTGTCTTGGCCAGTCCAGATGTTTGTATGACGTGCCCGTGCCACTTTAGCTTAAATGTTTATAAATATGTATATAAAGTTAAAGATAAAGTCTGTCCCGAGCCTAACGCTCATCAGGCCGGTGCTTATCCCGGTTTCTGTGGCGTTAAGCGACTGAGAGTCATATACTCCCCCCTGGATAGGACGCCAGTCTGTCGCAGGGTTAACCCCCAACACAAGGTTGGTACCCCTTTTACACCTGGGTGGGGTGAGAAAATAGCCGTAAAGTGCCTTTTCCAAGGGCACAACGCCATAGCCGAAAGCTGGGATCGAACGCGCAACCATTAGATTACGAGTCCAACGCCCTAACCACTAGGCTACAGCGGCTATATATATATATATATATATATATATATATATATATATATATATATATATATATATTATATATATATATATATATAATTACTTTTATATACATTTTTACTGAAGTCAGGAGCTCTTCATATGGTCCAATGGTATGATTTATTCTGTTGTTTATTTCATTAGTAATGTGATATCTGTAGAAAAGAACAAGGGGTTTGCGAAAGCATCTCATCTCCATTACCTGTATCCTTCTTTCAATGTCTGCTGTTATGGTCCGTGTTTCACACGCGTACCAAAATATGTAAACAAAAACTTTTGAAGAAAACTGGTGCAACAGGATGGGGAAACTGAACACAATAATAAAAGAATGGAGCAAGCGTGATCTCAGTATCCAAGGTTTACTATTAATTATTAAAACATTTTTGATAAGCCAGTTTGTTTATGTCATGCAATCTATTGGCCTTCAACAAATAGTTCTAAAAAAATCAATACTATATTGTATAAGTTTGTCTGGCAAAAGAGGCAGAGTAACAGAAAGGCTTTTGAGAATGTAAAAAGAAAAGTAATGGAATCTGAGCTAGAGAATGGTGGTCTCAGTATGATCAATATGGTCGAATTCCAAAAACTATTTTACCTGCAGTGGATAGGCAAACTAAGCAGCCCAAGGCAACAAGAAAATTTTGTGGGCCATACCTAAGTGGGACCTGTAAATGATAGCCAATGAAGATGAACTATTTTATTTTGATTGTAGATGGAAAAAAAAGTAAATCATCTTGAAAAAATGATTAATGATTTTAGGAAAGAAGCTTTCACTACCTACCTAGACAGCAAAGCAATATGTCAGTCTGCTGATGTTCACCACACCAACTTTCACTCCCAGCTTCTCTTCCATAATTCTTTGATAAAATACAAAGGTAATGTACTGTTCTTTATGAAATGGCAATGTAGGGAGTTGGACAAATCCAGGATTTAATTCATGAAAATGAGAATAGACTATTTAGGAGAAATTCAAGACCGTAGAAGAAGAATTGCGAAGAGGAAGAAGAAGAAGAAGAAGAAGAAGAAGAAGAAAGAAGAAGAAGAAGAAGAAGAAGAAGAAGAAGAAGAAGAAGAAGAAGAAGAAGAAGAAGAAGAAAATTCAAAGAAGAAGGAAAAGGAGAAGAATTGCGAAGAAGAATTGCGAAGAAGAATTCCGAAGAAGAATTGCGAAGAAGAAGAATTGCGAAGAAGAAGAATTGCGAAGAAGAATTGCGAAGAAGAAGAATTACGAAGAAGAAGAATTGCGAAGAAGAAGAATTGCGAAGTAGAAGAATTGCGAAGTAGAAGAATTGCGGAGAAGAATTGCGGAGAAGAATTGCGAAGAAGAATTGCGAAGAAGAAGAAGAAGAAGAAGAAGAAGAAGAAGAAGAAGAAGAAGAAGAAGAAGAAGAAGAAGAAGAAGAAGAAGAATTGCGAAGAAGAAGAAGAAGAAGAAGAAGAAGAAGAAGAAGAAGAAGAAGAAGAAGAAGAAGAAGAAGAAGAAGAAGAAGAAGAAGAAGAAAGAAGAAGAAGAATTGCGAAGAAGAAGAAGAAGAAGAAGAAGAAGAAGAAGAAGAAGAAGAAGAAGAAGAAGAAGAAGAAGAAGAAGAAGAAGAAGAAGAAGAAGAAGAAGAAGAAGAAAGAAGAAGAAGAAGAAGAAGAAGAAGAAGAAGAAGAAAAGAAGAACAAGAAGAACAAGAAGAAGAAGAAGACAATAGCACAGGAAGAAGTTGCATCTACTGACAGGTATTTCCTCTGTCTTATCTACAGTACAGAGAGGATCTGAAGTCAGCCACAGCTGTCGGCATGAACAGAAAGTGTTGCTGGTACGTCACACGTACATCTGGACAGGCCAAGACTGTCCTACAGGGAACAGTAAAAGGAGGGAGACGAAGAGGCAGACAGAAAAAAAAGAACGACGGGAAGACAACATCAGAGAGTGGAGGACTGGCCTTGAGTGAAG
>CM060348.1:29244712-29247212 GCA_030674155.1 Stramonita haemastoma
AGCTGATGTTGTTGCTTCTGATGATCCTCTGGAGTCTGACTAGAGCAGATGTTGCTGTTGCAATGCGAGCTTTCACCTCATTGTTTGATGTGCCATCTTTTGTTAGGATGGAGCTTAAGTATTTGAATTGGCTCACCTCTTCCAATATTTCTCCATTCATCTTTATTTCCGTGCTGTCATTACTTGCGCTGTTGACCATGATCTTCGATTTCTCTGTACTGAACTCCATGCCGTATGCGCTCGCTCGATCTGTTAGACTGTCTGTGAGGATTTGCAGTTCTTGTTTGCTGCTGCCCATGAGGTCAATGTCATCTGCAAATCTGAGGTTGCAAAGGGGTCTTCCACCAATGGAGATGGAAGTGTAGTGGTTTTGCAGTGTCTCTGTCATGATGTTTTCGAGGAAGAGGTTGAAGAGTACAGGTGAGAGAAGGCAGCCCTGGCGGACTCCAACCGTGGTCTTGAAGAACTCGCCCACGTGATTGTTCATGAAAACTGCACTTCTTGCATTCTCGTACAGAGCCTTGATGACTTCAATTAGGCAGTTGTCAATGTTGAAGTGCCTGAGTACTTGCCAGAGGCCGTCATGCCATACCCTGTCAAAGGCCTTTTTGAAGTCTATAAAATTGTGGTACAAGTCTTTTTGGTGTTGGAGATGCTTCTCTATCAGAATTCTCAGGTTGAAAATTTGTTCCATTGTGCTGCGTTTTGGTCTAAAGCCCGCTTGTTCTTCTGCCAGGAGTTTTTCTGCTTGGTTTTTCAGTCTGTTGAGGACTACCTGCAGCATGATCTTGCTAGGATGGCTTATGAGACTGATGGTTCTGTAGTTCTGACATTGCTTGAGGTTTCCTTTCTTTGGCAGGGGTATTACAAGAGACTGTGTCCATTCTTTTGGCCAGTCTTTGGTGTCGTGGATCTTCTGACAAAGATCTGTGAATCGCCTTGCTGTTTCATTCCCTCCATTTTTTATGAGTTCAGCTGGGATGTTATCGATTCCAGGGGACTTCCCCTTCTTCAATTGTTTAATAGCTGCATCTACTTCACACCTTAGTATTGGTGGGTCTTTATCTTGGTGTTCAGGGGGTTTGTTGGAAACTATGTTGGTATCTGGGCGTAGTGGGTAGTTATACAATCCCTCACAGTATTCTGTCCAGCGTTGGAGGATGGCCTTGTTTTCCGTTAAAAGATTTCCTTCTTTGTCTTCAATAACAGAGGCTTTAGGCTGTGTGGTTTTAGTTAGTGCTTTCAGAGTGTTGTAAGCTGTTTTGCTGTTTCCCTTGGCCATTCCATCTTCGATGTTGTTGCATTGTTCTTCTATCCACGCTTCTTTGGCTTCTCTCATCTTTTTCCTCACTTCTCTGTGGCTATCCATGTACTTGTTGTTGGCTTCTTGACTTGTGAACTTTTGCTTCTTAAGTTCTCTTCTTTTGTCGCAGAGGTCAAGAACCTCATTTGTCACCCAGGGTTGTTTCTTTGTTCTGCTTCTGCCTAATGTTTCTTCTGCTGCTGTCGTTAGCACTTCTTTGATGTTGTTGGCTAGTGTGGGGTGTATTGGGTGCTTAAGGAGAGGTGGTACCTTTGTAAACCTGGCAGTAGCATCCCTCGGGATGGACGGGAGCACTGGTCCTCACTTGGCACTCAACTCTCACTTCTGGTTCCGGGTCCTTAACCCACCCACACCCCGGTAACCGCTTCTACTGGCGGGCGAAACGTTGTGAGGGGTTGGTGCATTCTTAATCACCAGTAGGAGTCTTGGAGAGGAGATGGGCGCCACCAAGCTTCCTCAAGCCCACTGCAAGGACATGATGAGAAAAGCAAAACAGAAACACATGCCGGATCGGTCGAGGCCCGGATCAACAACGACCGCGCTACCTACTGCAAGCCTCCAGGGTGGGAGTGACAAGTGTGCCACTGGAGCAGAACCAACGCTAAAGCTTCCAGCTAAAGGGGTAACCATTGGTACATGGAATGTTAGGACTCTGTACCAAACAGGAAGAGTACAGGAACTCACACATGAATTACAGAGGTATAAATGGGACATCCTAGGGCTTGCGGAAGTCAGATGGATTGGCTTCGGAGAAACAACCACGCAAGACGGCCACAAGATATGGTACAGTGGAGATGAGAAACTACACCAACACGGAGTAGGCTTCATTGTCAGGAAAGAGATTGTGTCAAGCATCATCAACTGCACACCAATATCCAGCAGACTCATCTCAATCAGAGTCTCTGCAAAACCACAGAATCTCACCATCATCCAAGTGTATGCTCCAACATCTGACTACGATGATGACCAGATAGAAGAATTCTATGAAGAACTTGAAAACGTCATCTCCAAAACGCCCCAAAAAGACATCCTTATTGTGGAAGGCGATTGGAATGCTAAGGTGGGACCTGATGCCTATGACACCTGGGCAGGAACCACAGGACGCTTTGGACTGGGAGAAACAAATGACAGAGGACAGCGGCTGCTGGAATTCGCAAAGAAGCACAAACTAACTCT
>CM060348.1:29257212-29268179 GCA_030674155.1 Stramonita haemastoma
GGAAATGAAGAACTCTATACTTTGAATACAGGTAACCAAGTCTGTAGAAAAGAGTTTCATACACTGACAGCATTAAACAATATAAATGGCAAAAATATTACAGTTTGACATCAACTAAGTCAATATGAAAAAACGCTCTATAATAAATCACAACTAAATCAATACGAAGAGAATAACTTTGTACTTCGATAACAGCTAACTCAATATGAAGGGAAGAACTTTACACTTTGATAACATTACATTGAATGTGAAGGGAGAAACAACTTTACATTTTGATACCAACTAATTCAATGTGAGGCAAAACACTCTATACTTCGGTAAAAAGTAATTCAACACAAAGAAAACTTTTTAGATACCAACTCACTCAGTATGACGGACAGGTGCTTTATACCTTGATACCAATTAAATTAATTTTAAAGAAAGAGCTTTACGCTTTGATGCTAACTAAATCAGTGCAAAAAGAAACATTGCTACAAATCAGTTTCATACGAAAAACAGAACTATATTCCTTGGTACCAACTTAATTTGAAAGAAAAAACAATGCTTTGATACACCTATCTCAATAAAATGGAAAAGCTTGATGCGTGGACACTAATTCCACATGGAAGAAAGAAAGACCTTGTCACTTTGGCACCAGCTCATTCACCATGAAGGAAAGAACTTTATGCTTGGATAGAACTAACTCAACATAAAGGAAAAAGCTTGTTAACGCCAACTTAATCAATATGAAGGGAGCACTCTGTACTCCAGCCGCCGCTGTGGCCTAGTGGTTAGGGCGTTGTACTCGTAATCTAAAGGTTGCGGGTTCGATCCCAGCTATTCCGCTATGGCGTTGTGCCCTTGGAAAAGGCACTTTACGGCTATTTTCTCACCCCACCCAGGTGTAAAAGGGGTACCAACCTTGTGTTGGGGGTTAACCCTGCGATAGACTGGCGTCCTATCCAGGGGGGAGTCTATGACTCTCAGTCGCTTAACGCCACAGAAACCGGGATAAACACCGGCCTGATGAGCCTTATGGCTCGGGACAGACTTTAACTTAACTCTGTACTCCGATACAAAAAACAAGGAAATATGAAAAGGGGGAATTCTATACCTTTGTAGTAACTGAATCTGAGAAAAAAATACAGTTTGGCAATTATCTTGATACCAAACTTAGAACTTTTTTCTTTGGCGCAACTAGCTCAATAGCAAGGGGGTAATTCCTTTCTTTGATACCAGCTTATTTCCCAGAATGGAAGAAAAAACTTAGTGACAACTTCAAGAGGAAGGAAAGAGATGTACACTAACCAACCAAGTGACTCAATAAAAAAGATTTTTTAAAAATTATACTTGATAAGTAGAATCTAAAGCCAAAACTGCGTGTCACATTATGGAGATAAAACAGTGGTGTTAACTCCCTACAGTAAACATTTTGGTTTTCAGTATTGCCACTATTTTCAAAGGTTAGCTGAAGACTGGTTTTTTCTGTTGTTGATGTTATAGTCCCAGCGGATCTGATGTATTGACTGTGGTCGCAAGTCATCCTACTTCAGAGCTGTGGGTCCTCCAAAAATGTTAGAATTCTTGAAGCATCAGTGCCATGCAAGCATAAGGATGCTATAATTAGCATTACTTTATTTTTCTGCATGTCATCTCTTTTGCAAATCCTTCCTCTATCACAGTATTCTCAGGAATAAAATATTTTCAAGTGGTCAGTACCCCCAAACCCCTCTTTCCCTGTACTGCTGTTCCCTTATAGAGCTGTTTCCCATACCGCAGAACTGAGTCAAAGTTAAGGAATCCGTGTCAAAGAGTTAATTGTTAGGATCAAACTGGTGAAGTGTCAGGGTTTGCGGCATGGGGCAAGAACTAGGGTTAGAGTTGAGTGTTAACAGCTCCAGGAAACAGCACTACGGGGGAAAAGGAGTATCGGGAAAAGTACTGCTCTTTCTTGAAACACCCTGCACTCGGCTTGTGCATCATTTTCTCTCAAGCTGATCTCCGCAAAATCAAGGTAAAATAATTTGTTTCTGCGAAATAGGCGTTGCTACACCAGGAATGACTATGGCAAAGATTTGCAACACAACGAATGTCTGAATCCGAGTGTACATTTCCAGGAGTTTTCGTCACGTTTCTGTTTTGTAGAATACTTCTGATCGGAAATTATATTTGGGAATTTTGCATTTTCGGCGCCAAAACAAAACGACTTTGTAAGCCATTAAAAGATTTGTTGGACCAATGTTTTTTTCAAAAGCAATCAAAATCGAATATATATGTGTGTGTGTGTGTGTGTGTGTGTGTGTGTGTGTGTGTGTGTGTGTGTGTGTGTGTGTGTGTGTGTGTGTGTGTGTGTGTGTGTGTGTGTGTGTGTGTGTGTGTGTGTGTGTGTGTTGTTGTTGTGTGGTTGTTGTTGTTGTTGTACTTCAATTTAAAGTCTATTCACACTTGGTGATATTAGACTAAATAAACAAAGAACAAAACAAAAAACAAACAAATAAGACCCTACCATAAAACATTTACAGAAGACTTGGAAATAATCCTAGCAACATAAAAAATCAACGGTTTTCGCGAAACTACATTCAATGGTTCCCTTGCAATTTCAATGCCATTTTCTTTATAAACTGAATTTAGAACTGAACATTGAAAAATAAGATGTTCACAAGATAATGGTTCAGAACAGGAGCAAGTTACATTTCGAGAATATTTGGTCTTCCAGGAGTTTAATCGCAACTTATAAATGATGTTAGAAATATGTCTTGGATAGCCTAGTATTTCAAATTTCCCATTGGAAGTTAAACTTATGTACATGGTTTTCCAATAATGAATTAATTTAGTGTGTGTGTGTGTGTGTGTGTGTGTGTGTGTGTGTGTGTGTGTGTGTGTGTGTGTGTGTGTGTGTGTGTGTGTGTGTGTGTGTGTGTGTGTTGTGTTTGGGACCTAATAATTACCCCATCTCAGTATAAGAAAAATGTCCTTATAATACCACAAGCTGGGAAATAAAGAAAATGACTTTTACTTTGAAACCAACAAATTGAGAAAAAAAATAAATTATAATGGTAGCAAAATATTTAAAACAGAACTTACTACTTAGGAACTATTTCAATACGGAGGAAGATCTATAACCTTTGACACCATTGGTACAACTAAAGAGGTAAAGAAATGAGAACTTTATACTTTGATAGCAATAACTCGATACAAAAGATTTGTTTCGAATTTTGACACAAATTAAATCAATATAATAGAAAGAATCTTATAAATCGGCACCAACTAACTTTTTATGAACGAAAGAAACGCTATGCTTAGACACCAAATAACTCTACATAAAAACTGACTTTATGATTTGATACTAGCGGTCTCTATGGAGGGGGGGAGGCTAGTTATACTTCTACACAAACTGAACAGGAAAGGAAAAAAATATATATTTTAAAAGCAACTAGCTCAATATAAAAGAAACGGCTTTGGACTTTGATACCAACTTAATACGAAGGGAGGAACTTTATACTTTCAAACCAAATAACTCAACATGAAGAAAAAGAGTTTTCAATGAAAAGATCGATACAAAATAAGTGTGAAGACAGATATTTATACTTTGATACCAACTACTCAATATAAACTAAATAACTTAGTACTCTGGTGAAAAATGATTGAATGACAAGAAAATCATCCATGTGATAAGCAGCTACCTCAGTATTAGGGAAAGAGCTTAACACCTTGATATTACCTGACCAAATTAGGAGTAAGGAAGTCTATACAACGACAGTGACTAAAAGAGCTTAACACCTTGATATCACCTGACCAAATTAGGAGTAAGGAAGTCTATACAACGACAGTGACTAAAAGAGCTTAACACCTTGATATCACCTGACCAAATTAGGAGTAAGGAAGTCTATACAACGACAGTGACTAAAAGAGCTTAACACCTTGATATTACCTGACCAAATTAGGAGTAAGGAAGTCTATACAACGACAGTGACTAAAAGAGCTTAACACCTTGATATCACCTGACCAAATTAGGAGTAAGGAAGTCTATACAGGGACAGTGACTAAAAGAGCTTAACACCTTGATATCACCTGACCAAATTAGGAGTAAGGAAGTCTATACAGGGACAGTGACTAAAAGAGCTTAACACCTTGATATCACCTGACCAAATTAGGAGTAAGGAAGTCTCTACAACGACAGTGACTAAAAGAGCTTAACACCTTGATATCACCTGACCAAATTAGGAGTAAGGAAGTCTACACAACGACAGTGACTAAAAGAATATGAAATATTTGTTTACTTTGTAATAAGCTAATTTGATATGCAGGAAACAACTTTTGCTTTGATACTAATAAACTTGATATGAGAAAATAACTTCAATAAAAAGGAAAAAAAACTGTATACTTTGATACCAGTTAACCGAGTATACAAATGGCCTCTTACTTGAATACAAACTAACTCACTATAAAGGAAAGGAGTTAATACTTATATACAATCTAGCCCAATATAAAAGAAAGAACTTTATACTAATGCCAACTCAGTCCATATCAAGCAAAGATCTTTATGCCTTGAAGCCATCTTACTAAAAATGAAGGAATTTTTTCTATAATTTTTATTTCCATACCCTCTAGTTCAATAATTACGAAAGGAAAATGTATAGTTTTAATGAACTGTATTTTTTTTCTTTTACTCGTCCTTGCAACTAAATAGGATGTGATAAAATGTAGGGATAAAAACTGGCAGAGCAGAGTGATTTGAGGGCTATGTTTCTCCAGGAGTTAACATCAGTGCCGACTCCACCACCCCCTCCCCCCCTAAAGTCCTTCTGATGAGACTATAAACCGAGGTACCGTGTGCGAACGCACGCAGAACATCTTGCACACACATTGAAACCTGTTCCGCTTTTCAGAAGAGCAGGCTGTTGTGTGCCTGTGGGAACGGGATGACAAAATTGACAAAGTGCATACACACAGGGACTGAATATAAAGAAGCACAGGAGTGTTATTCCAATATCCTCGAAATAGCGCGCGCGCGCTCGCATGCAAGCACGCATGCCCGTGCGCGTACACACACACACACACACACACACACACACACACACACACACACACACACACACACACACACACACACACACACAAGCAGACCAGTAGTCTAAGGCTACGGCCATAGTAAACCCGGCCCGTCCCGTTGTTTTGACGGCCGTCTCTTTAACGGTAGAACGGATCCGTCAAAGCGGCCATAGTCAACCCGGCCCGTCTCTTTCTGACAAAGTGGTCACCCCGAGACTGCCAGTGACGCAAAAATGAGGCTGCTGCGTGGACAGAAAATATTTCGACATAAAAAGTGTTTTTACGTAACCCCCCCCCTCCCCCCCCCATAAAACTTTTATCAAAACCACTGGAATGTAATCGGGAAGGCTCAATTTACTAGTTTGTGTAGTCAGAATTTTTAGAAGCACCATAAATAAGTTTTTCTTGATTATTTTCCTTTCCGTCAACCCGTCAAACGGACGTGTCGCTCGAACGTCAAAACGACTGGTTGAAAATACCGGGCCAGCCGGCTCTACTATGGCCACGCACAGCCGTCATCAGTGACGCCACAGAGTAATTCAGCCAGGCAGCATTTTTCACCGGGCCGGCAAAATTGACGGCGTCAAAATGCCGGGTTTACTATGGCCGCAGCCTAAAGGTAACACATCTGAAGTGCAGCTTTGATCTCCGTTCAGTGTTCTGTAGTGGTGTCTTCCCTGGTGTAAAAGTTCGTGATGTTTTCCGTGGTGTAGCGTAGTCTTCCTTGGTGTAGTCTCTCTTGGAGTAGCGTAGTCTTCCTTGGTGTAGCGAGGTCTTCCTTGGTGTAGCGTAGTCTTTCTTGGTGTAGCATTTCTTGGAGTAGCGTAGTCTTACTTGGCGTTGCATAGTCTTCCGTGGTGTAGCGTAGTCTTCCATGGTGTAGTCGTCCTTGGTGTAGCGTAGTCTTCCTTGGTGTAGCGTAGTCTTCCATGGTGTAGTCTTCCTTGGTGTAGCGTAGTCTTCCTTGGTGTAGCGTAGTCTTCCGTGGTGTAGCGAGGTCTTCCTTGGTGTAGCGTAGTCTTCCTTGGTGTAGCGTAGTCTTCCTTGGTGTAGTCTTCCGTGGAGTAGCGAGGTCTTCCTTGGTGTAGTGTAGTCTTACTTGGCGTAGCGTAGTCTTCCTTGGTGTAGTGTAGTCGTCCTTGGTATTGTTTTCTGTTGTGTATTGAAGTCTCCCTTGGTTAGCGTAGTCTCCCTTGGTGTAGCGTAGTCTTCCTTGGTGTAGCGTAGTCTCCCTTGGTGTAGCGTAGTCTTCCTAGGTACTGTTTTCCTTTGTGTAGCGTAGTCTTCCTTGTTGTAACGTAGTCTTCCTTGGTGTAGCATAGTCTTCCTTGGTATAGTGTAGTCTTCCTTGGTGTGGCGTAGTCTCCCTTGGTGCAGCGTAGTCTTCCTTGGTGTAGCGTAGTCTTCCTTGGTGTAGCGTAGTCTTCCTTGGTGTAGCGTAGTCTTCCTTGGTGTAGTGTAGTCTTCCTTGGTGTAGCGTAGTCTCGTGACATTTCAGAATTAAATGCCTGCCTGCACATACAGAGAGAGAGAGAGAGAGAGAGAGAGAGACAGAGACAGAGAGAGAGAGAGACAGAGAGACAGAGAGAGAGACAGAGAGAGACAGAGACAGAGACAGAGACAGAGAGAGAGAGAGAAGAGAGAGAGAGAGAGCGAGAGAGAGAGAGAGAGAGAGAGAGAGAGAGAGAGAGAGAGAGAGAGAGAGAGAGAGAGAGAGAGAGAGAGAGAGAGAGAGAGAGAGAGAGAGAGAGAGAGAGAGAGTCACATTTACAGGGGAACAAATTCACATGCAGACAGTAAATCTTAAGTAATGGGAGGTAATGCTCTTGTGATGACTTGCTCTCCCCTTGGAGGTCAGCTTGAATTTCGCACAGAGAAATCTACGATAACTAAAACTACACAACGTGATGCGATGCGACGCGATGCGACGCGACTCGGCACGGTACAACACGGCACAGCACGGCACTCGACCCGACCCAGACCAACCGACCCGACTCTGGTCGCACGACGCAAACCAACGCAGAGAGAGACTTGACCCGACCTGAACCGACGCGACGCGAACAGACCCGGCAATACGCGACGCTACACGAACCGACACGGTATTACGCAACGCGACGCGAATCGACCCGGCATTACGCGACGCGACGTTACCCGGCTCGGCAGGGTACGACACAACTCGACACACTACAAAGGTAAGACAGAAAAACAGACCTACTGGATTTGTGTAGCTCCATTCCTGACATGCAAGAATGTGGCAGAAATCCGGCAGTGAGTCACTTGGCAGTGCAGGATTCCATAGTGCAGGATTGCATGCAGTGTAGTGTGGGGGAGTCTTCCATGGTGCAGTGTAGTATGCTTCAGTCAGTCTTCCATGGTGCAGTGTAGTATGGTTCAGTCTTCCATGGTACAGTGTAGTATGGTTCAGTCTTCCATGGTGCAGTGTAGTAGGGTTCAGTCAGTCTTCCATGGTGCAGTGTAGTATGGTTCAGTCTTCCATGGTGCAGTGTAGTGTGGTTCAGTCTTCCATGGTGCAGTGTAGTGTGGGGGAGTCTTCCATGGTGCAGTGTAGTGTGGGGGAGTCTTCCATGGTGCAGTGTAGTGTGGGGGAGTCTTCCATGGTGCAGTGTAGTATTGTGTAGTCCACTGCGGGTGCAGTTTTCCAAGTAGTTTTCCTGAGGTAGTTTTCCTGGTGTAGTTTTCCTGGTGTAATTGTCCATGTAGTTTTCCTGGGGTAGCTTTCCTGGTATAGTTTTCCTGGTGTAGTTTTCCTGGTGTAATTTTCCATGTAGTTTTCCTGGGGTAGCTTTCCTGGGGTAGTGTTCCTGGTGTAGTTTTCCTGGGGTAATTTTCCATGTAGTTTTCCTGGGGTAGTTTTCCTGGGGTAGTGTTCCTGGGGTAGTTTTCCTGGGGTAATTTTCCATGTAGTTTTCCAGGGGTAGTTTTCCTGGGGTAGTTTCCTGGTGTAGTTTTCCTAGGGTAATTTTCCATGTAGTTTTCCTGGGGTAGTTTTCCTGGTGTAGTTTTCCTAGGGTAATTTTCCATGTAGTTTTCCTGGGGTAGTTTTCCTGGGGTAGTTTTCCTGGGGTAATTTTCCATGTAGTTTTCCTGGGGTAGTTTTCCTGGGGTAGTTTTCCTGGGGTAGTTTTCCATGTAGTTTTTCTGGGGTAGTTTTCCATGTAGTTTTCCTTAAAGTTTTCCTGGTGTTCTTTTTTCAGTGAATCATTTAACCTGAAAAGAAAGAACAATGTGTAAGAACAAAAAACAACATTTGGTTTTAATCTAAGATTAGATCATCATGCTGTGGACAACATGATTCTTTTAGCACCAATAAAATGTACATTTGTGGGGTTTGTGGGGGTCCCCTGCTAAAGTGAACATCTTGCCCTCACATTACGAAACATCTCTTTGTGCTAGAATGCAGACCTGCTACAGCCAGCCAGGTCAGCTGTATGCCTGATCAAAGCTAACCAGCGTGCACCCTGCTAACTGGAAAACAGACAGGCTCTGCCAGGTACACATCATCCCATGAAGCACTGTCTGAAAAACTAACTGCAGTGCATACCCCAAAGACTCCTGGAGGAGTTGTTAGAGAAGTCCCCTCCACAACACTGGAGAGCTGATCACAGCAGACAATGCAGAACTTATGAGGTACACAGAGAACTGGAGCCTGTCTCATTGAAATATAACAGCGCAGAAATTGCAGATTATTTTTTCCCTCGAGAGCGTATCCTTGATATGATTATAGAGCTCACTAGCCCTAAAACAACTTTGCATGTTGTTGCAAACAATATTGTGCGCATAATTTTTCACTTGAGATTTTTAGGCCTAAAAATAAAATCTTGACTCCCGGCTAACTATTTCAATATAGAGTACACTTTGTCTGAAAAAAAAGATCACATTATGTACTAAGAATATTACCGCTATCATTAGCATTATAATTATTATTATCATTACTAGTAGTGTTATTGCTATTAACATTATCATTATTATCATTATTCTGTGGATTATTGATGTAAGCAAAGTGCAAACACCGACATTAAAATGTTATTTAAATTATGCTGAGATTGTCTTCATTCCTGACATACCTTTAGCATCAGCTTTACTCTCAATAAAAGGAAAAAAAATCTTCTGAAGCTTGAGTACAGCTGCCTATACAGTAAGGCACTTAAAAAAATCCGGTCATATACACAAACCTCACTCACAGATTTCTTATAATCTCAGAGATATTCCTTAGCGAGACAGAGTGCATATTCTTGAGTACCCTCGGAAGGTTAGGCTATGGAACAGCCAACAACAACAACACGTGACACACTGGTGTTACCTTTTTTGGTGCTTCCACTTGCTCGTGCCGCGTCCTCAGGCATTGAAGTACCTAGGACAGGAACAGTCTTGATGACAGAAGGATTCTTCTTCTTCCTCGAAAGCTCAGACAGCAGCTAGTGTCTGTTGTTGCTGCTTCGATTTCACGTCTGTTCATCTTGTTGTCCTATCAGCAAGATGCGTTGTGCTCGCCGCCGTTAAGCCCCTGACAAGTCAGGCCCAGCGCTTCCGACTGCGGCGTGGCGATGACAGAATGATTCTATAAAGAGAAAAGCAAGATATTTTGAACTCAAATGCCTGCACACACCACCCCCACCCACCCACCCACATACCCACCCAGAGAGAGAGAGAGAGGGGAGAGAGAGAGAGAGGAGAGAGAGAGAGAGAGAGGAGAGAGAGAGAGAGAGAGAGAGAGAGAGAGAGAGAGAGAGAGAGAGAGGAGAGAGAGAGAGAGAGAGAGAGAGAGAGAGAGAGAGAGAGAGAGAGAGAGAGAGAGAGAGAGAGAGAGAGAGAGAGAGAGAGAGAGAGAGAGAGAGAGAGAGAGAGAGAGAGAGAGAGAGAGAGAGAGAGAGAGAGAGAGAGAGAGAGAGAGAGAGAGAGAGAGAGAGAGAGAGAGAGAGAGAGGAGAGAGAGCAACACTGTTGCCAGAACAACGAAGTGATTTCCTAGATTTGACCAAAGTTTGTCTGGATAAAGGTCATTGGGGGAAAAGTCATTTCTTTTATCGGCACCACAACACACTGATGGCAGAGTTATACAAATGCAATACGACACAAAACAATACAATACAACACAATATTAGTAAACAGTACATTACAATAATATTATTCAGCACAGAATACGATGCAACAGAAACGTCCAACAACAACAACAAATAACATACTGGTATTACCGTTTTGAATGCGTCCATTTGCTCGTGCCGCGTCCTCAGACGATGAAGTACCTACGACGGGAACAGTCTTGATGACAAGAGATTTCTGTACAGAAAAATTGAGACATTTCCAAAATGAATGCCTGCTCGCACACGCGCGCGCGCGCACACACACACACACACACACAATATATATATATGTATATGTATATATATATATATATATAAATATATATATATATATATATATATATATATATATATATATATATATATATATATATATATATATATATATATATATTGAGAGAGAGACAGACAGAGAGAGAGAGAAAATGTATGTATGTATGTTATCTATTCTTTACCTTTCAAAAAATGCACAATTGTTGTGGATGTTTTGGCCAGTAATGTGTCTAAGCGCTTTCCTCGATTTTAATTTCCCTGCTTCATTTGATGCCCTTCCCTAGCTTATAAAAACCATATGTATTCAATACGAAAAACGCAGGTGACACTTTGTTCATTTAAGTGCCTACAGGTACAAGTAAAAATAACTTAAAGCTAAGGTGAGGGCCCTTTTAATTGTAGCAATTCAGAGATCATTGGGACCCCAAACTTTAATCTTGACAGTACTTGACAAATCAGTGATACATTCTAAACAACTTTTATAACTTGATTCACGCTTGCTGGTGCCCTTTTTTTTTATTTATGTATTCAGGGGTGCAAAAAATCAAAAAAGCACCATAAA
>CM060348.1:29268279-29270779 GCA_030674155.1 Stramonita haemastoma
GATTTTTTGTTTGTTGTGTTGTGTTTGTGGTGTGTGTGTGTGTGTGTGTGTTGTGTGAGACTTTTGAGTGGGGTTTTTTTGGTAGTTTTTGTTGTTATTGTGGTTGTTTGTATTATCTATAGGCATATTTTATTTTTAAGCCGGTTGAAAATCATGTTAGTTGATTAATGTTGTTGATTTTTTTTTGTTCCTTTTTGTGCTTGCTTGTTTTTTTAGGATTTTTTCTGCTTTTTTTTCTTTTTCATGGATGGCTTGTTGAAAAGAGCAAATTAAATGCTATGCAATGTACTTCTGGAAATAAAGATTTGATTTGATCTGATTTTACAGAGTACATTGGATTAATACATTCTTTCAAGTGTAGGGACAAGCATGCTCCCTTATAATAAAGAATTTAACTTCCTTATGTAAAATAAGATACTGAATCAGAGATAAACTTCAGAAACTATCTTAACCCATAGTACAAATGTGGCGCTGCACATTTAAAGGAATCGCATTGCACCAGACATCAGTTTTATTTATTAACAATTTATCAATTTGCAATAAAAAAAAAAAAAAAAAGGCTATTCAATGCAAAAAACATATTGAAAATCGGACAATTCTGTGCAAAGTTATTACAAATTGAAGTGATACCTGCAGGATGTGACAAAATGAGAAACGGGCACTTTATTTTTCGTAACAGGTAGACAGAATGAGGCTTGGATATTTCAAAACACATTTAAAACGCAAAAGATATAAAATTATGCCTTGATATTCATTACAAGGTAAAATTACGGATATAGTTTAATAATCAATCAAAATCTCAAAATTGAGAACTTGACCCCACTGCCTTTAATGGCTCTTGGCAAAAAATTGGGTAATGTGCTGAGCAACTCATTTCGTGGTGGAGCGTCCAAATGAACAGTTTAGGATAGAAAGGTACAAAGCTACTTCTCTTTAAGGCAGATCAAAGCCTAGTTATTGCACAACCCTAGATAATCAAATGTTTAACAGATATAACCAAGCATAGACAACCACTTGCTATATTTCAAAGGCCCAGAAACAAACTGTACGAATCGAGCTTCTTGTATTCAGGATAGGCTCCCAAAACTTTGAAAACTTACCAAAAACAAAGATCAGTTTCAGGCCCATCTAAAAGTATAATATTTCATAAATTATTAAGTGTTTCGGTGGTCTAGAGGTAATGCGCCTGTCTAGAAAGGGAAAAGTCCGGGTCAAAGTGTGCAGTGATTCGAATTCCTTTGGGGGGCCCAAAACTTTTCCTCCATCCATTAGATCATGAGTGGTGGTCTTTCGGATGAGACAATAAACCGATGGTCCCGTGCGTTACAATCATTATTTAGCGCACCTCAAAGAACCCACGGCAATAAGAGGCATGTCCGGGCAAAACTCTGTAGAAAAAAAGCCACAGGGAAGCCAATACTGCTGCTGACGGGAAAAAAGAAAATAAATATGGGTAGGCACTGTACTTGTGGCGACGGGCTCTTCCGAGGAGAGCAGCCCGAATGTCATGTAGAGAAATCTGCTGTGAAATAGGGTGGTTTAGAAGACGATTTGTAAACTTGTACAGTGTTCTTTCCTTTACCCCTCCTCCTTTTGTTTCACTTGAACGTGTTTGTAGTGGGCTTTATTGCAACCCTTTTTACACTTTCACATCACTTTAAGTCACGGCACATTTCTCTGTGTGAAGCTCGGGTGCTCTCCCTGGGGAGAGCGCGTCACCACGAGAACAGTGCCACCCATTTTTTTCTTTCCCCGTCTGCAGCAGTATTGGCTTTTTATCAGAGTGGCTGTTCCCTATTAAATTTTGTCTGGGACAACTCTCTTCTTGCCGTGAATTCTTTTTTCGTGAGCTAAATATTTTTTGGTAAGACATGGGACCTCGGTTTATCGACTCATCTGAAAGACTAGCACCCATACCACCACTCATAGTTAATGGATGGGGGAAAAGTTTGGGGCCTAAACGGGGGTGAAAAACACCGCACACTTCGACCCGGACTTTTCACATTCTTTGGCAGGCCCCATACCTCTAGACCACCATCCATTCAATAATGAAAGGAAATCTAAGAAGGCTTTTTCTTTTCTTCAGTTGTAACTGAAGTCAGTATAATGTGTGCGTAGGTGGGGAGATGGCCATGTCACTGATGTTATTTTTTATCATAAATGAGGTATGACCAAGTTTATACAGCCATAAATATGTATCAATATATCTTATCTAGGAGTACCCATTGCTGATGTGGTGATTTGATATTAGACCCTGACAGCTTTGTGTGTGTGTGTGTGTGTGTGTGTGTGTGGTGTGTGTGTGTGTGTGTGTGTGTGCGTGTATGTGTTGGTTTGTGTGTGGTGGTGGTTGTGTGTTGTGGTGTGTGTGTTTTTGTGTGTGTGTGTTGTGTGTGTGTGTGTGTTTACATCATGGGTGATTTTGTATTTTTTTTGTATTTGTACCACTTTATGTCACAGCAGATTTCTCTGCGTGAAATTTGGACTGCTCTCCTGGGGA
>CM060348.1:29275779-29290779 GCA_030674155.1 Stramonita haemastoma
TTTTATATGGATTGGAAACTGTTTATGAGGTAAATTTTGTTGCTTTTGTCTGATGGTGATAAGCATGCAGTTTTTTTTATTCCGGGTGAATAGACATATGGTTCAGTTCTGTCCATTTGACAAGATCATTGCAGCTTTGTTGTAATATGGTTGCAAGAGAGTCAATGTCATTGTGGCTTGTATGTATGGTTGTGTAATCAGCAAATAGTTCACATTTGGATGCAATATGTAGAGGAATGTAATTTATGTATAATGAAAAGATAATTGGTCTGTGGTACTCCATAAAGAATGGGTTTAAGATTGGATGTGGATGTAGTTGTTGAAAACACACTGTTGTCTGTTCTTGAGATAAGAAGCGAGTAGTTCTAGACTATTTGACGATATATTGTACAGGTCTAGCTTTCTGGTGAGAAGTGTGTGGTCAATTGTATCAAATGCTTTTTTGAAATCTACAACTAATACTCCACAAAATTTATTTTCATTAATGTTTGTTAGCCAATTGTCTATGAGACTAGTCAGTGCATTATGACATGAGTGATTTTGTCAGAATCCTGACTGATTAGGATGGAGTAGGTTGTTAGTATCTATATGACTGACTACGTGTTTATTTTATGTTTTTCCAGAGGTTTTGAAAGAAGGGATATAATAGAGATTGGCCTATAATTTGAGGGATCTGAAGTGTCACCAGATTTGTAGATGGGGATCACTTTAGCAGTTTTGAAGGCATTGAAGAGAGAGAGAGAGAGAGAGAGAGAGAGAGAGAGAGAGAGAGAGAGAGAGAGAGAGAGAGAGAGAGAGAGAGAGAGAGAGAGAGAGAGAGAGAGACAGAGACAGAGACAGAGGAGTGAGAGAGAGAGAGAGTGAGAGAGAGAGAGAGATTTGATTCATTCTTTTATATCAAGGATAATGGAATAAGCACTCTTGTGCTTTTTTGCATCAACTCCCCGTGTGTATGCAGTTTTGTAAATGTTATCTATTCCCACCGGTAAACAATGGCCTACTCTTACGAAAAGCGGAACAGGATTTAACGTGTGCGGAAGATGTTTTGCGTGCGATCGCACACGGGGCCTCGGTTTAAAGTATCATCCGAAGGACTTTTGGGGTGAGTGGAGTCAGAACTGATGTTAACTCCAGGAGAAAAATCCACGCACGCGCGCATGCATACCCACCCTCCCATGAATAGGCTGAAGAAGCATTTGGAAAAGATGTGACGAAACTGCCGTTTTCGGGCCCTTGCAGCCAGTACTTTTTGGCAGTTACAGAGCCCACGGCACCATGACCGTATTCTACCTAATGCATAGATACTTTACAACCATTTCCGATGTGTGTGGCACTGGAATTGTGGCGACACCACAGCCCCGAAGATGGCAACCCCGCTTGTACATAGCCAAGTTTGTCGCCAAGAAACAGGGTACAGGGTACGCAAAAACCACCCCTATAACACACATCAAATAATAATATCATACAATATCATGCACCAGGGCAATCTGCAGGGTCTCCTCCACACGCACAAACACAAAAAACCGCACACACAAACGCCAGCGAACGCACGCACGCGCGCATACATACCCACCCTCCATGAAAAAGCTGAAGAAGCATTTGGAAAAGATGTGACGAAACTGCCGTTTTCAGGCCCTTGCCGCCCGCACTTTTTGGCAGTTACAGAGCCCACGGCACCATGACCGTATTCTACCTAATGCATAGAAACTTTACAACCATTTCCGATGTGTGTGGCACTGGAATTGTGGCGACACCACAGCCCCGAAGATGGCAACCCCGTTTGTACATAGCCAAGATTGTGGCCAAGAAACAGGGTACAGTGTACGCAAAAATAATTAATGACCCCTAGAACACACATCAAATAATAATATCATACAATATCATGCACCAGGGCAATCTGCAGGGTGTCCTCCACACGCACAAACACAAAAACCAGCACACACAAACACCAGCGAACGCACGCACGCGCGCATGCATACCCACCCTCCCCTGAATAAGCCGAAGAAGCATTTGGAAAAGATGTGACGAAACTGCCGTTTTCAGGCCCTTGCCGCCCGTACTTTTTGGCAGTTACAGAGCCCACGGCACCATGACCGTATTCTACCTAATGCATAGATACTTTACAACCATTTCCGATGTGTGTGGCACTGGAATTGTGGCGACACCACAGCCCCGAAGATGGTAACCCCGCTTGTACATAGCCAAGTTTGTCGCCAAGAAACAGGGTACAGTGTACGCAAAAATGACCCCTAGAACACACATCAAATAATATTACGCTTAGGGGAGGGTGGGTATGCATGCGCGCGTGCGTGCGTTCGCTGGTGTTTGTATGTGCAGATTTTTGTGTTTGTGCGTGTGGAGGAGACCCTGCAGATTGCTGTTGTGCATGATATTGTATGATATTATTATTTCATGTGTGTTCTAGGGGTGGTTTTTGCGTACACTGTACCATGTTTCTTGGCGACAAACTTGGCTATGTACATGCGGGGTTGCCATCTTCGGGGCCGTGGTGTCGCCACAATTCCAGTGCCACACACATCAAAAATGGTTGTAAAGTTTGTCTGCATAGTGTAGAACACGGTCTTGGTGCCGTGGGCTCTGTAACCGCGGAAAAATGCGGGCGGCAAAGGGCCCAAAAACGGCGTTTCCGTCACATCTTTTCGTAACTGCTTCTTTAGCTTATTCATGGGAGGGTGGGTATGCTTACGCGTGTGCGTGCGTTCGCTGTGTTTGTGCGTGTGGAGGAGACAGGAAACTAGCTTTCTCAGCTCTTGAGGGCTGCAGAGTCGCCACAGGTCCGGCGCCACACACACGGAAAATGGTCGGAGAGGGTGTATGCATACGGTGCCATATTGTCTTGATACCTTGGGGTCTGTAACCGTGCAAAAGTATGGATAGGACGGGCCTGAAAAACGGCTCTTTGGGTCCCGTCTTTGCCCAAACCCGCACCATTTTCGCCGGAGGGTGGGTATGCGTGCGTTCACGCGCGCGCGCACTGGTGTTTGTCAGTGTGTTTGTTTGTGTGCGCGCATGTGGAGGGGACCCTGCAGTTTGCTGTGGTGCATGATATGGCTGTATATCGTCATTATTATTGTGCGTCCTGCTTGGTTTTTGTTGCGTACACTGCACCAGATTTCCTAGCAAGAAACTAGCTTTCTCAGCTCTTGAGGGCTGGGGAGTCGCCACAGGTCCGGCGCCACACACATGTAAAATGGTCGGAGAGGGCGTATGCATACAGTGCCATATTGTTTCTGTGCCTTGGGGTCTGTAACCGTGCAAAAGTTGGGTCAGGCCGGGCCTTAAAACGGCTCTTTGGGTCCCGTTTTTGCCCAAAACTGCACCTTTTTTGCAAGGGGTTGTGTATGCGTGCGTGCTGGTGTTTGTTTGTGTGCGCGCGTGTGGCGGGGACCCTGCAGTTTGCTGTGGTGCATCATATTGCTGTATATGGAAAAAAGTAGGAGAGGGTGTATGCATACAGTGCAACATATTCTTGGCGCCGTGGGGTCTGTTACCGTGCCAAAAGTTGGGGTGGGACGGGGGATTAAAACCGCTCTTTCGGTCACATCTTTGCCCCAAACCGCACCATTTTCTTCAGGGGGTTGTGTATGAGTGCTCGCACGCGCGCGCGCGCGCGTTTATGCGTGCTGTGGTACATGATATTTCTGTATATTGTCATTATTATTGTGCGCCCTGCTTGTTTTTTGTTGCGGACACTGTACCAGCTTTCCTTCTGACAAACTGGCTTTCTAAACTCTCGGCGGCTGTATTGTCGCTACAAGTCCGGCGCCACACATCCAAGATTTTAGGAGGTGTATTCATACAGTGATAGTTTAGGTGCCGTGGGGTCTGTTACCGTGTAAAAGTTGGGTTGGGACGGGGCTAAAAACGGATCTTTCGGTCACATCTTTGCCCCAAACTGCACCATTTTCTTCAAGGGGGTTGTGTATGCATGCGCGCACTGGCGTTTATGCCTGCGTTTGTTTGTGTGCATGCATGTGGAGGGGACCCTGCACTTTGCTGTGGTGCATGATATTGCTGTATATGGTCATTATTACTTTGCGCACTGCTTGCTTTTTGTTGCGTACACTACCAGCTTTCCTTCTGATAAACTAGTTTTCTTAGCTCTCGGGGGCTGTGTTGTTGCCACAAGTCTGGCGCTACACATACCCAAGATGGTAGGAGAGGAGGTATTCATACAGTGCGACATAGTCTTGGTGCCGTGGGGTCTGTTACCGTGTAAAAGTTGGGGTGGGACGGGGTTAAAAACGGCTCTTTCGGTCACATCTTTGCCCCAAACCGCACCATTTTCTTCAGGGGGTTGTGTATGCGTGCGCGCACGCACGCGCGCTGGCGTTTATCCGTATGTGCTGACTCTACTCTCCCTAACAGTCCTTCGGATGAGATTATAAACCGAGGCCCCGTGTGCGAACACACGCAGAACATCTTGCGCACACGTTGAAGCCTGTTTCGCTGTTCAGAGGAGTAGGCATTGTGTGCCGGTTGGGACGGATGTCAACATTTTTTTAACTGCAGACACACAGGGACTGCGTGTGAAAAAGCACACAAGTTCTTGTTCCATTATACCCGAAATAAAAGAATAAAATAAAGAAATCACAAGCGCGCGCGCGCACACACACACACACACACACAACACACACACACACACACACACACACACACACACACACACACACACACACAACACACACAACACACACACACACACACACACACACACACACACACCACTTACTAGTCAACACTGTGAGATTACTTAGATTTTATTGGTTTTCAAACTGCTTCCAAATCAGAAGAGAATACTGATCTGTAAACGCAGGACTAGCAATGAAGCATGCTACATTTGTTAAAAACGAATTGGTAAACAAAATCAACTGGTTTTACGCGATTGTATCCACAACAATAAATATGAAATCAGTAAAATTGATATTTACACACACACACACACACACACACACACACACACACACACACACACACACGTTATAAATGCACGCATGCATACATACAGGCATGTATAGATATATAATTATACATATTTACATACACACACATATAACACACACACACACACACACACACACACACACACACACACACACACATCTATATATATATATATATATATATATATATATATATATATATATATATATATATATACATACATACATACACATATAAACATACATACACAGATACATACATGCATACATACAGACATGCATACAGACATACATAAATACATGCATGCATACAAACATACATATATACATACATATGTACGTACGTACGTACATACGTACGTACATACACACGTACATACACACGTACGTACGTACGTACACACATACATACATACATACATACATACATACATACATACATACATACATACATACATACATACATACATACATACATACATGCATGCATGCATGCATGCATGCATGCATGCATGCATGCATACACATACATTCATACGCACACACACGAGCATGCGCACACACATAGACACATCCATCCACACACACACACACACACACACACACACACACACACACACACACACACACACACACACACACAGACAGACAGACAGACAGACAGACAGACATTCATTCATACATTCATACATACATTCATACATACATACACATACAAATATACATACATATACGCATGTACGTATGTACATATGTACGTACGTACGTACATACATACATACATACATACATACATACATACATACATACATACATACATACATACATACATACATACATACATACATACAAATATACATACATACAAACATGCATACATACATACTAATACATGTATACATACTCATCCATCCATCCATCCATCCATCCATCCATCAACACACACACACACACACACACACACACACACACACACACACACACACACACACCTACATACAAGTTCAGACAGAGGTCATAAGCCAGCCACTCCACAAACTAAGGGAGAATAATTCTGATCTCTTTTTTTCTTTTAGCCTACCCGAGTGCTTTCCCCTGCAAGGTAAGCCTTCCTGGTTTTTGTAACGTGCTGTTTGCTTTTCTTTTCTTTTTTTTCTACTGTCTTTTTGTCTCATTTTTTTATGTTTTGAAATTTTGCTGAACATTATCAAGTGTTCTCCCAGTGTCTTATGTTCTGAGACAGGCGCCATATTGTTGTTGAACAAGATTCTATCATCCTTAATATAAAATGATGATAATAATAATAATCATAATAATCATAATCATAAATCATAAATAGTACATAGAAAAATAAATAAATGAACATCTTCTTCTTCTTCGTCATCGTCGAACGCTCAGACAGCAACTGTTGTTGTCTGTCATATGAGCGTAAAATGCGTTGTGCTGCCGTTAATGAAGTAATTTGTTTATATTACATTGTTGTCTGTCATATGAGCGTAAAATGCGTTGTGCTGCCGTTAATGAAGTAATTAGTTTATATTACATTGTTGTCTGTCATATGAGCGTAAAATGCGTTGTGCTGCCGTTAATGAAGTAATTAGTTTATATTACATTGTTGTCTGTCATATGAGCGTAAAATGCGTTGTGCTGCCGTTAATGAAGTAATTAGTTTATATTACATTGTTGTCTGTCATATGAGCGTAAAATGCGTTGTGCTGCCGTTAATGAAGTAATTAGTTTATATTACATTGTTGTCTGTCATATGAGCGTAAAATGCGTTGTGCTGCCGTTAATGAAGTAATTAGTTTATATTACATTGTTGTCTGTCATATGAGCGTAAAATGCGTTGTGCTGCCGTTAATGAAGTAATTAGTTTATATTACATTGTTGTCTGTCATATGAGCGTAAAATGCGTTGTGCTGCCGTTAATGAAGTAATTAGTTTATATTACATTGTTGTCTGTCATATGAGCGTAAAATGCGTTGTGCTGCCGTTAATGGAGTAATTAGTTTATATTACATTGTTGTCTGTCATATGAGCGTAAAATGCGTTGTGCTGCCGTTAATGAAGTAATTAGTTTATATTACATTGTTGTCTGTCATATGAGCGTAAAATGCGTTGTGCTGCCGTTAATGAAGTAATTAGTTTATATTACATTGTTGTCTGTCATATGAGCGTAAAATGCGTTGTGCTGCCGTTAATGAAGTAATTTGTTTATATTACATTGTTGTCTGTCATATGAGCGTAAAATGCGTTGTGCTGCCGTTAATGAAGTAATTAGTTTATATTACATTGTTGTCTGTCATATGAGCGTAAAATGCGTTGTGCTGCCGTTAATGAAGTAATTTGTTTATATTACATTGTTGTCTGTCATATGAGCGTAAAATGCGTTGTGCTGCCGTTAATGAAGTAATTAGTTTATATTACATTGAGCTCAGGGCAAGGTACGGCAAGGCAAGGCAAGGCAAATTCTTTTATTTCGAGGATAATGAATTAGCACTCATGTGCTTTTTTACATCCAGTCCCCACCCTTATCAGGAATAAGATATAAAAAGATGGGAGAAAAAAATACTAACACACACACAGTGACACACACACACACACGCACACACACACACACACACACAAACACACAAACACATACTAACACACACACACACACACACACAGTGACACACACACACAGTGACACACACACACAGTGACACACACACACAAACACATACTAACACACACACACAACACACACACACACACACACACACACACACACATACACACACACATACTCCTCCCCCCCCCCCCCACACACACACATCTGTTTCTACTGGCACATAATGGCCTACTCTTACGCAAAGCAGAACAGGATTTAGGGTGTGCACAAGATGTTCTGCGTGCGCTTGCACACAGAGCCTCAGTTTATAGTCACCTGAAAGACTTTTGGGGAGACTGGAGTCAGCACTGATGTTAACTCCAGGGGAAAAAATTCCCTCAACCGGGAATCCAACCCAGGTCGTCAAATTGCCAGCGATGTGTTCTGACCACTAGGCTATCTCCCCCCTCCCCCCCCCCCCCCCACCCTCCCAATGGTCAGAGAGAGATAGTGAGTAAATACTTGAAATGATTTTCTTGTCCTTTCTACTGATTTCTATTATTTTCGTTTGACATATTTTTTCTTCACTTCAACATCGATATCAGCAATGCCGAAGTCAAAAGACAGAAAATGTTTTAGCAACAAACAAACAAAAAATAGAAAAAGAAAAACGCACATAAAAATGCTACATGGTTCTCCATCCTCTTTGAAGGCCTTATCATGACCTGCCTTGTGTTTCCCAACTTTCTCATACCACAACAACGCAATACCAGACAAGAGAATATAAAGTAGTCCTGTTCCTCTTTTTGTGAGTAGGCCATTGTGTGCCGGTGGGAATAGATGACAAAGATTTACAAAAACTGCAGGCACACGGAGAACTGGATGTTAAAAAAGCACATGAGTGCTTATTCCATTATCCTCAATATAGATAAATAAATAAATATAAAAATAAATAAATAAATAAATAAATAAATAAATAAATAAATAAAAACAGTACTCCCCCTTGGGGATGCCAAGAAGCCTGACAGTATAGATACCATCCCAACTTTCTGGAAATTCTGTGCTAGAAATTCCCTCTTTTCTATCCCTCTCTTTGTTTCTACGTTGTTCCTTTTTTGATCCTGTCACTACCTCCTCCTTGTCTATTTTCTGCCTTCTTTGTCCTTTATCCTGCATGCTTGGTTTTTTTCCTGAAAGACTTAAAAGATAACAATTTTCCCCCATGCTGAAGTTGGATGCGCTGGGCCTGACTTGTCAGGTGCTTAATGGCAGCACAGTGCATTTTCGCTCATATGACAAGACAACAAAAATTGCTGTCTCAGGATTTGACAAAAAAGAAGACAAATCAAATCAAATTAAATTCTTTTTTTTTGAGGATGATGAATAAGCACTCATGTATTTTTTTACATTCAGTCCCCGCACTTATCAGGTTTAACATAAGACAATTAAAAGAAAACTCTAACTAATCAAAAACAAACAAAAAAAACCCAACATGACAATATGAAGATAAACAACTACATGAAGACAACAATAAAATACCAAAATGCACACACACACACACACACACACACACACACACACACACACACACACACACACACAGAGCTGAAATAAGCAATCAACAATCAAATAATGATTATGATAAAAAGACGCCAATAAGCAAGCAGCAAACAGAAAACATAACGAGTTAAGCAACTGAAAAATATAATCTCACTACCATCTTTCAAAAAACCAGTCATATAAATCATAAAATTTTGGTAAATGGCATAAGAAACTTCATCAACATCTTCATTATGGGGAAAATACTATCAATAGAAAATTACATAAAACCTATGTCCCAGATTTTTTTTTGAAAAAAAAGACAAAATAAAAACAAAAAACCCTGCATAGCATTAAAAAAAAGAAGAAGAAAAACTGAATGATTTACACACACACACACACACACACACAGAGAAAGAACGAAAGAAGAAAAGAAAGAAAAAAAGAAAACAGACAGAAAGAAAGAAAGAAAGAAAGAAAAGAAAGAAAGGAGGAGGAGGAGGAGGAGAAGAACAACAACAACAACAATAACCACAACAACAACAACAAAGAAGCAGCACAATATTCCAGATTTAATTCACCTTTAACCTTGGAGCATTTCAGTAAACAAAATCAACTGTAACATATATAATTTGCATTGACAAAATACATTTTACAACACAAACAAAATAAACTGTAACATATATAATTTGCATCAACAAAACAAATTTTACAACACAGAATTTCACAGAAATAGAAATACAGTCAACCTTTTCACCAATGTCATGCAACTTTACTCTTAACTAGAAATTTGCTAAGTTTTAATGATGTATTTTTATCAGAAGAGAACATATTACAAAATGTGAACATGGATCTTGGATACAGATATTCATGAGGTAGGATTTTTTCCCCATAAACTCAGGAAACTTTGAACATTCCAGTTTAAAGTGAAACTCATCTCCAATCATTTTCATTTTACATTGTTTATAAAGACGATTTTCCCATTGAATGCCATTTCTTCGTCCGGTTTCAATGGGCAATGAATGATTAATACACCTCAATCTAAATAATGAAATCTTATTGTTATATGGCAACTTACAATTGTAATTTCTCCTCTTAAAAACATTTTTTTGTAATTGTGATAAAATATACATTTACTACTTCTTTGCAGGTCTTCTGACCATGACTTTACAAAATTATTTTTTAAAGCCTTAATGATGTTACCACACAAACTATCTTTGCTTACAAAAGTCTGTTTCCCCCATACAGACAAACCCCGTTTCTTTTAAATTGTTATGAATTTTCTTGATCCATTCCAAGCAATACACTCTTTTCGTATACAAATCATACAATACATAAAACAATTTTGATGAAAACTTGTCATTATTATCAGCAATAACAGCAGACCAAAATCTTGCATCAATCAGAACAGACAGGGGGTATATTCCAGTTTCACCAGATATCAGATTAGTCATTGTGCTCCTTTTAAGTCTGAAGAGGTGTTTCAAAAACTTGAAATGCAATTTTTTTCAAAAAATAGCAATATTTTCATAACCCATAACTTCACAGCCATTTAACAATATTGGAACAACCGTTGTTTATAAAGACTGAGGAAAACATTAACAGGAATGTTCTAATTTCTGCTCATTGCTTTCTGTGCTTATTCAGATATCGTTTTCTTCCCTTTGCAAAATTTACTGTTTTGATAATAAAAATTATTCCTAGGTTTTTATACGAATCAACAATACTGATATATTTGTTTCCAAATCTAAATCGCATTTTCTGGCTTTTCTTAACATTGAACATATATATATATATATTGGGGGGCACAACACACAGGAATACAAAATGCAGGACTGTTGTGCGTGTCAGCTTTGATACACGTGAATTGCACAGGCAGGAAGACGATAGGCAAACTCTCATGTGCACACATGCGTTCGCTGAACATACAGACACTCTACTTCTCGTGCATAAATACATGTTTGCATTAATTTATCGATGAGGCTATAAACCAAGACTCCCTCATAAGAAGAAGAAGAAGAATTGCGAAGAAGAAGAATTGCGAAGAAGAATTGCGAAGAAGAAGAAGAAGAAGAAGAAGAAGAAGAAGAAGAAGAAGAAGAGAAGAAGAAGAAGAAGAAGAAGAAGAAGAAGAAGAAGAAGAAGAAGAACAACAACAACAACAACAACAACAACAACAACAACAACAACAACAACAACAACAACAACAACAACAACAACAACAACAACAACAACAACAACAACAACAACAAGACTGAGTCAATTCAAGTCAAATTCTTTAATTTTGAAGATAATAAAAAAGCACCATGTGCTTTTTTACATCCAGTTCCCACCCTTATCAGGGATAAAATCAAGATTTTAAAAATCTCACTAAACAACAATAATAACAACAATAATAAACCAACAATGCTAAACTGAGAGGCCGTGTGAAAACGCATGCAGAACATCTTGCTCACATGTTAAAACCTGTTCCACTTTTCAGAAGAGTAGGTCATTGTGCGACAGTGGGAAGAGATTACAAAATTTACAAAATGGCACACACACCGGGACTAGATTAAAAAAAAAAAAAAGAATAAAATGTCTATTCCATTACCCCCGAAATAAAAGCATAAATGATCAAGATTCCAAGATATAATTTCTTTCACTCTTTTTGAGGCATGGAGGATAACCACCATATTCAACAGGAGAAAAAAACAACAACAAAAACCTTACAGCAATACACCCAAAAGTATTATCAATACCAAGAGGAACTGAAAAGCAAGAATTCCTCACAAAACGATGAACAAACAGTAGTACACACACACGCACACCCAACTTAAGGCTGAGGTTTAATTAATAAGATCCATCAGTCTGACCTTCTGAAGTTTTTTTAACAATCGGCTGGTGTTAATTTTAATCAAGGGAAGTGGGACACACTTGCAATGATGGTGATAGGGGTGGCTGCATCGGTGATGATGATGATGATGATAATAATGATGATGATGATGATATTGATGATGATAATGATGACAAGGGTGTGTGACAAGGGAAGTGGGACACACTTGCAATGATGGTGATAGGGGTGGCTGCATCAGTGATGATGATGATGATAACAATGATAATGATGATGATGATAATGATGGTGACAATGATAATGATGATAATGATAATGATGACAAGGGTGTGTGTTCAAGGGAAGTGGGCCACATGTGTATTGATGATGATGATGATGATGATAATAGGGGGTGGGGTGGTGACCAAGGGAAGTCGGCCATACATGGATCGGTGGTCTAGAGGTAACGCGCCTGCCTAGAAAGTGAAAAGTCCAGGGCGGAGTGTGCCGTGGTTCAAATCCCCTTTGGGCTTGAAACTTTTCCCCCATCCATTATTTAATTTATTTATTTATTCTTTTATTTTGAGGATAATGGAATAAGCACTCATGTGCTTTTTTACATCCAGTCCCCATGTGTATGCAGTTTTGTCAATTTTGTCATCTGTTCCCACCGGCACACAATGGCCTACTCTTATGAAAAGCGGAACAGAATTTAACGTGTGCACAAGATGTTCTGTATGCATTCCATACAGGGCCTTGGATTATAGTCTCATCCAAAGGACTTCTGGGGAGAGTGGAGTCGGCACTGACGTTAACTCCAGGGGAAAAATCCCCTTGACCGGGAATCGAACCCAGTCATGAGTGGTGGTCTGGACGCTAGTCTTTCGGATGAGACAATAAACCAAAGTCCAGCGTGTTACACATCATTATTTAGCACACGTAAAAGAACCCACGGCAACAAGAGGGTTGTCCCTGGCAAAATTCTGTAGAAAAAAGCCACTCTGATAGGGAAACATATACAGTTGCATACAGGAAAAAAAAAAAATGGGTGGTGCTGCACTTGTGGCAAACGCTCTCCCTGGGGAGAGCAGCCCGAATTTCACGCAGAGAAATCTGCTGTGACATAAAGTGGTATAAATAAATAAATCTAAAAAATAAATAAATGAATTGATAAAAATGATGATGATACAAGTGTTTTGTATTGATGATGATGATAATGATGATAGAGGTATGTGACCAAGAGAAGTGGGCCACGCTTGCATTGATGATGATGACGATGATGATGACGACGGCAATCTGTGACCAAGAGAAGTGGGCCACACTAGCAGTGATGATGATGATGACGATGTGGGGGTGGGGGTGGTGGTGGTTGCATTGATGATGATGATGATAATGATGATAACGATGATGTTGATGACAATGTTGATGATGATAGGGGTATGTGACCAAGAGAAGTGAGCCACACTTGATATTGGTATTACTGGGGGGGGGGGGGGGGGGGGGGAGAGAACCAATGGAAGTTGGCTGTACATGGATTAACGATGGTGATGATGATGATGATGATGATGATGATGATGATGATGATGGTGATGATGGTGATGATGATGATAGGGTTGTTTCTATTGATGATGATGATGATGATGATGATGATGACGATGGTGATAGGGATGTGACAAGTGAAGTGGGCCACACATCCATTGATGATGATGATGATGATGATGATGATGATGATGATGATGATAGGGATGTGACCAAGTGAAAGTGAGCCACACATCCATTGATGATGATGATGATGATGATGATGATGATAGAGATGCTTGCATTGATGATGATTATGATGGTGGTGATGGCAATGATGGTGGTGATGATGATGACGGTGATGACAATGATAGTGGTGGTGATGATGACGATGATGATGATGATATTACGAGGTGGGGGTGGGGGGGATATGACAAGGGAATACACCATCATGGACGGTGATGATGATTGCATTGATGGTGATGGTGATGATGATGATGATGATGATGATGATGATGATGATAGGGATGTTTCGACTTATGATGGTGATGACGATGATAGGGATGTTTCGACTAATGATGGTGGTGGTGGTGATGATAGATGTTTCACTGATGATGATGGTGATGGTGATGGTGATGATATGGATGTTTTGACTAATGATGGTGTGACGATGATAGGGATGTTTCGACTAATGATGGTGGTGGTGGTGATGATAGATGTTTCACTGATGATGATGATGTGATGATGGTGATGATAGGGATGTTTCGACTATGATGGTGGTGGATGGTGATGATAGATGTTTCCATGATGATGATGATGATGGTATGATGATGAAGGATGTTTCGACTAATGATGTGATGATGATGATAGGGATGTTTACTGATGATGATAATGATGATGAGGATGGCATGTTTGCATTGATGAGAGGGATTGACTATGTGAAGTGGGTCACACTACATTGATGATGATGATGATGATGATGATGATGTGATGATGGTATGTGACCAAGTGAAGTGAGCTACACTTGATGATGATATTACTGGGGGGGGGGGTGGGAACCAATGGAAGTTGGCCATACACTGACTGACGATGGTGGTGATGATGATGATGATGAAGATGGGGATGTTTCCACTGATGGTCATGATGATGGTGATGAAGATGATGGGGATGTTTGCATTGATGATGATGATGATGATGATGATGATGATGATATGATGATGATGATGATAGGCATGTTTGCATTGATGACAGGGATGTGTGACCAATAGAAGTGGGTCACACATGCATTGATGAAGATGTGATGATGATGATGATGATGATGATGATAGGGGGGGTGACCAAGTGAAGTGGGCCACACTAGCATTGATGATGATGATGATGATGATGGTGGTGGTATGTGACCAAGGGAAGTGGGCCACACTTACATTGATGATGATGATGATGATGATGATGATGATATGGTGGTATGTGACCAAGGGAAGTGGACCACACTAGCATTGATGATGATGATGATGATGATGATGATGGTGGTGGTATGTGACCAAGGGAAGTGGGCCACACTTACATTGATGATG
>CM060348.1:29295779-29320779 GCA_030674155.1 Stramonita haemastoma
ATAGCTGTGGTGGGGAGATTGGAATGAGCAGCGTGGGAACAGCAGATGGGCACATCACAGAAGATGAGGCAGCAAAAAAAAAATAAAGAAGAAGAGGAGGAGGACAAAAAGCATCAACAAAACCATGGGGTATTCCATACTTGGACAATCCAATGATGTTGCTTAGAGCCCCGCCGACCGCACAGGCCATATCAGGGCTACCATACTTGGACAAACATAGCGCAATATCAATATGAACATAAATAACTTCAGTATACAAAAAGTTGACGATCAGTCCAATGATTTGTCAGCAATGCTAACAACATTCTTGTCCATACCAAAGGCCCTAACGGGTCCTGATCTGTTTAACCTTTTCTCTATGGATAACCAGCCATAGGGTAACCAACCATAGGGTAACCCACTGTAGGGTAACCAACCATAGGGTAACCCACTACAGGGTAACCAGCCAGCTGCTAACCTTCCCTACATATCACCCACTACCGGGTTACAGAAGCACACAAATCAGCACAGTGCACGTGTACATCCTTCCGATGAGACTATAAAATCGAGGCCCCATGTGCGAACACATGCAGAACATCTTGATTTGATTTGATTTATTCTTTTATATTCTTTTATATCGAGGATAATGGAATAAGCACTCTTGTGCTTTTTTACATCCAGTCCCCGTGTGTATGCTGTTTTGTAAATGTCATCTGTTCCCACCGGCACACAATGGCCTACTCTTACGAAAAGTGGAACAGGATTTAATGTGTGCGCAAGATGTTCTGCGTGTGTTCGCACAAGGGGCCTCAATTTTAAGTCTCATCCGAAGGACTTTTGGGGAGAGTGGAGTCAGCACTGATGTTAACTCCAGGAGAAAAATCTCCTCGACAGGACTCGAACCCGGGTCGTCAAATTGCCAGCGCAATGTTCTGACCACCAGGCTATCCGTCCCCCCGCTTTTTGTAAGAGTAGGCCATTGTGTGCCGGTGGGAACAGATGACAAGATTTACAAAACTGCATACACACGGGGACTGGATGTAAAAAAAAAAACCACACGAGCGCTTATTCCATTATCCTCGATATAAAAGAAAAGAAAAAAAGAAAAAAAAAAGGTTTTCTCCCTTGACATAGGGATAGTGTTAAAGCCCCAATTCATCTCATAACAAAAAAAAGCACAAAAAAACAAACGTTATGGCACAACTGTTCTACAACATTTTTCATCAGATGCACGACTTGGTGTAAAATAATCTTCATCTAGTGGAAGATCAGCAGACAGGTTTGCCACCAAGAAAACTCATGGCATTGCTGCCCAGATAAAAACTCATGGTATTGCTGCCCATATAAAAACTCATGGCATTGCTGCCCATAGAAAAACTCATGGCATTGCTGCTGCCCATAGAAAAACTCATGGCATTGCTGCTGCCCATATAAAAACTCATGGCATTGCTGCCCAGATAAAAACTCATGGCATTGCTGCCTATATAAAAACTCATGGCATTGCTGCACAAGATAAAAACTCATGGCATTGCTGCTGCCAGATAAAAACTCATGGCATTGCTGCTGCCCAGATAAAAACTCATGGCATTGCTTCCCAGATAAAAACTCATGGCATTGCTGCCCATAGAAAAACTCATGGCATTGCTGCCCATAGAAAAACTCATGGCATTGCTGCCCATATAAAAACTCATGGCATTGCTGCCTATATAAAAACTCATGGCATTGCTGCCTATATAAAAACTCATGGCATTGCTGCTGCCCATATAAAAACTCATGGCATTGCTGCCCATATAAAAACTCATGGCATTGCTGCCTATATAAAAACTCATGGCATTGCTGCCCATATAAAAACTCATGGCATTGCTGCCCATATCAAAGGGTACCAGTCACAATTACATTTTTTTAAAAAAAGAAAAAAACAGCCCCCTCCCCCTTTCACAAAAAACCACACACCATACAATGCCATATTGTTTATAGCCCTGCCGACCACAAAAGCCATATCAGGGCTGTCACCTCATTCAGTTTCAGTGGCTCCAGTAACTTTCAACTTCAGGTTCAAAACAAACACTTCCTAATACTTTCAAGTATCTAACATCATCCATTAAAAAAAAAAAGACATATTACATAAATCTTTTCATTCCTTAACCCTCAGAGGACAGCTGTCCGCTATAGCAGATTTGCTGTTTGCAGATTTTTCACTGGCCACAGCATTGATACTAGGACTAGAACAGCTTAACACAGCTTTGTGAGCCTATCCAAGGTCGAATGCAGTGTTGTCAGGTATTTCCGTGTGTTCCGAAATCTTTGTTTGCAGTTGCGGAGAGTAGGGGACACGGAGTAATGACACAGAGTACACAATTCAGAGTATTTTCTTCTTGCTTGTCAAAGCTTAAATTTTAAAGTGAGAGCTTTAATCTTTTGATATGTACTAGCCCAGCATATTATTCATAAGTTCAAAACAAATTATTTTCTTTCTATGTGTTTTGTATTTTTTATGATTTTTTTACGAACCATTACAACTGGGCCGTCCATGGAGAAAAGAAAGGGAGAGAACTGGCCGTTCTGAGCCAGTTAAGGCAAATAAACCAGACTGTGCTGAGGACGCCAGCCATTCCACTTTATTTTATCATCCTTAGATTCAATCAATCAATCAATCAAATTTTTTATTTCCAGATGGTACATTGGTAAGCATCAATTTGCTTTTTTCCATCAAGCATCTATCTAAAGAACAGAAAAAAATCAAAACAACAACAAAAATCAAATCAAAACAAAACAAAAAACCAACAAAAAACAAAGCAGAAAATCCCTAGCAAACAAAAAAGCCAACAAAAGAAAGAAAAGGGGAAAAAGCAAACAAACAAATAAAACACAACAAACATTTCACCAACATTAATTAGCTAACATGATTTCAACAGCTTTAATAAAATATGCCTATAAATAATACAAGCAACTACTATAACAGCAAAAACAACCAAAAGAGGAAAAAAAAAACAAAAAACACACACTCAAAAGCCATACACACATATGCACACACACACACACACACACACACACACACACACACACACACCTACACACACATACCTACACCTACACCACACCTACACCTACACACACACACACACACACACCGGTTTGCGCTCATCCACTCAGCACGTATACTCGTACATACATGCACACATTTAGAGTCTTTTAAAAATCATATAGTGTCAAAAAAAAAAACCCACAAAAAACAGCTTATATCAGTTACAATGTAACCAAACACGGGATAAGCATGTTGAAGTACAAAAATCTATATTAAAAAAGTATGACTGCAGAATGGACATCCTGTGCCCATCCCAGTGTCTAAGTATCGCACACAAAAACTCACTAGGAGAAGGAAATGTGAACAGACCTAACATCTGGTGTGTTTTGCATTTATTCACACACATACTGACCCGGGTTCAAGTCTCATTCAAGAGGAGTTCTCCTCTGGAGATAACATGAGTGCCAACTCCACTCTCCCCTAAAGTCCTTCAGATGAGACTATAAACCAAGGCCCGTGTGTGAATGCACGCAGAACATCTTGCAAACACATTAAAACCCTTTCGCTTTTCCAAAGAGTAGGCCATTGTGTGCCAGTGGGAACTGATAAACTTTACAAAACTGCATACACATGGGCACTCGATGTAAAAAAAAATTTTTTTAAGTATACAAGAGCTTATTCCATTATCCTCTAAATAAAGAGAATATAGAGATGTAAAGCCTGGACTATGAAGAAAGATGATGACCATGTGATGAATGCAGCAGAAATGATGCTCTACAAGTGAAACTGACAGACAACAAAACCAGTGACAGGTGTTCAAGGAATCAGCTGTCCATGAACCATCTCCCCCCCCACTCCTCCCCTTCCCTATTCCAGCAGACTGAACATGCAGCCTCCCATTCCTAGCATCCTTTTTTGACAACGCTGACCCCCTCCCTCCTCCCTCAAACCCAGGAAAAAATGTTTGACCACTGTTGTCAGCTTGTACCAAGGTGTCTACCTGTCTTTGTGTCCACATGAGGGCCAGGATTAAAAAACAAGGTTAGTGTTAGTGTTAGCAATAACAGTTAGCATGCATTGGGGCTGGGGCTGTTGGTCAGTCAGTCAGTCTGTCAGAATGCATGTGGACACAACAGCAGGTAACACAATGGTACGTAGCTGTAGACACAGTGGTATGGAGCATTATTTAAATCATATTTACCAATCCTACCAGCTTAGGCTGCTATTTGGATTTTGGAACAAATTTCAGTTCTGCTATTAGCAGAGTGGTTTTCTTCTCAAGCATTTTTTACAAACTATTTTTGTTCAATTTTGAGAAATATTCAACCCAAAAAAATGTAATAAATGGTCAAGTCCAGAACAAACATGAGGAAAAAATGAATGCTCTTTGAACTAGCCCTCCCCTTTTTTCCTGTATTTCTAGTAACCTAATAGCACTAGATAAGGCTCAAAGGACAACATCCCCCCCCTTCCCCCTGTCTGTCTGGTGACACACCTGTCTGCAATCTGCAGTTTGCTGACAGCATTGATGATCTTAGAAACATTAACTATGAACTCCCAAGAACTATGCAAGCTAGAAAAATGAGCTAGACTTATGTATTATAATTATGCAAGAAAGAATGAACTAGCAACAATGCTAATTAGTCATCAGCCATGTTTCTCTCAAGGAAGATGTTGAAAAGAGTGGGTGAGAGTAGAAGCCCTGCCTTACTCCAACTGTTATTCAAAACCACTATCCAATGTTGCTGTTGTAGTACACTGCACTGGTGGCCTTGTTGTACAGCTCTTTGATGACTCTGATCAGGTTTGCATTGATGCTTCAAATTTGGTTGCCCACAAAGCTGCAAGCCACACCCCAGTTGAATGCCTTCTTAAAATCAATTAATACATGGTAGAGGTTGTGGTGTTGAAGGTACCGCTCAAGAGTATTCTGAGGATTGAATATCTGTTCAGTTGTGCTTACGCCTGCTCTGAAACCTGCTTGTTCCTCAGCAATGATGGTCTCTGCTTGTGGCTTCAGTCTGTTTGTATAATCTTCAACATGACCTTGATTGGGTGGCATATGAGGCTGATTGTGCGGTAATTCTGGCACTGCTGAAGATTTCCTTTCTTGGGGAGGGTGATGATGAGTGACTGTGTCATGGTGTTGGCCATTTTCTGTCTGCCAGATCTTGTTGCAGATTTTTAGTAGAGCGTTGATCATGGCTTCCCCTCCAGCTTGAACCAACTCAGCTGGAATGTTGTCAGCCCCTGCTGACTTCCCCTTTTTCAGCAATCTGACTGCTGTTTCCACTTCTTCTCGGAGGATAGGGTGGTTTTCTGTATCTGTGCTTGTGGGGACATTGAGGACTTCTGGATCTCCTGTGGTGTCATAGTTATAAAGGTCAGAGCAGTATTCTGTCCACCTTTTCAGAATATCCTGGTCGTCAGTGAGGCACTTTCCCATTTTTGTCTTGGATTGTTGAGCTTCTTCCCTGTTTTGTGCCAGTCAGGTCTTTCACCAGTTGATATGCTTTCTTGCTGTTGTTTTTCTTGATGTTTTCTTCAATGTCCTGGCACTGTTAACCAATCCATTTCTCCTTTGCTTCTGTCACGAACTTCCCGATTCTTTTTTTGATTGCCCTGTATTGTTCTGCTCTTTCTTCTGTTTCATTTTTCTTCAACTCTCTACGTCTGTCACATAGCTGTAAGATGTTAGATGTGACCCAAGGTTTTTTGACTGGGCGATGTTTGCCAGTTTGCTTGCTGTTTCAGTCACTGCTGTGTCAAAACCATCCATCAAGGTATCTATATCCATATCATCTGAGTCTATCAGACTGAGTGCTGCAAACTTCCACCTATCCTTAACTGAAAAATGTCTGCTACCTCTGGATCCTTCAGCTTCTTGAGGTCAAACTTGATCCTGATGTTGTTCTGCTGCAAATTCTTTTGAAACAGAGTCAGAATGTCATCATCACAAGACCATGGTCACTCCCTATGTCCGCTCCTGGAAAGCTTCCTTTTCGTGCAGTGTTTACGCTAGACCTAAATCGTCTCTTCATCATGATGTAATCTATTTGGTTGTGGTGTTCACCATTTGGGCTATGCCATGTCCATTTGCTGGATTTCTTATGTGGGCCAAGTGTATTCACTAGCTGGAGATTGTTTACTCCCACATGTGGCAGGTAGTACTGGGTTACATGGTTACCAGTAGCAGAGGAAGCCTCTGACCTGACTACAGAACCTATAAGCCAGTGCGGCAAAAAGTGATGATGAAAGCTGGGCCACAGGAACCAACCCCTTCTGGATGTTGTAGAGAGAAGAAAACTGGCTGGTTTGGTTGCAATCTTGTCTCCTTCGCTTTACACCATCAGATGCGTCTGGGAAAAATAATGGCATACATGTCCTTTCCAGCTCCTCTCGTGGGCTGTACAGCTTGGTTTGCAGAGTTATCTCTGTTGGCCACACAATATTCCTCATGTCGCTGAATCGCGTGCATATTTTAAGGGTGTACTCGCCTGTCTGGTTTTCTTCACCACAGGCACACAGGGGAGAAGGAGCGAGTTTCAGCTTTGTATACATGTGGTGATTTAGCCTGTTGTGCCCAGTGCAGAGTCTTAGCAATGATGACCTGTTGTCTTTTGAGATAGTGGTAATCGTCCTTGTCTACTCTGGGTCAGGCCATTAATTTGATGATTGTTTATTTTATAATCCTTTGTTGTAGCTCTCTTGCTAAAACTATTGTGTGAAGGACCCTTGAAGGAGAGACACAGTGACAGACAGAAGAACTGGACGGTGAACATCAAAGACTGGACCAGCCTTGACATGGCTGTGTTGTTGCACAAGGCTGAAGACAAACCAATGTGGGGAAATCCCTCATGCCCCTCCAACAACCATCTTAGTCAAGGAACTGATGATGACTAACCCAGCATACCCTGCCTCCTCTTCCTAAACAACCCTCTCCTTGAACACTTCTATAAAATGAACACCTCTCCTATAAAATGAACACCTCTCCTATAAAATGAAGACACCTTCCTATAAAATGAACACCTCTCCTATAAAATGAACACCTCTCCTATAAAATGAACACCTCTCCTATAAAATGAACACCTCTCCTATAAAATGAACACCTCTCCTATAAAATGAACACCTCTCCTATAAAATGAACACCTCTCCTATAAAATGAACACCTCTCCTATAAAACGAAACACCTCTCCTATAAACTGAATGTACTCTTCCACAAAACACCCCTTTCACACAAATCCCTTGCACACCACATTACTTCGGATGAAACTATAAACCGTGGTCCCATGTGTAAACACATCCAGAAATCTTGCGCACATGTTAAAACCTATTGTGCTATTTGGAAGAGTAGGCCATTGTGTGTTGGTGGGAATGGCAGGCAAAATTTACAAAAATTGCATACACGTGGGGGCTAGATACAATTAAAAAAAAAAAAATTTAAAAAAAAGCACACAAGTGCTTATTTCATTATCTTTGAAATAAAAGAAAAAAATACAAATTACAAAAAATGATGTACAACACATGTCTTTTAAAAAAAAACAACCTCCCAAAACTAAATTCAAAACATTGATAAAATTTTGTAAACCACATACCATCTACAGTTTGGGTTAAAATGACCCCATTTTCATCTTTAACAAAAATTACTGAGTGTCTTGCAAGCATTCAGAAGCTTCTCAGGTCCAGAGTTTCTTAACAAATAGAGTGATTTCACCAGTCGCCATGGCGCCGTGGTTAGCGCCTTCGAATTCCCAACTTGAAGGTGGTGGGTACAAATCCCATAAGAGTCAAAGGGATTTTTTTTACTCTGGCCAGCTCCTACCCAGAGTAAGTGTGCTGTGGGCTCAGTGGGAAGACTGGGACCATACAGTCAAGCTTCATCCATTTTACCGATGCGAGTTTGAGAGTATTGCTCAAATTACCTGACCAACACTGCAGGTGTCTGTATCTTTTGGGCCTGGTTGACGCCAGGATATGTTACGATAGTAAGTGTAGAGTACAACCCTGTATGTCTCAAAGCACATGCACTTCCATAGCAGCATCATTACATCATATTCATTACCACTGATATCATGCAATAAAAAAAAACTGCCTCGATTCGTGGCCCCATTGCTCTGGTCTCATGGTGACTTCAGGTTCAGTTTCCCCATACACTTCTGTGCCTGTGGTGAATTTGTAGTCAAAGCCTTTGGGGTTGGGGGTTCATGGGAGAACAGTCATTTTAGGGAGTTGTGGTAGTCGCCACCTCAGGTAGGCACTCACTCAGTCTGGCTCCGCGACCGAGCAATTACTGGCATTAGTAGGGGGTTTAGTAGGTGGTGTCCTGCGTATGTTAGCTCAGAACAGGCACCACTGAACACCACCAAAGTGACTGGCAGCAGTGCAGGGCCCCTAGGCTGGTGGCCCCACAGCAGCCTACTATTGATGGACTCCCTGTGAACCTACGACCCTGAGGATGAGACAACAAATCTGGGTATGGCTTGTGGCGGGGAGATTGGAAATGAGCGCTGTGGGAACAACAGGACAGGATTGTCACAAAAGATGAGGCAGCAAAAAAAAGTTTTTAAAAAAGAGTAATGAAGTTTTGCACAAATACACACCACTCCCGTTTCATGTTGCAGTTTCTCCCCAGGTTTTGCACGACTCACTTTGAAAGTTGCAGTGTCCGGTTCCACAAGAAGTAATGATGGAGGTTTTGCACAAGGATGTGTTGGGAGTATTCTTGGGACTGCAGGCGTCAACATCCATGAAATGTCCTTTGTGATGATGAAGGAAGCGTCCTCCTGATGCACTGTGGTGTTCCTTTAAGCCTGGTGATGTCCTCCTCCTCCTGGAGATAAAAAGAAACATTCTAAGGGCTCTGGTTTGCTCACAGTAGTTTTAAGCAACTTTCATCAGTTAAACTTTGTCAAGCATATCCATCCTAGCAATTATCAAGACGAACAAAGAGGAAGTGGTGTGTGTATGTGTATGTGTTTTTTTTTTTTTTTTATTCTTTTATATCAAGGATAATGGAAGATCCACCCATGTGCTTTTTTTCATCCAGTCCCCGTGTTATGAGTTTTCGTAATATGTATCTTTCCCACCAGAACACAATGGCCTCTCTTACCAAAAGTGAACAGGATTTAATGGGTGCCCAAGATGTTCTGTGTGCGTTCGCACACAGGGTCCTCGGTTTACAGTCTCATCCGAAACACTTTTGGGGAGAGTGGAGTCAGCACTGATGTAACTCCTGGGGAAAAATCCCCTTTAACAGCTCTCTGTGTTGTGTGTGTGTGTGTGTGTGTGTGTGTGTGTGTGTGTGTGTGTGTGTGTGTGTGTGTGTGTGTGGTGTGTGTGTGTGTGGGTGTGTGTGTGTAGGGGTGTGTGTGTAGGGGTGTGTGTGTGTAGGGGGTGTGTGTGTAGGTGTGTGTGTGTAGGGTGTGTGTGTGTAGGGTGTGTGTGTGTGTAGGTGTGTGTGTGTGTGTGTGTGTGTGTGTGTGTGTGTGTGTTGTGTGTGTGGTTGTGTGTGTGTGTGTGTGTGTGTGTGTGTGTGTTGTGTCTGTGTGCGTGTGGTGTGTAGGTGTGTGTGTGTGTAGTGTGTGTGTGTGTGTGTGTGTGTGTGTGTGTGAATGTGTGTATGTGTGTGTGTGTGTGTGTGTGTTGTGTGTGTGTGTGTGTGTGTTGTGTGTGTGTGTGTGTGTGATGCGTGTGTGTGATATGTGTGTTGCATGTGTGTATGTGATGTGTGTGTGTGATGTGTGTGTGTGTGTGCATGTGTGTGTGTGTGTGCATGTTGTGTTGCTCGTTTAGTGCTGTACTCGTGTATAGACGATGGAAGGAAGGGAGTCTAGATGTTGATGGATGTGGCAGTAAAATGGTGTCTTCTATAAAGTAACAGTACAAAATGGGTAAATAAAACAAGTATCATAACATGCAGTAGACTTAAAACTATACAAATTTCCTAAGAACTATTCTTAAAGATTTTGTTATACGAAATGCCAAATTCAGATTTTTTAAAATTCTTATCAAGATTTTTCGAGAAAGAAGTAAGAATTTTTAGACTTTAATTTCAACAATTATGTGATCGTTTGTGATTTTTCACCGCACAAACATTTTATATTTTTGCTATATTTAGTGATGAACGCATTCAGTTTTATCCGAAAAAATAAAGCCCTGACCTTTCTTGTGCATGTGTGTGTGTGTGTGCGTGTGCGTGCGCATGCGTTGCGCGCGCGTGCGCGTGTGTGTGTGCGTGTGTGTGTGTGTGTGTAAGTGAAAGGAAGATTGAAGAGCTGGCCAGTGAAACAAGTACAGCACAGACAGAGAAGAGGAAATAAAACCATACCTGTTCAGTCCCCGATGACTTGTCCACAGCAGATTCTTGGGCACTGGATTCTGGCTCCACAGCTCCTGAAAGCAGTAGATATTTATTTTATTAATTTCATTCTTTTATTTTGAGGATAATGGAATAAGCACTTGTGCGCTTTTTTACATCCAGTCCCTGTGTGTATGCAGTTTTGTCAATTTTGTCATCCGTTCCCACCTGAACACAATGGCCTAATCTTCAAAAAAGCAGAATCAGTTTCAACATGTGCACCAGGATTTCTGCATGTGTTCGCTCACAGGACCTTGACTTATAGTCTCATCCAAAGAACTTTTGGAGGGAGTTGAGTTGGCACTGATGTTAACTCCAGAGGAAAAATTGTCTTGAACGAGATTTGAACCAGGGTCAGCAGATCCTGAGCGCATCACTCTGACCACCAGGCTGTCCCGTTCCCCCAAGTAGCTTCAGTAAGCTCAGACTACAACAGTTTGATTCAAAAAACTTTTTTTTTTTTTTTTTAGATGTTTACATGTACATGAGAGAGGGGGAGAGAGAGAACTGGGGAAAGAATGTGTGTGTGTTGTGTGTGTGTGTGTGTGTGTGTGTGTGTGTGTGTGTGTGTGAGTGTGTGTGTGTGTGTTTTATGTGAGGTGTGTGTGTGTGACATGGCGCTAATTTCAAAAGCGACGTTTCACATGTGCCCGATTCTGCAGCGTTTGCTCGGCCTGGTTTGATAGTTCACTCGCTTATGGAGTATTGATTGGGACTGATGTAATATCCCTGAACAAAGAAGTCAGATTGACATAAGAAGAGTTACATCCCTTATACTATTTGTCACAGTTTCACTTTTTTCTCCCTTTTTGTGATTGTCAAAATCATTTTTTTATCAGTAAATATGTTTTTCGTATCTGGGGATCAAAATATCAGTTTTTTTAAAAGTCAAATCAGACAGGTCTCCTACAGGCAAACAGACTCCTGATATTTCCTACACTTTTCCCACCACTGTTTCAGACTCCCAGGCTCATGTACAAACCCTGTATATACTCAACCACTATGTTAATTAATTCACTGTGCGTACATGAGTACTGAGTATGATATATCTTGGAATCCACTACATTCCCGTCTCAGGTGTACCTGTTTTCACAGGTGGGGTATCATGTACATTCTGACTGCAGTACAGACCATGGTGTTGTAACACTTCAGCTCTAACAGTTTGTTGTTTTTTAAGAATGCAATCACTTTTGCTTAACTGTGGTGCTGATCAAAATTTGATAAATTTTTCAGAGATTTCGTTTTTTAAGGCATTCTTCATGAAAGCAAGACTGAAGAGCTGGCCAGTGAAACAAGTACAGTAGAGACAGAGAGGAGGAAATAAAACCATACCTGTTCAGTCCCCGGTGACTTGTCCACAGCAGATTCTTGGGCACTGGATTCTGGCTCCACAGCTCCTGAAAGCAGTCAGTAGCTTCAGTAAGCTCAGAGACCATAACAGTTTGATTCAAACACTTTTAGACGTTTACATATACATTGGTGAATTAACATTACTCATTTAGGCACTGTCTTCTAACAGTTAAAATTACTAACTATAAAATGTATATATGACTTTCCTTTTTTCTTCGTAAAATTAAGTATTTGTATTCTCAGTTTTATCATCTGATTTTATCACAGTAAAGTGCTTTATTTTTTTGTTGCTTTATCGCTCTGAAAATGGAGACAAAAATTCTCACCTGAGGCAAGTGTTATTTTGATTTTTCTGCTGGTTGATTAAGCTGACAGTGTACACTTGACATCTCCACAGACAAAAAACAATCTCCATTTTCTTTTGCAAAGTATTTCTTCACAAAACTTTTTGCTATACTTGCAATATATTCAAGGGGATATTATTTCACATAGAGATCTATACTTGCAATGTATTCAAGAAGATATTATTTCACGTAGAGATCTATACTTGCAATGTATTCAAGAAGATATTATTTCACGTAGAGATCTATACTTGCAATATATTCAAGAAGATATTATTTCACATAGAGATCTATACTTGCAATGTATTCAAGAAGATATTATTTCACGTAGAGATCTATACTTGCAATATATTCAAGGGGATATTATTTCACATAGAGATCTATACTTGCAATGTATTCAAGAAGATATTATTTCACATAGAGATCTATACTTGCAATGTATTCAAGAAGATATTATTTCACGTAGAGATCTATACTTGCAATGTATTCAAGAAGATACTATTTCACGTAGAGATCTATACTTGCAATGTATTCAAGAAGATATTATTTCACGCAGAGATCTATACTTGCAATGTATTCAAGAAGATATTATTTCACGTAGAGATCTATACTTGCAATGTATTAAAGAAGGTATTATTTCACGTAGAGATCTATACTTGCAATGTATTAAAGAAGGTATTATTTCACGTAGAGATCTATACTTGCAATGTATTAAAGAAGGTATTATTTCACATAGAGATCTATACTTGCAATGTATTAAAGAAGGTATTATTTCACATAGAGATCTATACTTGCAATGTATTAAAGAAGGTATTATTTCACATAGAGATCTATACATGCAATGTATTAAAGAAGATATTATTTCATGTAGAGATCTATACTTGCAATGTATTCAAGAAGACATTATTTCACATAGAGATCTATACTTGCAATGTATTCAACAAGACATTATTTCACATAGAGATCTATACTTGCAATGTATTCAACAAGACATTATTTCACATAGAGATCTATACTTGCAATGTATTCAACAAGACATTTCACATAGAGATTGTACAGCTCTGTACATAAAGAAATCTACCATGCACAAAACAAAAAGCTTTCTTTTCAACCTGGGGTTTGTCCAGATGTTACCTTGATCCTGCTTCCTGCAAGAAAATTCACATCACCAATGAATCGTTTTCTGAACATGTCAGCTTATGCCCCAGCCTAGGGCTCTTAAATATTGAAATGAAGTCTTCTGGTTATTGGCATCGTATGATTTTTTTTTCCCAAATAAAAAATTGCTCTCAAGACGTAGTCATATGTTTCGTCATTTGCTTTACTTGCTAAAATGATAAGATTACTTTTTCTTATTCCCTTTGAAGCAAAATGAATTCAAATTTTTATTTTTTAATATTGCTGCAATTCATCATTAAATTTGTTGATTCAAATATCAAAATAATTCAATGTTATGAGTTCATCACAAAATAATTTTTTGTCAAAAACAACATCACTTTCATAATTTACTTCATTAGGTCAAATACCTGACTGGGTCAATTTCACTTTATATTTAATTTCACTGATTGAAATATCAAAATGACTCAATGTTATCATTTTATAAAATGCATTAATGACTCTTCAAAACCACCACTGTTTTATGTTTTGATTCATTAAGTCAAATACCTGAATGTATTACTTTCAGTTCTTAGAAATTCAATAAATTCACAGTTACCCTTTAAAAATGCTTTCGCATTTCTATAACCCTGTTTTCTTTTTCACCTCAGACATTACCTCTACACACTGTGATCATTCCACTCCTCCACCAAGATGTTCATGACAGCTGTCGTTCCACCATGATGCGCAGCTGTCAGTCGGTGTCCCCACTTTCACCTCCTCTCAGCTGCTGTCCATCCATCCCATCCCATCCCATCCCAGCTGGTGCTGATCACAGCAGGAACTGACCGCACTTGGACTTGGTAAAAGGAAGAAGGGGCGTGTTGATTTCAGCACTGGGCCCTGGACCGAGTTATGCAGGAGTTGCGTGGTGTGGACGCCCATTCCTGGTCACTGGATTCAGTTCTCACCCCCACAGTTCCTGAAAGTAACAATAAATGATAAGCTACACTGAACATTTCTTCGCTTCCTTGGCTTACACATTACAGTCATTGGATCATTTTGTTTTGAAACCAATGAAAATGTTCCATTACAGATCTTTTATTCTTTACAGCCTTGTAAAAAATTCACCATTGCATTATTCGCTTAGATATTTAAACGACCCGAAACATTTTCACAGATGAAATCCACAAGGATTACTGCAAAAAACGTCACAATCTATCGTCAACCCCTCCACTGCAAGCTTTTCCCCCCAGAACCAGCTGACCGATGTACACGAGAACAATCAAAAAATGCAAACCAAAAACTATGTCGTTACCTGAACATGTTACTTGCTGGATTTTCTGTAGTCCATTGAAGGACACAGGTGAAAAGCTGCTGTAAGAGCCCTTTACATGTCAATGAACTAGTGACCACAAAACTATTTTGGGGCTGAATGGATGAGTTCAGTCATTTTCTCACCTGCATTTTGTCACAGAATTCAGTCATTTCACCTGCATTTGTCACAGATTCCCCTGAATGCTGGCAGGTGTTGACATCAGTGACAGCAGCTTATCTGATGACAGACAATTCTATCACTAGCAGTGAAACATCTTCAGATAAAATGCAGACCCACAGGAAGACAGACAGACAGAATGAAAATGGAAAAAGACAGAAATGCAAATACAAACAATACAGAGACAGGCAGGCAGAATGGATGATATACAGACAACGCATCACGAAACAATACTAACAAACACACACAACGTCACAAAAAATGATAGACAAAAAGACAAATGCATCACATAAACCAATACTAACATACACACAACATCACAACAACTACAACTCAACAAACCCAAAGTTACCAAGTGTCCTGATGTTTCCTTAGTGACCGCTGTCTGAGGCAGGTGCTGAACTTGACCACTGCTGGTCAGGCTTCTGTGATACCTGGTAACACACATGGACATCAAGTAAAATAGCTTCTTTCTTTTTATTTAAAAAAAAAAACATAAACAGTAAGCGACAAAAGACACAAGAGGTAATGTGTAAATAACTAACACAGACAGGTCACTCACCTCATCTCATAACACTAACATGACCACAGCTGATTGCACTTACATAGTATATGGTCAAACAGGTGTCCATCACGAAAAGAGACAGCTAGCACAAAACAAAGTAACCAAACCCAAAATGCCAAAAAATTGCAGAAAAAATATACATGTAACAGTGACTACCAAAAATAAAATTAGACAAAAAGAAAAATCAACACAGAAATAAGAGACAAAAATAAAATTGGATTAAAAAAAAAAATAAACACAGAAAATAGGAAAAAGACAGAATTAAAATACAGAAGTATGTAGAACTGTACCTTGTTGACAGACTTCAGTTCTTGGTCACTGTCTGTTACATGCACCGTCCTTGCCACTCCACTCCAGCCCCAGAGACTCTGAAAACAGAAAGTCATCATCAGTCATTCCCGAATTTCATGCAGAGAAATCTGCTGTGACATAAAGTGGAATAAATTAAAATACTGAACAGTAAGTCTCATCATCATCATCATACTGACAATTCTTAAGTTCATTAACATACACTGCATTCAGTTCATTACTCCACATTCACTGGTCAAATACAAATAAAATCTGTAGTTTTCTTAAGGAGTCAAATACAAATAAAATCTGTAGTTTTCTTAAGAGTCAAATCAAAAAAAAATACAAATAAAATCTGTAGTTTTCTTAAGTAGTCAAATACAAATAAAATCTGTAATTTTCTTAAGCAGTCTAATACAAAATAAAATCTGTAGTTTTCTTAAGTAGTCAAATACAAATGAAACTGTCATTTTCTCACCTGAACTGTTGTATACACATGGATCTTTTGGCTCCCCTCCATGCAGGCAGCTGTGACGTTGTCGCCATACACCTGGACAGGAGCTCTGTTGACAGACTGATTCTATCACAGGGCAGTGAAACATTTTCAACATGAAATGCAGGCCTGCAGAGAGACTCAGACAGAAAAGAAGCAAAAAGAAACCAGACAGATGTGTACAAAAGCACAACAGAAGACAGACAAAACAGGAAAGCAGAGACAGAGAGACAGACGCAGAGAGCAGACAGACAGAAGACAGCAAGGCAGCATGACAGACAGGAAACAATGACAGATAAAATCAAAGGCAACATTCACAGTCACACACAAGAGTATATACCAATTATCCTTCCTCTTCGGGTGACCAATGCTTGAGGCAGGCCTGAGACAATGGACTTGACAACTTCTGGAGTTTTACCTGGTGAAACAGATGTCCACAAATATAACAACAGCCTAACACAAATTATCAGCAATACAGTTTGCAATAATGCACAAAAAAAACACACAAAAGGCAATTAAAGGCAAAAAAATTAAATAAGAAAATCAACTAAGACTGAACAACAAGTCAAACAGAAAAAGACAAAAATGTGAACAAAAAAGCTTACTTCTTCAGAAAATACCTATGTTGAGGCACTGCAAGTTGCACGACATAATGCAACACACTGTCCTCAGCACAGGACTCCAGCTCTGAAAGCGATAAATCATCATGAGGCATACTGTCAATCCTGAAAGTTTTATTTACATCCACATTACATCAATAACAAATCACTTAACATGGCAAAGTCAAAGTTTAACTAACATGTAAATTAAATTCAATAACACATTCAAAACATACATTACTATAAAATGGCAAAGTCAACATGTAACTAGTATACACATACATTACATTAAATAACACACATTCAAGAACGTACATCACTTAAAGTGGCAAAGTCAAAGTTTAACTAACATGTACATTGCATTAAATAACACAAATTCAAGACCATACCATCACTTAAAACCAGACAAAAGTTAACTACCATCCCCTCACATTCAAAGTGGCAAAGTTACAAATGAAATCTATATTTCTCACCTGAACTCAGTCGTCCATTCCCCAGACCTGGTTTACCCCATGCAGGCAGGTGTGCCATCAGGTCCATGCACTTTGACAGCGGCTCTGTCAACAGTCTGGATTCTATTACCTGGCAGGAACATTTTCAACATGAAATGCAGAACCTCAGAAAGCCACAGACAACAGAAATAAGAACACAGACAAGCAAGGCATTCACAGACAAATGGCCGCCATGCACATGATAGACATGTAGACAAATACATAATGCACAAGAAACTACTGCACAATCAACATATAATACCAGTCACAAAGACATAACTATTACCTGTGTAACTTACTGGAGGTGTTGGCATGACCACAGCTAGCTAGCAGGTAGACCCTGCATAGTACCTGGAAAACAGATGTACTCAAAGTTAAAGACAGCATTCAAAAAGTATGACAACATGCTAATGAAGTAGTACAATTACTGTACTCACAGTAAACATAAAGCAAAATGAGTTCATAAAATAGTGAAACACCGTACACAAGTCAAAAATAACACAAAATTACAAAATCAAGATAAATGACACATATACAAATGACTAACAAAGGCAAAAGCAATTAACACAGAAAACAATCAGAAAAATTTCATCATTATGAAACAATTTTTTTTTTAACCCAAACATGCAAAAAAGCACACACGATGAATATACAGAAGTATACCTCTTGAAACAGGCTGCAGCTTGAGACGACTGTTCCTTGACACTTGTTTCCAGCACTAAAGATCCTGAAAGCAGTAAATCATCATCAGTCACACTGAAAATGGTAAAAGTTTACAAACCACTTCAAAATTTAAATGAAGTTTATACTTTACCAAAACCCCTCCCCACTCCAAAAAAGATAAGCATAATGAATTCATCTGATAAATCACAAAAAGACAAAACATACAAAAGCAATCTCTAATATACAACCTTATTTTACCAATATTAATTATTCAACAAACCTGCTGGACACAGCTGTAGATCATGTGCCCAAGATCTGAAAACCGCCAATGAACCTGAGGAAAGAATATCCTACTTTTCAGACTGCACAGTTATTTTATTCATAAACCATTCGAGTGAAGAGGACTCCTTTACTCACCTGTCCTTGGTTCTACTCATGCTGGTAGGCACGCTGTCAGTACTCCTACTCCTACGCATACTCCTTGGTAGCAGTTTCTCTGTGAACAAACTAATTTTCCGCATTGCATTAAACATTTTCAAAATGAAATACATGCCCCCCTTTCCAGAAAAATGGCAATAGACAGACAGAAACAGCAGATAACAGACAGACAGAAATGGCAGATAACAGACAGAAATGGCAGACAAGACAGACAGAAATGGCAGATAAAGACCAGACACAAATGCAAGCACATCCTACAATGACAGAAAAACCAAAAGAGAAAGGGGGGCAGAATAAAAACAACCTAAAAAAAAAAAAAGTATTTAAATAATGAAAGATATGCACAAAGATCAGACAAGACAGAAAGATTAAAAAAAAAAAGATTAATCTGTACCTTATGGCTGAGTGATGAAGAAGGCTTCTGATGGTGCTGGGCCTGTCTGAAACTGTCCGAACCTCATCTAATTCCTGGTAAAAGAGATCATCATTCAGAAAAAATACCACAACATAATAAGCTGCTGGTCCTGCTTTCAAACCAGAAATGTCAGTACTGCTGTGAAAGGTTGAATACAGACCAGCCTAGAAAAATAAAACTGTTGCCTGCTGTAATGCTTCTGTCCCTCTAGGATAACTATCTTGGTCAAGGGACTGATGAGAGAGGAGAGGAGAGAGGATGAGGAGGAGAAGGAAGTGAGATGATGATGATGATGAGATGACCATCTTGGTCAACAAACTGATGTGATGATGTTATATGATTATGACCGACAATGATGATGTCCATCAATCTCTTCCCTTTTGGTTTTGTTTGTTTATTCTTTAGTTGGGGGGTTTGCACTTGGTTTGCCTGATTTGAGTTCGTTTGTTTTTGGTTTTTGTTGGGTTTTATTGTGTGTTGTTTTGTTTTTTTTTTGGGGGGGGTTGTTCTTTTAGTTTTTTCTTTCTTATTATTGAGGATTTCTTGAAAGGATTTTTCCTTTATTGGTTTGGGATTTTTTGTTTTGTTTTTTTTTGTTTTTAGAGTTGTCTCATTTTATTTCAGTTTATTATGTTTAGATCAGTATATGTTTGGTTTTCTTTTTTTTATTTTGTTTTCATGGGTTGTTTTTTTTTTTAATTTATTTCTTTTAGTTCACTCACAGGTTTATAGTTTCATCCACTGCCAAGCACCAGTTGTTCTCACATCACTCATTCCAAACTTACCCCACAACAACTGAATCCAGACAAATTCCACTGTACTCAAAGCCTGAAGTTGACCTGGAGCTTTTTTACATGCAGGACCAGAACACAGCCACGAACCTGGGGAGTCCTTGTAGTGTTTCTTTCACTCCTCCCCCCTTTTCAAATTTTCCATTTTTTAGTTTTGTTTTTTAGTTTGGGTTTTTTGGTTTTTTTTTTCTAGCTTTTTTTGTTTCCTTTTGCTAGTTTTGCTTGTTCCTGTTTCAAAGTGGCTTTTGAGTTTTGCATGAGTGCTCTGTTGGTTTTTTGTTGTTTTTTTTCAGTTTTTTCCCCTTTTTAATTCATTGTTTGGTTTATACTTCCATTTTTGATTTATACCGCTTTTATTTTTATTTTGCTATCTTTTGCAATGCACTGCCTTGCATTGCACTCATTTATTTTGGTTTAATTTACTTAACCTTTGTGTAGATATTGACTCACTAATTAATATTTAAAAATGTGGTCTCTGCAGTAGCTCAGCCTTGAAAACCCTGAAAATTTGCAATCTTATGCAACAACTGTACAAACATTGGATTAAAGTATCAAATTACAGTCCAAGACCAGCATACCTTCTAGTCCCAGACACCAAGTCAAGAAGCCCTTCAAGTCTTTGCTAAAGTATTTTTGTTTTATCATCCCTTCTCCAAACCTCAACAAAGATCCTAAGAAAGAAATACATACAGTAAAGATGTCCTGAACTCTGCAGGACTGTAGTAGTGCTGACACCTTCATCCTAGTGTCCTTGGTGACAAGGTCCATCACTGCCAGCCAGTGTCTGTTAACAGACATAAACGTGTGTCACTAACATGGCATTGTAATTGTAAAAAGAGAGAGGAAGAGAGAGAGAGAGAGAGAGAGAGAGAGAGAGAGAGAGAGAAAGAGAGAGAATGTCACTAACATGGCATTGTATTGTAAAAACAGAAGAAATGAATGATATAATGAAAATCTTATTTTCAAGGTAACAGAGTAAGTAAGCATTACATACGAGAGAGAGAGAGAGAGAGAGAGAGAGAGAGAGAGAGAGAGAGAGAGAGAGAGAGAGAGAGAGAGAGTTATAAATTTGATCCCAAATGATTTCAATTCAGAACATGACAAAATTTATACAATGCATCACACCTTTACAATCAGAATGGGGCTAATTTAATAGCTTATTTGAAAAAAGAATACCACTTTGAGTTTGAATTTGTCAGGCAAACACTCCTATATCCAAATTCTCACCATGTCATTGATGAACCTGGGACTGGAAAATCTCCTGGAGAAACCTTTTGTTAATACATAGTAAGGAAATGTAACCGAGGAAAGTTAAGGACATGTTTAAAAAAAACAACAACTGGAGTTTGAAACCGGAAGCTTGTAAATGCGTAGTCAGGTCTTCCATTGTCATTGTCATTGCAGCCCTGTGAAATTTTCAAATTCCATACCATGAAAAAAGGCGACTGAAAATAATTACCTTCTGCACAGCCATCTGAGAACTTTAAAAATGCAAAATACATACTATAGCCTAAAAACTAACGTTCACAAATTACTCCTTCGACTGGCGTCAACCCAAACATTAATTCACGCTCACCTGCTAAGAGCGCGCCATGTTAAGCGGACAAAGAGGGATAACTCTATGTGTCTTCTCATTATTCAGATGAACAACAATGCGCTAAGTTCTGAACTAGTTGTGTTTTTTTTCTAAAGTGACTTGTGTTTACCTTGAATGTTGCTACAGGATGAGCGCAGTGGGGGGGGGGGGGGGGGTTGGGGGGAGGGGTGCCCCCTTCCTCCCTCCTTAGGAATGGGATTGCATGATTGTCAAAACATTGGGCTTGCAATTTGACGACCCCAGTTCGATTTCCGATGGAGGGGATTTTTCCCCTGGAGTTAACATCAGTGCTGACTCCACTCTCCCCAAAAGTCTTTCGGATGAGACTGTAAACCGAGGCCCCGTGCGAACGCACGCAGAACATCTTGTGCACACTGCATATTCTGTTCGCTTTTCGTAAGAGTAGGCCATTGTGTGCCGGTGGGAACTGATGACAAGATTTACAAAACTGCATACACACGGGGACTGGATGGAGAAAAAGCACACGAGTGCTTATTCCATTATCCTGATATAAAAGAATAAAATAAATAAATAAAAAAACAATATTGTAAAGGTGGACAAAAAGGGAGTATGGACACAATAGCAAGATGGGAAATGTGTGGGAGGGAGAGGGGGTGGGAGGAGGGAGGCAAGGAGAAAGGAGTAGAATAGCTGGGATTTTTAATCAATCACAACAACAAACGAACACATGAAGAACATCTTGCACACACGTTAAAATTCGTTCCCCTAAGCGGAAGAGTGGGCCATTGTGTGCCGGTGGGAACTGATGACAAAACTGCATAAACACGGTGATACGATTAAATATAAATATATATATATATATATATATATATATATATATATATATATATATATATATATATATATATATATATAATAATATATATATATATAAGCACATGGGTGATTATTCCATTATCCTCGAAATAAAAGAATGAATAAATAAAATAAAGAAAAAGAAAGAAATACATATACATACATACACACGCACGCACGCACGCACCCCCCCCCCCCCCCCCCCCCCCCCCCCCCCTCTACTTTTTCAACACAGTCATGACTGAAGCAGCCCAGTTTATCCTCCATCTAAATCTGCCTCTGATAGCTCAGTGGTCAGAGCCCTCGCTTTCTAGTTTTACATTTCTATATTTATATGACTTGTATAACTTTTGACAGATGGTGATGGATTGATGTGTTCAGTTGTTTATTTCATTATGTTCTCTTGTTTGCTCTTTATCTATTAGCGCTTTTTTTCTTTAATAATCAAAAATTCATTTTATTGTGACTTCTGATTTTCGCCTTCCCTTCTGAATGAGTGCATTTTTTATTACCATATTATATATAGTGTCCTTATTTCTTCTATGTTGTTTGGTACTGCGTGTAGTTTTATTGTTTAGTATCTTTTTATCTTGATGTTATCCCTGAAAAGGGCGGGGACTAGATGAAAAAAAGCACACGAGTGCTTATCTATTATCCTCGAATAAAAGAATTTGCCTTGCCTTGCCTTGCCTTCCTCCGGCCAAGGTTAAGCAGTATTGAGTGTGATGACCAGTTGGATGGGTGACCCGTTTGAGCGCCTTGGCTACAGTACAGTTCCCCAGTTCACTCATCTGTCAATATGGTCCTGCCCTCTTTAGGAATCAGGGAAGGTAAAGCAGCGAGGGAGAGGAGATGGGCGCCACTGCCCTCAACATGCTGGCCCTTAGAGAAGCTGAGGTCTCTGATGCCTCACTCCCCTAGGACCCCATAGGTTATAAGACACCTTTACTTTTTACCTTTTAAAAAAAATCTACCTCTTACCTCAGGTACCCCCCCCCCCCCCTTCCCTTTCTTTTCCTACAGTCTCCAAGAAAGAGAGGGGATGGGGGTGGGGGGAGGAGAGTAGAGAAAGAAAAATAGCAAGAATAAAACAACACAATGAACAAAATAATATAAAAAAGACCAGATAAACAAAGGAAAGAAAAGAAACAAAAGGAAAACAAAAACACCCACCCCACCCACCCACTTAAAAAACAAACAACCAAAAACACCCACACCACCACCCACCACCACCACCACCAAAGTTTTTTTTTTTTTAATTTAGAATTTAGAAAGACAAAAAAAAAAAGGCATGATAAAAGGAAAAGAAAGACAAATAACAAAAAAAAGACCCCATACACCCCACCCTACTCCGGAATTTTTTTCTTTAATTTTCAAAACTGAAAAACACACAAAGCAGCAAAAAACAAAAAAAAAAAAGGAAAGAAAAAGGAAAGAAAAAAACTAATACAGACAGTAGAACAAAAAAGAAAAACAAACAACAACAAAAAACCCGAAAGCAAAACGAAAACAAACAACAACAAAAATCAAACAAAACGAACAAACCACCAAGCACAAGTTGGCCTCTTTACTTAATAATAAATAACAATAATCATAATCATAATAGTAGGCACTCATCAGTCTCGGAAGACTATGGAGTTCCGCTCTAGTCTTTAGAGCGCAAAGCCTGGGCAAGTATGTATGGAGGGCAAGCTGTTACCCATGCAGCAGACCCCCCTCTCCACGGCACTGGAATGATCCATTGGAAGGGCATTGACCGATACGAATGGTTCCAGTACCGTCGCAGGAGCCACCAGAACGTTGCCATATACCTACAGCCCCGAGCGGCTCTGGGACTCCAACTAATAATAATAATAATAATATAATAATAATAATAATAATAATAATAATAATAACAACGGCGCTAGATCTTGATCTCTGTGGGACGCACTCTCCGAATTTCACGCTGAGAAATCTGCTGTGACATAAAGTGGTACAAAATACAAAGCAAACAAATCAAAGCGCTGGAAGAACAATACAAGTTGAGCAGTCAGCTGTCAACAGCACTGACACGCGAACCAAAACAAAACCGACGGGAGGAGAGCGCCGTTAGTTAATTAAGGTCACAAAGTTCACGGTCATAGCCAAAGGTCAGCAGTCATGACAGCCAGAAGACTGGAAGAGAGAGACACACTGGTGTGGTGTTTCCGTGGTCTAGAGATTTCACGCAGAGAAATCTGCCGTGACTTAAAGTGGTAACAGGTAAACGTGTCCCATAATCTATGTGGTCGTAGGGAAGCGAGGCAACAGACCTCAGCTTCTCCTTGGGGCCAGCATATTGAAGGCGGCACCCATCTCCTCTCCCTTGCTGCTTTACCTTCCCTGAACCTAAAGAGGGCAGTTACCCATTGCACCTACCTCGAGAGCCAAAAGTACAGGTTGGTAATCCCCCCCCCCCCCCCCCCCTCCATCCATTAGATCATCAGTGACGATAAAACCGAGGTCCTGTGTGTTACACATCACTATTTAGCGCACTTTTAAGAACCCATGGCAACAAGAGAGCTGTCCCTGACAAAAATTCTGTAGAAAAAAAAGCCACTCTGAAAGGGAAACAAATACAGTTGCAGACAGGAAAAAGAAGAAAATGGGTAGGCCCTGCACTTGTGGACACGAGCTCTCCCCCTGGAGACCAGCCCGGAATTTCACGGAGAAAAAATCTGCCATGACTTAAAGTGGTAACAGGTAAAGGTGTCCCATAACCTAGGGTGTCGTATGGGAGCGAGGCATCAGAGACCTCAGCCTCTCCTTGGGCCAGCATATGATCATGCCCTTCTGTCTTTTGAGAGCTAGTTCCACAGAAGAAATGGGGGAAGGGGGGATAGCCTAGCGGTCAGAACATTGCGCTGGCATTTTCAGACCCAGGTTCGATTCCCATTCGAGGGGATTTTCCCCCTGGGGTTAACATCAGTGCTGACTCCACTCCCCCCAAAAGTCCTTCGGATGAGACTATAAACCGAGGCCCCGTGTGCGAACGCAAGCAGAATATCTTGCGCACACGTTAAATCCTGTTCTGCTTTTTGCAAGGGTAGGCCATTGTGTGCCGGTGGGAACAGATGACAATATTTACATAACTGCAAGCACACGGGGACTGGCTGTAAAAAAGCACATGTGTGCTTATTCCATTATCCTGATATAAAAGATTTTTTTATAAGAAAAGAATTGT
>CM060348.1:29338279-29343279 GCA_030674155.1 Stramonita haemastoma
AGGGAGTACCCAGAGGGAGAGAGGGAGGGAGAGCGAGAGGTGTAGGTTTCTGTGTAGTAAGGTTTGCGTCTGGGAACCTGGGCGAGAAGGTTTTATTAGGGCATGGTTTGTTTTAGAGTTTATGAAAGGATGAGGATGGGGGGGAGGGTGGGTGGGGAGGGAGAGGGAGAGAGGGAGGGAGGGAGGGAGAGAGGTGTAGGTTTCTGTGTCGTAAGGCTTGTCCCCGTCTTTGCGTCTGCGAACCTGTACTGGGCGAGAAGGTTTTTTATTAGGGCATGGTTTGTTTTAGAGTTTATCAAAGGATGAGGATGGGAGGGAGTGGAGGGAGGGAGGGAGAGGGGGGAGGGAGAGGGGGAGGGAGGGAGGAGGAGGGAGAGAGGTGTAGGTTTCTGTGTAGTAAGGCTTGTCCCCGTCTTTGCGTTAGGGTGTGGGTTTGTTTTAGAGTTTATGAAAGGATGAGGATGGGAGGGAGGGTGAGTGGGGAGGGAGAAGGGAGGGAGAGGGGGAGGGAGGGAGAGTACCCAGAGGGAGAGAGGGAGGGAGAGAGGGAGGGAGAGCGGTAGGTGTAGGTTTCTGTGTAGTAAGGTTAGCGTCTGCGAACCTGGGTAAGAAGGTTTTTATTAGGGTGTGGTTTGTTTTAGAGTTTATGAAAGGATGAGGATGAGAGGGAGGGAGGGTGGGGGAGAGAGGGAGAAGGGAGGGAGGGAGAGGGAGGAAGAGCGAGAGGTGTACGTTTCTGTGTATTAAGCTTTGTCTCCGTCTTTGCGTCTAGGAACTTGGCAAGAAGAAAAAGAAGAAGGAAGAAGAAGAAGAAAAAGAAAAAAAAGAAAAAGAAGACGAAAACGAAAAAGAAGAAAAAGAAGACGAAAACGAAAAAGAAGAAAAAGAAGAAGAAGAAAACAAAAAAGATGAAGAAGAAGAAAACGAAAAAAGAAAAAGAAAAAAGAAGAAAACTAAAAAGAAGAAAAGGAAGAGGAAAAAGAAAAAGAAGAAGAAAGGGAAGAAGAAGAAGAAGAAGAAGAAGAAGAAGAAGAAGAAGAAGAAGAAGAAGAAGAAAACGAAAAAGAATTGCAGCATGTTAGTGACAGCAGATGCTTCTCTCTCTCTCTCTCTCTCTCTCTCTCTCTCTCTCTCTCTCTCTCTCTCTCTCTCTCTCTCTCTGCATGCGTGTATGCCTGCGCGCGTGTGTGTGTGCGTGCATGCGTGCGTGCGTGCGTGCGTGCGTGCGTGGCGTGCGTGCGTGTATGTACACGGGTCTTTGTGTATTTGTTTATAGGCAAACAAATCTGTACGTGTGCACACACAACACACACACACACACACACACACACACACACACACACACACACACACACACACACACACACACACACACACACGAATTTGTATATTCAAACTTGCTTGTACGTGGAAGTGTACATTTCTGCATTATATCTTCAAGTAGCATATCTCTATCTTTGTGTACGCATATGCATTCTCATACTCTGCACACACACACACACACACACACAACACACACACACACACACACACACACACCACACACACACACACACACACACACACACACAGCACAGCACACACACACGCTGTCAGAATTCACAACACTGTCTTACATGTTTGAGGCCGGAGTCTGAAGACGATCTCGTCATTTCTTCCACGTAGAGCTGTTGAAGCGTCAACTGACGCGCTAGCTGTGACGTCACTCTTTTCAATTTCGTCACATCGTCTTCTGGAGCGTTAGCCGATTGCCCTCTCGAGGTCAAAGTCCCCAGGAAGAGGAAGAGGGGAAGAAGATGTTGGGTGCGCATGACTGTCTTTACAGGAAGTGACGTCGGGTTTTCTTTACAGGAAGTGACGCAGGGTTTTCCAGGTCACGTGTTTGTCGTGCTGTTAAGAAGAAGAAGAAAAGGATTGTTCAATATTTTAAAAATATTGAAATATAAACAGCTTTCTCTCCATACTTAGTTACTTACCCAGGCTTTGCGCTCTGTAGTAATAGGCACCCATCAGTCTCGGAAGACTATGGAGTTGCGCTCTTTAGAGCCCAAAGCCTGGGCAAGTATGTATAGAGGGCAAGCTGTTACCCATGCAGCAGACCCCCCCCCCCCCCCCCCCCTCTCCACGGCACTGGAATGATCCATTGGAAAGGCAATGACCGATACGAATGGTTCCAGTACCGTCGCAGGAGCCACCAGAACGTTGTCATATACCTACAGCCCCGAGCGGCTCTGGGACTCCAGTTCCCCGATTTTTCCTCTAAAAGCTCTAAGAGCCTAGAACGTAACTCCATAGTCTTCCGGGACCGAGGGTTGTATACTAAGATATATATTTTGCGGTTTAAACAGAACAGATTTTTCTTTTCTTTTCTTTTTTTTCCTTCTTCGGCTGGAGCTGCCAGGTTCACCAAATGTGAGATTTTGCTTTATGAAGTTTTAGTGAGGAATTTCTAGTATAAAGTTCGGATAATTCATTCAAGGTTGTATATCTTTAATGATAGAATTTTTGTGTATGAAATTCAGTAGATTCATTTCAAGTTTTATCTTTCTTTCTTTTCTTTTTTTTTTAGTTAGGGCGTTAATACTATTAAAAAAAAAATTGGGTTAAGTTCGTTTTGAAGTGGTATTGGTCTAAGAATTACTGTTTAAGTTTATTTTGTTCTGTATAGTATGACTTCGAATAAGTTTGGGTGTTTGTTTTTTTTCTTTTGTATCAAGGATAATGAAATAAGCCCCCATGTGCTTTTTTACATCCAGTCCCCATGAGTACAGGCGACATGATAACTCAGTGGTCAGAGCACTTGCTTTCCCCCAGCCAAGGTTAAGCAGCATCCAGCGTGGTTACCAAGTGGATGGGTGATCGTTTGCGCGCCTTGGCTTCAGTACAGTCCCCCAGTCTACCCAGCTGTAAATGGGTACCTGCCCTCTTGATGAAAGTCAGGGAAGGTAAAGCAGTGAGGGAGAGGAGATGGGCGCCGCCCTCAATATGCTGGCCCCTAGATAAGCTGAGGTCTCTGATGCCTCGCTCCCCTAAGATCACATAGGTTATGGGACACCTTTACCTTTACCTTTTATCATAACCTTAATATTCCGCCCCCCCCCCCCCCCCCCCCAGCCTATTGCATCAGTTGTTCCACTTGTAAACTTGTCCTTTCATTAACTAAGAAAAAAGAAAGTTGCGAATAAAACAAAGTAATTTTTATTATTGATCATCTTTACCGGGCAAATCTGACGTTTTAAAAATTACATTATATAGAAACACAAAGTCCTAAAAATTCCACATTATTTTGATAGAACATCTCAAAAGGTAAAGGTATCCCATAACCTATGTGGTCGTAGGGGAGCGAGGCATCATAGACCTCAGCTTCTCCAGGGACCAGCATGTTGAGGGCGGCGCCCATCTCCTCTCCCTCGCTGCTTTATCTTCCCTGACCCTAAAGAGGGCAGGTACCCATTGACAGCTGGTTGGACAGGGGGACTGGAGGGAGCTATCCCGTCCCAAAGGACATAACAGTAAGTGAAAATCTTACTGAAATAATAATTCACAAACTTCAGGTATAAGCTTTTGGCAAAGTCATCTCTTTGTATATCCCGGGGACCGGATAGCCTAGTGGTCAGAACATTGTGCTGGCAATTTGACGACCCGAGTTTGATTCCCGTTTCCCGTTCGAGGGGATTTTTCCCCTGGAGTTAACATCAGTGCTAACTCCACTCTCCCCAGAAGTCTTTCGGATGAGACTATAAACCGAGGCCCGTGTGCGAACGCACGCAGAACATCTTACGTACACGTGAAATCCTGTTCCGCTTTTCGTAAGAGTAGGCCATTGTGTGCCGGTGGGAACAGATGACAATATTAACACAACTGCATACCCACGGGGACTGGATGTAAAAAAAGCACATGAGTGCTTATTCCATTATCCTCGATATAAATAAATGAATAAATGAATAAATAAATAAATAAATAAATCCCTGAAGGTAGAATATGACTACGTTAACGATATGCAGACTTATGCACACACAAAAAATGTCACCATGAGTGAACCTCAGAGCATAGCTAAGGAACTATTAAAAAAAAAAATTCAAACAAACAAACAAACAAACAAACCCTCTTTGAAAACAGATATTATAAATAAATAGATCAGACAAACGAATGAATAAACAACAAATAAGTCCAAGAGATACTTTACCTTTCCGCCAGCTCTCTCTCTCTCTCTCTCTCTCTCCTCAAAACACCGTTGACCCAGCACACGTTACAATTTATATAGCTACCAACTGCGTTACAGGAAAAAGCATTGACGCAAAACTCGTCACAACTGTTTTTTCTTCTTTTTTTTCAACCGACGTCACAGAAACACCCTGGGTCGGAAGAGAGAGAGAGAGAGAGAGAGAGAGAGAGAGAGAGAGAGAGAGAGAGAGAGAGAGAGAGAGAGAGAGAGAGAGAGAGAGAGAGAGAGAGAGAGAGAGAGAGAGAGAGGATGTGGTGGAGAGAGAGAGAGAGGTGGGGGAAGAGAGACAGAGAGAGAGAGGTGGGGGAAGAGAGAGAGAGAGACAGAGACAGAGAGAGAGAGATGTGGTGGAGAGAGGAGAGAGAGAGACAGAGACAGAGAGAGAGGGGGGGGGGGGAGGGGGCGTGGAAGACGAGCTTCGGAAGTCCGGGTCACGGTTAAGGATCAAAAGTCTAGCTCATTTGCATATGAGGTCAACGCTAACGTGAGTCGGATGGAAGGCGTAACTCGCCAAAACGAAAAAAAAAAAAAAAAAAAAAAAAGGGGGAGGGGGGCGGGGGGCGGTTTAAAAACAAAAGTAGACGAAGGAAGGAAGGAAGGAAGGAAGAAAAGACATTATTCCCTAGAATTTATTTTCATTTCATTTTTTATTTTTTTAATTTGAATCTTTGATAAGTCATTTTCAAAAGGATTGAGAAGTTGGTACCTGCACTTGTCTTTTCTCCCTACTTTTTCCTCAATAAGAAAGAAAGAAAAGTGATAGAAAGAAAAGTGA
>CM060348.1:29348279-29353279 GCA_030674155.1 Stramonita haemastoma
GATAGCCTAGTGGTTAGAACATTGCGCTCGCAATCTGATAACCCGGGTTCGAATCTCGTTTAAGAGGATTTTTCTCCTGGAGTTAATTTCAGTGCAGACTCCAATCCGCCCAAAAGTCATTCAGATGAGACAAAAACCGAGGTCCTGTATGCGAACGCACGCAGAACATCTTGTGCACACGTTAAATCCTGTTCCACTTTTCGAAAGAGTAGGCCATTGTGTGCCGATGGGAACAGATGACAAAATTTGCAAAACTACATACACACGGGGGCTGGATGTAAAAAATAAAAAAAATTAAGCACATGAGTGCTTATTCCATCTCCTTTTTTTTTTTTTTAATACATTTTACACCATTTTAAGACACGGCAGATTTCTCTGCATGAAATTCCGGCTGCTCTCCCCGGGGAGAACGCGTCGCCGCAAGAGCAGCGCCACCCATTACATATTTTTTTCTTTTCCTGTCTACATCTTCTAGATCTATATAAATTAATTAATTAATTACTTAAAAGATAAACAAATAAATAAATAGATAAATAAAAATCTCTCGTCAGCAACACAGATCAAAATGGGGAAACGGAAACGGAACGAAAAAGAAACGTCAAACCAAAACAAAAAAACCTCTAACAAAAAATCCGATACATCCATGTGGCCTGCCCTCTTTAGGGTCAGGGAAGGTAAAGCAGCGAGGGAGAGGAGATGGGCGCCGCTGCCCTCAACATGCTGGCCCCTAGAGAAGCTGAGGTCTCCGATGCCTCGCTCCCCTGCGACTGCCGAGGTTATGGGACACCTTTCCCCCTTTTTTTTTTTTTTATTTTTTTTACCCATGTAGCACGAACAGAGCTATGAAATGACGACACCGTTCAATTGTCTACCGCGTTATCAGTCGACAACAATCTGATCAGATGTACATCTACTGTAGAAATGTGTCTGTCAGCCATTTTTTTTTTTGGTTATTCCTTCGGGACCTGTGTGGACTTCAATGTATTATCAATTAATGTGCCTGCCTTCTGGACATCTTGCCTTCTGTGGTGTGTGTGTGTGTGTGTGTGTGTGTGTGTGTGTGTGTGTGTGTGTGTGTGTGTGAGGTGTGTGTGTGTGTGTGTGTGTGTGTGTGAGATTAATTTTTTTCATTTTATTCTTTTGGTTCGAGGATAATGGAATAAGCATTCGTGTGTTGTTGTTTTTACATCCAGTCCCCGTGTGTATGCAGTTTTGTAAATGTCATCTGTTCCCACCGGCACACGATGGCCTACTCTTACGAAAAGCGGAACAGGATTTAACGTGTGCGCAAGATGTTCTGTGTGCGGTCGTACACGGGGCCTCGGTTTAAAGTCTCATCCGAAGGACTTGTGTGTGTGTGTGTGTGTGTGTGTGTGTGGTGATTTATTTTTTTCATTCTTTTATTCTTTTGCTTCGAGGATCATGAAATAAGCACTCGTGTGTTGTTGTTTTTACATCCAGTCCCCGTGTGGATGCAGTTTTGTAAATTTATTCATCCATTCCCACCGGCACACAATGGCCTACTCTTCCGAAAAGCCGAACGTGTTTTAACGTGTGCGCAAGATATGCGTGCATTCGCACACGGGCCTCGGTTAATAGCCTCATTTATTTATTTATTTATCTATGTATTCTTTTATATTGAGGATAATGGAATAAGCATTCATTTTTTACATCCAGTCCCCGTGTGAATGCAGCTTTGTAAATTTGGTCATCCGTTCCCACCGGCACACAATGGCCTACTCTTTCCAAAAGCCGAACGGGTTTTAACGTGTGCGCAAGATATTCTGCGTGCGTTCGCACACGGAACCTCGGTGTATAGTTTCATCTTTATCTACCTACTCTTACGAAAAGCGGAACAGGATTTAACGTGTGCGCAAGATGTGTGTGTGTGTGTGAGAGAGAGAGAGAGAGAGAGAGGAGAGAGAGAGAGAGAGAGAGAGAGAGAGAGAGAGAGAGAGAGAGAGAGAGAGAGAGTCAATGTGTGTGTGTGTTGTTTTTTTAATTTCCAGATGGTACTTTGAATAAGCAATGAATTTGCTTTATTTCAAAAAGTGTGTGTGTGTGTTAGTTAGTTAGTTCTTCAGTTTAACGTCCTTCCACTAAATAGTGATATCAGACGGGAAAGTGTATATGAGTGAGTGAGTGTGTGTATGGAGGGGGGGGGAGGGGGCTGGGGGGGTTGGGATGAGCACATAGCTAAATTTCTGCATTAAACAACTATAAGAACCAAAAATCAAAACCATAGAACAAGAATAATGAAGAGAAAGAAATAACGTCTTAAACACTAACTTTGCAATTCATATAACTAGTTTTTTTTTTAAAATCATTAAACTATAAAAACCTGATGATGGGACTATGACTTAATGACATAACAATTTCTTTCATTAGCGAAATGTCTTTTAGAATTTGCTCTATGCAAACGTATGTGAAAACAGGTAAAAAGTTTTTAAAATCTCTGCATTCTAAAAGAATGTGACTTATTGTAATATTTTCGCCACAGATACATGTTGCTTTTTTTGAAAATTTCGATCTTAAAGCATTTAGCTTGAATCTATAAATAACAGATACAACATTTCTATATTCATGAGAGTTACGGCATTTGATCTTATCAAAAGATAACAAATGGGTTACATCATCATTCTGGTGAGAACCAATACTTTGTTTCTTTTTAAAATGTTTCCAACATGCATTTTGTAACATGCTATAGCCCTCATGAACAGATAAGGGGACATTAATGCTGCAGGACCCATCAGTGTGCTTTGCTCCACATTTTGCTACTTTGTCAACTATTTCATTAAAGTAGATACCACAATGCGAAGGAATCCAGCAAAAGGTAACACAGGTGCCTCGTAACATCAGAAAATGAATTAGATGTCCAATCTCAATTATGAGATCTTGTCTCACTTTTGTACTGGAATTTTTTAGAGCAAGTAAAACCGACTTGGAATCAACACAAAAAAGCGTTTGAAATATGTCTTTGGGGAAATCTAGAAGAAAATATAAAGCCATCAAAATGGCAGATAATTCAGCTGTAAAAATAGAACGATTTTTTCCAATATAAAAAGATCTTTCTACTTTCAGTGATGGGATTACAAAAGCTGCTCCCGCCTCGTTGTTGTTTAAAGGTGAGCCGTCAGTGTAAATTTTTAGATGATCTGGATATGTAGTTTGTATATGTTCTTTTACTGACGCGCTAAGAATATTTTCATTACCTTTTTTGGTTAAAGAAGAATAATTTAAGTCAAAATTAGCTCTCTGAAGCTCCCATGGTGGGCAAGATGAGATGTTAATCTTTGACTTAGTTGTTTCTGTAGGACATATTTCTGCCTTATCAAATAATTGAGAAGTGTAAGTTCTAGCCGTGGTAACAGAACGAATAGTATGTGCTCTTTTGGGGAAGTTGACATCAGATGTTATATTTATTTCGGTATCCACATTGCTTTCTTGTTTTGAACAACGCAAGAGATATTTAGCCACAGCCAGTTTTCGATGATCATCTAAAGGCAAAATACCTATCTCTTTATAAGTACCCATGGATGATGCATGGAAAGGTACACCCAAAGCTAATCGAAAAGCCTTACAGTCTAATCTTGTCATTTTTTGTAATAAAGATTTTGGAGCACTGAAAAATGCTTCCTGGCCATAAATGAGTCTAGAACGTACAAGAGATAATGCTAGATGCTTTAAAACAGCTACATCATGAGCCCACACTTGTTTACTGATAACTTTCAAGAAGTTAAGACTTTTCCGGGCTTTAGTATTTAAATAGTCAATGTGATAATTCCAACTTAGTGAGGATGTAAAGTGTACCCCTAAAAACTTCACCATAGATTTATATTCTAAAGCTTTCCCATCTATCTGAAAAACAGGTAGAACTGGTGGATTAAAACCATTATTAAAAAGTACGAGATTAGTCTTTTCGGGAGACAGTAACAGACCATTCTCAAAGATGTAGTCATTAAGTTTGTTTAACTCAAGCTGATAAACGTTTTTCAAATGATTAAGATGCCTCTTTGGTGTTCTCTTTTTCATTGTGACATTCATCCGCATACAAATGTCGTCAGCGTACTGGACATGGATAGCATTACTTGAGAGACACTTTGGTAGATCATAAAGAAGAATATTGAAGAGATGTGGCGCAATGACTGATCCCTGTGGAATACCCATAGTTGGAAATCGTAAGGAAGAATACGAATTTCCAACTTTGACCTGCATGCATCTTTCGGAGAGAAATGTTTTAACATAATAATAGACATTTCCAGATAAGCCAATAGATTTTAATTTGTACAGTAACCGTTTATGCCACACCTGATCGTATGCTTTCTGTATATCAAAAAAAGTAGCAAGCACATTTTTCCTGCAGGCAAATTGTTGTTTAATCTGTGTGCTGAGTTTAAACAGATGATCAGCTGTGGGTCTTCCTTTTCGAAAACCTGCTTGACAAATAGGGATTATTTGGTTTTTATCACAGTAATATATTAGTCGGTTTAGAATTATTTTTTCCATGAGTTTCCCTGTGTGTGAGGTTAAAGCTATAAAGTGTGTGTGTGTGTGTGTGTGTGTGTGTGTGTGTGTGTGTGTGTGTGTGTGTGTGTGTGTATGTGTGTGTGTATGTGTTTGTGTTTGTGTTTGTGCGTGCGTGTGTCTGTGTGTCTTGCGTCTCTGTCTGTCTGTCTATGCACGCGCTCACCCACATACTTAATAATATACGTACGTGCTTTTTTTTCTATCATTTTTTTTTTCATTTTTTCTTCTATCTGTTATCTTGTGTTATCTATTATTTTCTTTTTCATCGCTCTGGTCCCCAATGCCTTGATCTCGTGACTTTTTCTTTGCCAGTATGATGTTTCGGTGCATTGCTTAGTACACTTCATACGCCTAGGGGGGGGGGGGGGAGAGAGGGTGACCCTGACGACTGATAGGGGAGGGAGAGGAGGGGAGGGGAGTGGTTCGGAGGTTGGGGAGGTAGGAGGGGGGGGGGGTTCAATGCGGCTTTTTTT
>CM060348.1:29358279-29360779 GCA_030674155.1 Stramonita haemastoma
CACATTTACACTACTTCAAAGACCAACATAGCAGAAACATGCTCAGTGCAGACAGGTTGTAGCATCACTCTTCCATTTGCTTTACATGGCGGAAAAAAGGAATAAAGATACCCAAATCAGGACACAAGGAGATATCCTACCGCTCCTTTAGACACTTTGATAAAGATGCCTACATTAATGATATTCTTAATTCAAACTTAGACTATGTTTATCAGATTACAAATCCAGATGATGCTGTTAACTATTGGATAGAGACATTCATAGCTACCTATGATAAGCACGCTCCATTTATTAAGAAAAGAATAAAATATTTCATGAAACCTCCATGGTTAACAAAAGAAATTGAAAACGAAATGAATCTAAGAGACTATTTATTAAAATCGAAGCAAAGAGATGAATATAAAAAGCAAAGAAACAAAGTCAATTCAATGAAGCGCAAAGCCAAAACAAAATACTTTCAAGATTTGCTATCTTCAGCCCAAAATCCAAAAGCGATTTGGAAAGCCATTAATACCTTAACTAATAACTCAAGACATAACTCCCAAAAAGTCATAAAAGAAATATCAGCAGAAAACCTGAATTCTCACTTTGCAAACATTGCTGACTCTATAATATCTAATGATAAAACAGAAACAAATGAGCTGATTGAATTAAAGCAATTCTGTTCATCAAAGAGCATCTCATCTGATTTTGTTATACCCCCAATAACAGTAACAGAAGTGCTTAATAGTATACTCAAATTGAAACAGTCAAGATCAAAAGACCTAGACAAAATTGATAGTCAAATATTAAAAATCAGTGCATATGCTATAACTGACACCCTAACCTACATATTTAACTTGTGTATTGACAAGAATTACTTCCCAATGAAGTTTAAACGAGCAAAAGTAATACCCTTACACAAATCAGGAGACCGAACCAATCCATCAAACTACAGACCAATATCCATACTGTCAGTCCTATCTAAACCATTAGAAAAACATATACAGTTTCACTTACATTCTCATTTTAAAACATATGATCTAATTAATGAAAACCAGTCAGGTTTTCGTGAAAACCATTCTTGCCATACAGCCTTAATACAACTCATTGAGCATTGTCTTTTGAATATCAATAATAATGAAATCACAGGAGTCCTTTTTCTAGACTTTGCTAAAGCCTTTGACGTGATTAGCCACTCTCTCCTTATCAAAAAATTAAAATGCTATAAAATTTCTAACCAAGCATTATCATTTTTAGACTCATTTCTCACTAATCGTCATCAACTTGTTGAAGTTGGGCCTAGGAGATCAACCTTATTACCCGTGAAATATGGAATACCTCAGGGATCAATACTAGGACCACTTCTTTTCTCCATTTATATTAACGACCTACCTCTGCATATCCATTGTTCATGTCATATGTTTGCTGATGATACATCAATTCAATGTAACAACAATGATCCAAACCAGCTTGTGAATGATATGCAGGCAGATATCAATAAACTTATCGAATGGACAGAACTCAATCACATGTCTCTTAATTCTAATAAAACAAAATGTATGTTTATAACTACTCGGCAAAAAGACAGAAATTGCGTTCTCCATTCGCGCCTATATATATCCATGGACAACAAATCGAAGAAGTAGTCTCACACAAAGTACTAGGTGCAGTAATTGACAACGATTTGTCTTGGTCAGATCACATAGCTGCATTAGGAAAAAGAATCTCAGTAAGATTATATCAACTTAGGAAAATCAAAATTTTTCTAAATCTACAGTCACGAAAACTATTCTTTCATGCACATATTCTATCTCTTATAAATTATGTTTCTACCTTATGGGACAGTGCCAGTGAAACAAACCTAAAGCATATAAGCCGCCTACATAAAAGAGCTGTTAAACTAATCCGATTGAATCCTAATACACTGACCACCACCAACTACAAAGAACTAGATATTCTTCCACTTAAAGACAGACTACAGTTCAACAAGTACCTATGTATGTTCAATATATTAAACGGAAAAGCCCCAAAGAGAATTGTGGAAAATTTTGCTGTCAATATATACAGGCCTACCCATAGACTGTTTCTGCCCAGGCCCCATAATAATCTCTATAAATCAAGCCTTGCATATTCAGGAAGAACATTGTGGAATAGCCTACCTCCCTGTCTGAAATCAGTTCCTTCTAAACAAATGTTTAAGAAGCTTTTGAAGAGACATTTGATGGACAAACTGTAAGTCCACGATTATGTTCGATACTACCTCACGTTTGGATGTTTGTTGTTCATGCCCATGTTATTTTGTAATTTTATCATTTGTATGTGTGACGTGAGCTTATGTTGTACTGTCTTGGGTCTGGGTTTTTTGTTGTTGTTTTTTATCTTGAGAGATTTGTTGTAAAAAAAAATCCTCATTTACTTGAGTTTTTCAACAAGGTTGATATTTGTCCTTGCATGCTTTAGAAGTCATCTTTATGATTTTTTTTAGTGAGGGCAGGATGAAAAAAAGTTGTGTAAACTT
>CM060348.1:29365779-29383279 GCA_030674155.1 Stramonita haemastoma
TGGACACCTTAGTGGGGATCGAACCCTGAATCCCGTGCCCTCACCAATCATCAGGTCACGCGTAGCACAGTTCTAGCTACAAAGTACTTACCTATCCCCCCCCTCATGTGGTGTGGTGTGGTGTGGTGTGGTGTGGTGTGGTGTGGTGTGGTGTGGTGTGGTGTGGTGTGGTGTGTCTGTGTGTGTGTTTGTATTGTTATGTGTTGTGGTTTTGTATGTGTGTGTGCTCTCCACCTCCCATCGTTGCTGGAGAAGTTGAAATCGTTAAACATAGTACAGTTCCCCCAGCTGTAAATGGGTGCCTGCCCTCTTTAGGGTCATGGAAGGTAAAGCAGCCAGGGAGAGGAGATGGGCGCCACTGCCCTCAATATGCTGGCCCCTAGAGAAGCTGAGGTCTCTGACGCCTGGCTCCCCTACGACCGCCTAGGTTATGGGACACCTTTACCTTTTTTTTTTTACTTTTACCTTACAAACCACTAGCAGTGACTGCAGATATCCTTCCATTCTACTTCCATAACCAATCACTTAGGAATAACACACTCGTTCAGTACAAAAACAACGTTTTGTTTTTCCATATGTGTCAAAAGGCTGTAATAGAAAGAGTCAAAGGCATGATTATCATAAGTATAAACAGATGACTAAACTGACGAAAAACGAGTGCAAAAACATAGCTTAATTATACAGCGATCATGTTTGACTATGATGCATTCCTGAATGCTATCCCAAATAGCTGGAAAACCTCGATTAATGCACGAGCCTTGTAAAACCCAAGGTAAATTTCAAACGGAGCTATAAAATGTTAACAGAAGGGAAGCCAAAGTGTCCTGAAAAGTGGATAGCAGAAAAGAAAAACAGCGAGGATTTCAAAGCCTGTGCCGGGGATTGTGGCCTCTACCATGGGGATTGTGGCCTTTACCATGGGGATTGGGGCCTCTACCATGGGGATTGTGGCCTCTACCATGGGGATTGTGGCCTCTACTATGGGGATTGTGGCCTATACCATGGGGATTGTGGCCTCTACCATGGGGATTGTGGCCTCTACCATGGGGATTGTGGCCTCTACCATGGGGATTGTGGCCTCTACCATGGGGATTGTGGCCTATACCATGGGGATTGTGGCCTCTACTATGGGGATTGTGGCCTATACCATGGGGATTGTGGCCTCTACCATGGGGATAATGGCCTCTACCATGGGGATAATGGCCTCTACCATGGGGATAATGGCCTCTACTATGGGGATTGTGGCCTCTACCATGGGGACTGTGACCTCTACTAGGAAACAGCACACGACTTCCTTGTGGAGGAAACGGCGTGGTGAATTCCAACACCGGTAACCATGGAAACCAGACTTTATTTATTTATTTATTCTTTTATATCGAGGATAACAGAATAAGCAACATGTGCTTTTTTTCATCCGGTCCCCGTATGTATGCAGTTTTTGTAAATATTGTCATCTGTTCCCACCGGCACACGATGGCCTACTCTTACGAAAAGCGGAACAGGATTTAACGTGTGCGCAAGATGTTCTGCGTGCGTTCGCACACGGGGCCTCGGTTTAAAGTCTCATCCGAAGGACTTTTGGGGAGAGTGGAGTCAGTACTGATGTTAACTCCAGGATGAAAATTTCCTCGACCGGATTCGAACCCGGGTCTTCAAATTGCCAGCGCAATGTTCTGACCACTAGGCTATCCGCCCCCCTACTGAAGGAGCGAGCTTCAACGGAAACTCTTCATAACGCAAATGCACACACACACGCAAGCAAGCGCTCACGCGCACGCACGCACGCACGCACGCACGCACGCACGCACACACACTCACTCACTCACTCACTCACTCACTCACTCATTTACTCACACATAAAATCTCTCTCTCTCTCTCTCTCTCTCTCTCTCTCTCTCTTTCTTTCTCTCTCTCTTTCGTGCACGCAATTTCGAGCATGTCAAAAGAGGGGGAGGATGTGGGAAAGAGACAGAGGGTGAGAGAGAGACAGAGATAGAGACGGAGACAGAGACAGAAAGAGTGTGTGATCCCAGACTGGTTAAAAGACAGGAAGAGTTAACACTGCAACGCACACTAGATCAACAATAAACACCGTCAAAATAATATATCACTGCAATGATCACATGTATCATCACATACCCTTACGGCATAACCAGCCTCATATGCTACCCAAGCAAGGTCATTTTGAAGACTACATTGAACAGACTGAAGCCACAAGTTGAGGAACATGCTGGTTTTAGAGCAGAGCGCAGCACAACAGAGCAGATATTCGACCTCAGAATACTCTGTGAGCGGTACCTCCAGCACCAGCAAGACTTCTGCCACGTATTTATTAATCTTAAGAAGGCATTTGATTGAGCGTGGCATGCAGCTTTGTGTGCAACCATGAATTTGTACAGCATCAATGCAAACCTGATCAGAGTCGTCAAAGAGCTGCACAACAAGGCCACCAGTGCAGTGTACTACAACAGCAACATTGGAGAGTGATTTCGAACAACACTTTGAGTAAGGCAGGGCTGTCTACTCTCTTCAACATCTTCCTTGAAAGAATCATGGCTGATGCACTGGAACACCGTAAAGGATCAGTCATCATTGGTGGCAGAACGATCACAAACCTTCGCTTCGCAGATGACATTGACGGACTAACGGGATCAGAACAAGAGCTGCCAGCCTAACAGAACACCTGAATAAGGCCTCTAGAACATATGGCATGGAAATTAGTGCAGAGAAAACCAAACTGATGACCAATAACGTCAAGGGCATCAGCACTGATATCAGGGTCAATGACCAGAAGCTGGAAACAGTTCACAGCTTCAAGTACTTGGGAGCCATTGTATCAGACAAGGGGCCCAAGCCAGAAGTAGTATGCAGGATTGTAACAGCACTGTCAAAACTGAACACCATCTGGAGAGATAAAAAATATCTCACTCAACTTCAAGATCAGACTAAAGCACCCCCTTGTCATATTCATATTCCTGTATGCCTGTGAATCATGGACCCTGACCGCAGATTTGGAGATAAAGAGTACAGGCAGTAGAGACGAGATACTTCCAAACACTTCTTGGCATCTCCTACAGAGACCACATAAGGAATGAAGACGAGCATAACAGAATCAGCAAACCATTGATTGGTCCTTACGAAAACCTTCTAACAATTGTAAAGAAGCATAAACTTAAATGGTACGGGCATGTAGCAAGATCAAAAGGACTTGCAAGGACAATACTGAAAGCCACTGTCCAAGCAGGAAGAAAACAGAGGTAGACAAGGCAAGAGATGGGAGACAACATCGGCGAATGGACAGGCCTAGAACTCAACAAAACCCTGAGAAAGGCAGAGAGAGGAGAAGAATGGAGGGAACTGGTTATTAAGTCTTCCAGGGTGCCCCCACAGTCGCCAGACTACGGGACAGGCATATAGATAGTGCCTACTAGTAATTTGAAGTTTGCCTTGAATCGTTAAAATCTATTTGAAGTTTATTTTGTAACGCCTATAAGCTAATACACTGTGAAGGTAGCTGTAAGCTGTCAATACTATATAACATCAGCATTTATTCTGATGCTCGTTTCAAAACGTCCACATTTCTTCTGACGTTTGTTTCCCATATTTTCTGCAGTTCACAGAGTAACAACAGCAATTTGAGGTTAATTTCATGACATCAACAGTGTTAAGTCGCTTCTGTAATGTCCCACATTAATTTGTTCTGGGGTGTCACGTCAGCATTTATTCTGAAATTGGTTTCATCACGTCAAACACGCTTGACATTTATTCTGAATTTCGTTCGTCACGACGTCAACATTTTAACTCTGAATTCGTTTCTTTACGCCAAGCCACGTGACATTTTCATAACGTCAAACCGCGTGACGTGACACGTTCCGAATTTGTTCGGTCACGTCATCATTTTATTCTGAATTCGTTTCGTCACATCAAGCACAATTGACGTTTTTATCGCGTCAAACACGCGTGACACGTTCCGAAATTTGTTCGGTCACGTCATCATTTTACTCTGAATTCGTTTCGTCACATCAAGCACAATTGACGTTTTTATCGCGTCAAACATGCTTGACACTTCTTCTAAAGTTCGATCCCTACCATCAACATTCACTCTGAATTCAGTTCCGTCACATCAAGCACACGTGACATTTTTCCTAAGGTTGGTTTCCTAGTATCACCACCACAGGCCAAGCGTTCAGAAACTATTTGAATAGTAAGCCTCCAACGTGTTCTTGGGAGAGGAAATTCTGCTTTGGCGGCGCCTGGCCCTACAACCTGACTTAAGCAACCTCCACAGGTATCTGTACCCTTCTTTCACCTGCCTGTTGCGGATGCCGTAAATGAGAGGGTTTATACAGCTGTTGCTGTACCCCAGCAACAGGGTGAACATATCCGCAGGGCGATCCAAGACATGAGGCCTGAAAACCGAGAGGAACATCGTGATGCAGAAAGGCAGCCAACAGATCACAAACACCGCCACCACCATCATCAACGACAGTGCTAACTGGTATTCTTCCATGCGCTGCCTTTCCTTCAGCTGCTGGGAAATGACGTCTCTCACGGATATCGCTTTGGAGGGGGTTCTGTTGCCTTGCTCCGCTGGAGGGGAATTCTGCGGGTTGGGACTTGCCTCGGGGGAACTGAACAGGAGTTGCAGTTGTCGTTGCTGGAGCTTGATGAGTCTGAAGGTTTTGAACCTTGAGGGAAAAGGAGGAGATGCTCGCTGACGTCTTCATCAGGCTCTGATTCCAAGCTTACCCAAACACTGGGGTCTGTTTCTAGTCCTTCCTTCTGCTGCTGCTGCTACTGTCTCAGAGCGTGGAACTCTACCACCCTTTTGCACACTAGTCCTGGTTGGATGGAAGCCTTCGTGACTAGAGGCAAAAAAAGGTTGAACAGCTGAGATGGGAGTTAGTTTCTTTACTTCAACATTTATGACAGAATATTCCCTACTCTGTGACTTACAGATCTCTTTGGCAGAGGTCTCTTTGGCGGGAGTCTCTTCGGCAGGTGTCTCTGTTTGGCAGAAGTCTCTATGCATGGAGTCTCTTTGGCAGAAGTTCTTAATGGGCAGGTGTCTCTATGGAGGAGTCTCTTTGGCAGTAGTCTCTATGGCTTAAGGTGTCTGTATGGTAGGAGCCTCTTTGGCAGGTGTCTGTATGGTAGGAGCCTCTTTGGCAGGTGTCTGTATGGTAGGAGCCTCTTTGGCAGGTGTCTGTATGGTAGGAGCCTCTTTGACAGGTGTCTGTATGGTAGGAGCCTCTTTTAGCACGGTGTCTGTATGGTAGGAGCCTCTTTGGCAGGTGTCTGTATGGTAGGAGCCTCTACGGCAGGTGTCTGTATGGTAGGAGCCTCTTTGGCAGGTGTCTGTATGGTAGGAGCCTCTTTGGCAGGTGTCTGTATGGTAGGAGCCTCTTTGGCAGGTGTCTGTATGGTAGGAGCCTCTTTGGCAGGTGTCTGTATGGTAGGAGCCTCTTTGGCAGGTGTCTGTATGGTAGGAGACGCTTTGGCAGGTGTCTGTATGGTAGGAGCCTCTTTGGCACAAGTCTCTTTGGAAGGAGTCGACAAATCAGGAGTTTCTCTATTTCGTTGCACTTTCCTCTGACTTTGGCGGAAAGTCTGCAAGATGCGCACATTGCAGAAAGTCATCAAGGAGAGGGGTCCTCCAAAGCAGACGCCAACCATGAAGATGGTGTAGGAGGTGGAAGAGGCCCAGTCAGCGAAGCAGAAAGACTGGCGGGGCAGGTAACTGTAACGGCACCAGCCGAACATCGGCGGGGAAGACAGCAACGCTGAGAAAGACCATACGCCTGGAAGAAAAAAGAGAGTGAGAGACTGCGAATATTTATTAGGTAATGGCCCATTTTGAAGAGAGAGAGAGAGAGAGAGAGAGAGAGAGAGAGAGAGAGAGAGAGAGAGAGAGAGAGAGAGGGGGAGAGGAGAGAGAGAGAGAGAGAGAGAGAATGAATGAATGAATGAATGATGAATATAAATGAATGAATGAATGAATGAATGAATGTATGTATGTATGTATGTATGATGTATGATCTTTGAATGAATGATCTTTATGAATGATCTTTATTTTTCAAGGGTTACAAACAAAACATTACATACTTTTTTTCATCGGCCAGAGAGAGAGGAGAGAGAGAGAGAGAGGGAGGAGAGAGAGAGAGAGAGAGAGAGAGAGAGAGAGAGAGGAGAGAGAGAGAGAGAGAGAGAGAGAGAGAGAGAGAGAGAGAGAGAGAGAGAGAGAGAGAGAGAGAGAGAGAGAGAGAAGAGAGAGAGAGAGAGAGAGAGAGAGAGAGGAGAGAGAGAGAGAGAGAGAGAGAGAGAGAGAGAGTGCTGGGTTGGGTTAATTTATTCAGCTGCTAGAGTTATGGCTTGCATATATATAGGATGTTGTTTTGTTTTGTTTTGTTGTTTTTCTTTCATCGGCTAGAGCTGCAGGGTTCACCACTGGCAAATTTTGTGTTTGCGACCATTCATCCACCATTAAGGCTGCCGCATTCCGACTCCAGATATGAAGTCTTAAGTAATGTGAACCCGCTTTTTTTTTTTCAAGTTTTGTTTCCACCCTCTGGCACAAAAGGGCCTACTTTGCTGGAAAAAAAGGGTAAGGGTTTCTGACGTGTGTCCAAGATGTTCTGCATGTGTTTGTGCAGGGAACTTTGATTTACAGTCTCATCCAAATAGACTGTCTAGGAAGTGGAGGCAGTGCTGATGTTAACTTCAGGGAAAAACTCACCTCTAGCGTCTGGGTGGTGGCTGGAACCTAGGCCCTTTTTATCAACAAATAGATGATTTCAAGTACCAGTTTCTTCAAAAAGTGTCTAGCCATCGTTGACCAGTTGCTTGCAATATTGCCATTGAGCGCAAAGACACTGTAAGTCATAAAGATGGCGATATTGACAAACACCTGAACTCGTCTGAGCTCTGAGAATGATAAAATGTCACAAAAGAGACACTCTCAAAAAGCCCAAAAATAAGTTTTAAAAAATTAAGTCTAAGCTCTGCTTCCAAAAAGCTTCCTAAATATGAGGACCTCAAGTTCAGAAGTGCAACATGAAGAATGCCAATGTTTGTGTTTCCTGCTCAGTTAAAGAACGGTCCTACATTAACTTGCAGTGATTGTGCCAGACAGGTCCACTGGAAGTGCACCGATCTACCCTACTACCAGCTTGGGCTTTTTGTGGAAAACCAACAAAAAATTCACATGCAAAAAATATGCCACAAGGCACGTGAAGAGTGAATTTCTTGCTGAAATAGTTGAAGACCTTAGATCTATCTCAGTAGAAGAAAGTAGAAATATGTGACGCATTAGATCTAGCCAACATCGTGCTTGTCAAACGGTTGATGGGGGAAAACCTAAAATACTGAGTGAGCAGACTGAGGAAGCCACGAATGCCATCTATGCTGCCTCACTCATCAACCTTAAACTTAGAACTGACAGAGGCTCTGAAGGGAGACAGACTGACAAGCAAAATTACCAGTAAACCAGGGAGCCCGTTCATGTCAAAAACACCAGACAGCATGCTCATAATCAGCCATCTCAACTGCTTCCCCCAGCACACACATCCCTCCTACTCTATCCTATGCTGACACTCTGAAGCAGCACCATTTGTTTAAAAAAAATAGGCTCTTCTTAAAAAAAAAAAAAAAAAAAAAAAAGGAACAGTGAGAAATGACGTCATGAAAAGCTACAGTATTAAGGTCAACACTATGATGTCAAAAAGAATGTAGACCAAAAGAAACAAGATGCAGGGAAGCAGAAATAAAAAGACCCCCCAAACAAAATTATCAAGGGCAAAAACCCCACAATACAGCACAGATTCCAAACTTTGCTAAAGCCATACTGCAAAGTCTGACAACAAAGCTGGGCAAATCAGAATCTATTCAAAATGATCAAAACGACAGCTCACAACTACATGCTTTTTAATTCTGCATGATTCTGTAATTAACCAGATTGACAGTATAAGGCTGGGGAATTCATAGGGTTCTCATGCTACCACTAGATCTGTTTATTTACCTTATAATGAAATATCAATGCATAATTTTTATTCCTTTTGCTTTTAAATGTGCTTTGAAAATACCAAAGCACTCATTCTGACAACCTGTTACTAAAATAACATTGCCCGTTTCTCATTTTGTCCCATCGTGCAGTCTATCATTTAAATTTGTAGCAATGTTGCACAGAATTGTCCGATTTTCAATCTGTTTTTTGTATTTGATAGCCACTTTATTGCACATTAATAACATGTCAATAACTTAAAATTGACCTCAGGTGCACTCCGTCTCATTATGTGGTGGAGCGTCACATATTTGGAAGGTCTTTTTTTTTTTTAGGTAATTCATCAGATTATACAACACTCTAATGATATCTCCTATGTACCTGATAGACATAATTCCTTTCTTATCTTCATCTATGAGTTTAGGTAGAACTGTTTTCATTTAATTAGCTGTACGAGATAAGCCTGTTTTATAAATAACATTTGGTAAGGATACTGACCTCCAGTTTTTTATGAATTCTTTTGATTTGTTGTGTTTAGGGGTAAATGCAATTATTTTTTCTTTGTGTGTGTTTGTTAATTGCCCTTTTCTAAAAAAAAACTATTTAAAGCTGAAAAGTACCAAGTTGTTTCAAAAAAGCTTTGAAGAATTCTGAAGTGAATTAATCAGAACCTGGCATTTTCTCATGTTTCGCATTTCTGACACCGCTACTGGCTTCCCCAATGTGATTTTGCCTTCAAGCATTTTTTTCTTGGCTTGATATAATAATTTGGAATTTATGAGACTCAATCTTCAATCTCGTGCTCTTTTACTTTCCGTTCTTTGTATAGGCTTTTATAAAATTCTTTAACTTCCAAAAGACAAAAACTCAAATTTTTTTAAAACTTTTTGACATATGAAGCTAACTTTGGCATGTTCTTACTTATATCATTTCTTTTTTTTTTCTAAATTACAATTATACTTTGTGATTTTTTTTCTCCCTCTGCTACCCATCTTCCTTTTGATCTAAGTAGAACACCTTTCATTTTAACATCTCTAATGGCCGTTAGCGCACTACTCCAATGGGCATCTCAGCTGCGACCCAAACCTCTGCTGCCAGACTGCAAACCAAACACTACTACAGAGTCCTATCTTATCTCTCTCCCTCCCCCCTCTGTCATTATAATTATCATCAGTTTGATTGATTAATTCGTTGGTTGATTGGTTGATTCTGTTGACAGAGACTTTTTAGGAATATTTTAGTCCAACTATCTCTCTCCCTCCCCCCTCTGTCATTATCACTATCATTAGTTTGATTGATTAATTCGTTGATTGATTGGTTGATTCCATTGACACAGACTTTTACTTTAGGAATATTTTAGTCCAACTACCTCTATAAGTCTACATTGTGCAATACCATGAAGGTTTAAAAACCCTCGTACATTGATGAAATGACTATAACTGATTTTTATGTATCTCAATAGCATCAAGTTTTATGACTCTCTTAGAAATAGTTGTTGCCATACTCTCCCTAACACATCTGGAATTTGGATCACAAGCAAAAGAAAAAAATGAATAAACCATACATGGAGAGAGAGAGGGGGGGGAGATTTGTTTATTATTCATTTTACTTATTCTTTTATATCAAGGATAATGGAATAAGCACACGTGTTTTTTTTATATCCAGTCCCTGTGTGTATGCAGCTTTGTAAATCTTGTCATCTGTTCCCATCGGCACACGATGGCCTACTCTTACGAAAAGCGGAACAGGATTTAACATGTGCGCAAGATATTCTGCGTGCGTTCGCACACGGGGCCTCGGTTTAAAGTCTCATCCGAATGACTTTCGGGGAGAGTGGAGTCAGCACTGATGTTAACTCCAGGGGGAAAATCCCCTGGAACGGGAATCGATCCAAAGTCGTCAAATTGCCAGCGCAATGTTCCGACCACTAGGCTATCCCATCTCCAACACCCCTCCTCTCCTCCCCCCCCCCCCCCCCCCCCCCAGAGAGAGAGAGAGAGAGAGAGAGAGAGAGAGAGAGAGAGAGAGAGAGAGGCATTACTGACTAAAGGTCACAGTCACGCACCAAAGGCCATAAGCAAAACGCGCCGCAAGGTAAAGACACGCTGGTAGCGACGAGGCCTGCAGATCCTGACGTAACGGTTAACGCTGACGAGGCCCAGTGACATCACGCTACTGACTAACGACAGCATGTTCATGAAGCCGACCATCGTACACATGGCTTCCCCGTACGCCCACCTGCAGCATAGGTATGCACTCAGACACAACATGAGCACAAAACACACAAAAACGCACGGACATGCACGCTTGTATCCGCACACACGCACGCACGCATTCGCGCGCACACACACACACACACACACACACACACACACACACAACACACACACACACACACACACACACATGACCAGTGTGACTGCATCAGTCTGATCTTGAAGCTAACAGCGATGTTCTTGTCCTTCCAGAGGTATTTTAGTTTGGTCATTGCTGCTGTGGTCTGGGCTGTCCTAGAGGGAATTTCAGGTGTTGATCCTTCATCTGATACTACAGCTCCCTGATACTTAAAGCTATGGATGGTCTCGATTTGTTGTCTGTGAAAATGTCAATGCAATTTTGATGCCGCTGGCACTATAATATTTGTCACAAACTGGGTTTTCTCTGCACTGTGCATGCCCTACACTGAAGAGGCTTTTTTCAGGGGGGTTTACCAAGTTCACAAAAGTCAATAGGTAAGTTTGTGATTGTCTTGTCTCCAATGTTGACTGTTCCCTCGTGGTTTTCAAGTGTGTCAACCACTGTTTTCTCCAAGAAGATGCTGAAGAGGGTGGGAGAGAACAAACATACTTGACGAACTCCAAATATGGTTTGGAATCACTCTCCTATGTTGTTGTTGTAGAGGTAGACTGTACTGGTTGCTTTGTTATAGAGGCATTCTGTGGTTCTGATCAAGTTGCTATTGATGTTATACATTCTAATCGTTTCCCACAAAGCGGCATTCCAAACTCTGTCGACGCCTTCTTGAAGTCCACAAAGACGCGGTAAATATCTTGGTGTTGCAGGTATTTCTCAAGGGTATTCCAAGATTGAAAATTTGGTTGTGCACCGTCCTGCTCTGAAACCCGTCTGCTCTTCTTTGATGATCTCCTCAGCTTGAGGCTTAATTCTGTTCAGGAGGATTCTTAGCATGACTTTGCTTGAAAGGCTGATCAGGCTGATGGTATGGTAGTTTTAGTATAGTTGTAAGTTACCTTACTTCGGGAGAGGGATAATTGGGGACTGTGTCCAAGGTATTGGCCATTCCCCTGTTTGCCAGATCTTATTGCAGATAGTAACACCTCTATCATGGTCTCTCCTCCTGACTCTGATGGAATGTTGCCCACTCCTGCTGACCTCCTTTTCTTCCAACTTTACTGTAGAATGGGATAGCTGTCGTTGGTTGGTGGAGGGTCATCTAACACCTCTGGATCTCATGTTTTTCTCTGTGTGTGCAGTTCAAAGTTCTACTCTGGACACCTCTTAAGCATATATATTTTCTTCTGTGAGACATTTCCCTACTTGGTCATGGATGGTAGTGGTTCTCCCTCGTTTCAACCTGATAGGCTCTCTTGCTGTTATTTTTCTGTAGGTTTTCTTCGATACCTTCACATGGATCTTCAATCCACGCCTCTTTTGCTTTCCTCGTGCCTTCTGAGCTTGCTGATTTGCTTCTGTGAATAGTCCCATTCCTCTTTTGCTTCAGTTCTCTGTGTTTTTTTGCACGGCTTTTAATGTCTTCTATGATCCCAGGCTTCTTGGATGGTGGGTGTTTGTCAAGGGTGTCCTTGTTTGTTTTAGTCACTGCAGTGTTAGAGCTGTTGATCAGTGGGTCTGCTTCCCCGTCTTGCTTGTCAGTCACTAGGAGTCGGCAAATTTTCCTCCTTCCATTGCTTGGAAGTTTTCTGCTGTAGTTGGTTCCATGAGGTTTTCAAGACTGAGCCTGATCCTTACGTTACATTCTTGTTGTTTTTTTTTCATCTTCTCTCTCTCTCTCTCTCTCTCTCTCTCTCTCTCTCTCTCTCTCTCTCTTCTTTTCCCTCTCTCGTCTCTCTGTCTCTCTGCTCTCTCTCTCTCTCTCACACACACACACACACACACAAACACACACACACACACACACACACACACACAGCACACACACAACACTACACACACACATACACTACATACACACACATACACACACCACACACTACAACACACACATACTACACACACTACTACACACACTACACACACACACACACACACACACACTAACTCACACTACACACCACACTACACACCACCCACACACTACACACACCCACTACACACACACTACACACACTACACACTACACACACACACACACACACACACACACTACACACACCACCACTACACACACACTACACACACTACACACATACACACACCACTACACACACACACACACCACACACTACACACACACTACACACACACACACACACACCACACACACACACACACACACACACACTCAAACACACACTACACACCACACACACACACACACACACACACACACACACACACACACACACACACACACACACAACACCACACACACACACACACACACTACACACACACTACACACCTTAACACACACCACACACACACACACACACACACACACACACACACACACACCACACACACACCACACACACACACACACAACAACACCCACCCACTAACCACCAGCATATAGACATAGGCAACTAACACTAGACACCAACACGTCACTAAAACGCACAGCAGCACTAGCGTTGATGAGGATGCCGGATAGATACCCTAAACTCACCACCACACCAGTGAACGTTGACCACCAAGCTACAGCAAATGGAGGTGTCGAGAACCTCACGCCGAACCTCCCCCACATCCGTAGAATGGCACAGACTGTAAGACATCGTTGCCCTTTCAACATGCACTCTGTTGGGAGGTGAAGTGCCGGGGGGAGTGTTCGGGGTGGTGGGGTGGAGTTTTCGTCCATGGTGGGTGAGTTTGGGGTGGTTCTGTTCATGATGAGGTGTAGTACACTGTAGGGAACTATCCCCTGGTCTTTTTTGTCTTCAGTTATCTGGTTCGTTTGTTTGTTGAGTTGGTTGATAGTCTGTGTGGGTGGTTCCAGGACATTTGGGTGGAAACTGGGCGTTGAGTTGTGTGTTGAAGTGGTGTTGTTTGTTTTTGAGTTCAAGAACGTTTCTCTTGTTCGATCTCTTTTCTGGATCATTGTTTTTTTCTTTCTTTTCTTTCTCAATCCTTTTTTTTTTGTTCAGTCACTTCTTCTTGGTCATTTTTTTCCTTCTTTCTTTCTTGCTCAATTCCTTTTTTTGTGTTCAGTCACTTCTTCTTGATCATTTTTCTTTCTTTCTTTCTTGCTTTCTCAATCCTTTTTTTTCAGTCACTACTTCTTGATAATTTTTTTCTTTCTTTCTTTCTCAATCTTTTTTTGTTCAGTCACTTCTTCTTGATCATTTTTTTCTTTCTTTTCTTTCTCAATCCTTTTTTTTGTTGTTCAGTCACTACTTCTTGATCATTTTTCTTTCTTTCTTTACTTGCTTTCTCAATCCTTTTTTTTGTTGTTGTTCAGTCACTTCTTCTTGATCATTTTGTTCTTGCTTGCTTTCTTGCTCAGTCTTTTTTGTTGTAGTTCAGTCCCTTTTCTTGATCATTTGTTTTTCTTTCTTTCTTTCTCAATCCTTTTTTTTTGTTGTTCAGTCACTACTTCTTGATCATTTCTTTCTTTCTTTCTCAATCGTTTTTTTTTTTTGTTCAGTCACTACTTCTTGATCATTTTTTTCTTTTTTACTTGCTTTCTCAATCGTTTTTTTTTTTGTTCAGTCACTTCTTCTTGATCCTTTTTTTTCTTTCTTTCTTGCTCAATTCTTTTTTTGGTGTGTTCAGTCCTTTTCTTGATCATTTTTTTTTCTTCTTTCTTGCTTTCTCAGTCCTTTTTTGTTGTTCAGTCACTTCTTCTTGATCCTTTTTTTTCTTTCTTTCTTGCTCAATTCTTTTTTTTGGTGTGTTCAGTCACTACTTCTTGATCATTTTTCTTTCTTTCTTTCTTGCTTTCTCAGTCCTTTTTTGTTGTTCAGTCCTACTTCTTGATCATTTTTCTTTCTTTCTTTCTTGCTCAATCTTTTTTTGGTGTGTTCAGTCCCTACTTCTTGATCAGTGAACTGCTGGTGGTGATGGGAGTGTGGCTGTCACTCTCTCCCCCCAATTCTGGACAGAACGTTTTACTCCAGATGTGGGTTGGAAGTGTTGTACCCTGTGGTAGTATGGGGGTTAGCTGGACGAGGCTTCACACTGGGTTTTTTCTTTCTTTTGTGGAGGCGTAGGATGGTTGGTTTATTCTGGAACAACACCAATGAGTTCAATATACAAGATTGATTTTTTTTTTTAAGTGAAGGAAAAAAAAAAAACAGGGGGGAAATTGGACTGAAATAGATTTGTGTGTGTGTTGTGTGTAGTGAGTGTGTGTGTGTGTGTGTGTGTGTGTGTGTGTGGTGTGTGTGGTGTTGTGGTGTGTTTGGGGTGTGTGTGTGTGTGTGTGTGTGTGTGTGTGTGTGTGTGTGTGTGTGTGTGTGTGTGTTGTGTGGGTGTGGGTGTGTGTGTGTGTGTGTGTGTGTGTGTGTGTGCAAAATCCCTTTGTAATAAAACTGTTGAACAAAGCAAACGTCAATTTTGGTCTTCCTTTTTGCTTACAAGAAGATGGCGGCACACATAATGATCTACAAAAGGTGTGGAATAAATTTAAATGATGAAAAATGGAATTGCTTCCTTACTGTCCCAAGTGCTACAAGTGCTTTCCCCAAGTCAAGTTAAGCAGCGTCCAACGTGGTTTCCAGTTGGATGGGTGACCGTTTGCGCACCTTGGCTTCAGTACAGCGCCCCCCCCCCCCCCTTCCCAATTTCACCCAGCTGTCAATAGGTACCTGCCCACTTTAGGGTCAGGGAAGGTAAAGCAGCGAGGAAGAGGAGATGGGCGCCGCCTTCAATATGCTGGCCCCTAAAGAAGCTAAGGTCTCTGATGCCTTGCTCCCCTACGACCACATAGGTTATGGGACACCTTCAACTTTTACCCTCTTTTTTTTATATATACTGTCCCATCAAGATTCAAGACAAGGAACTTCCAACTAATTCAAAAACGCTGATACTTTCATAGAAATGTTTACAGGCACAATGAGTGATAGAAGTCTTTCAAAAAATGAAAAGCTTACAGAGAAAAAGTAGCACGGAAAGATATGTCTAAATGTTCTGTGGGATGTTCCTCTCACGAAAGAAGTTCTATTGTCATTGTCCGATTCTTATTGTATAATGGTGTTTACTAGTTGTTTTAATTGTAAAGCTGGTGTTTAAGCAGATTCTTATGGCATGATGCTGTTTACTAGTTATATTAATTGCAAAGTTAGTGTCAAAGCAGTCTTTTCGCCTTCAACATTCTTTTTTTATGGTTTTTATATTTTTGTTTCTAATAGTTAATAAATGTGGATATTCATTTTATGTGTACACCCCCCTCCCTCCCCCCAACTCACACACACACACACACACACACACACACACACACACACACACACACACACACACACACACACACACACACTTTTCTGATATCATTAATTAGTGGAAAGATGCTAAACTGAAGAACACACACACACACACACACCACACACACACACACACACACACACACACACACACACACACACACACACACAACACACACACACACACGCACGCATTGTGCACCTTTAAAGTTTAAGAGGTATTTGTGTCTCTTTTCTTTGGGTAACTTCACACACCATAAACTGTTCTCAATCATTTGATCGGGCTGCAAACAGAGTTGCGAGCAATGAAAGTGGAAACATTGAACTAAGTATTCCTTTATCAATCCAAGATGGGTACCACATGTTAGAAAAAGGATCCTCAAATAGATTCACTGAAAAAAACACAGCACAGAACACTTTGCAAAATGGATTCCAACCGGGAAAAAGTGTCTTTGAAAGCATACATCAAAGAGTTATACAAGTATTTGTCAATGCTGTAACCTATGTGGCTGTTAGGGAGCGAGGCATCAGAAACCTCAGCTTCTCCAGGGGCCTGCATATTGAGGGTGGTGGCGCCCATCTCCTCTCCATCGTTGCCTTACCTTCCCTGACCCTAAAGAGGGCAGGTACCCATTTACAGGTGGGTGAACTGGGGGTACTGTACTGAAGCCAAGGCGCGCAAACAGTCACCCATCCACTTTGGTAACCACGCTCGATGCTGCTTAACAGTGGCTGGGGGGAAAGCGAGTGCTCTGACCAATGAGCTGTCCTGTCTCCCTGACTGACAGAAAGAAGTCATCAGTCACAACATCACGTCAGTGTAAACATGGCTTCCCTGACTGACTGAAAGGGAGCCAATCAATCATAATCCACAGCAGCGGTGTGGATATATTTATGTCCCTTCGCAGGACAAGTGTGGACTATCAGAGATACATATCGCAGTTTTGTTTTGTTTTTGAGAAACTATGCTTTGCTTTCATCACTTTTATTTTTTACATAGCTAAAAAAAAAAGTGGATTATACAGATAAGATTGTGTGTGTGTGTGTGTGTGTGTGTGTGTGTGTGTGTGTGTGTGTGTGTGTGTGTGTGTGTGTGTGTGTGTGTGTGTGTGTGTGTGTGTGTGTGTGTGTGTGTGTGTGGTGTTGTTGTTGTTGGTGGTGGTGGTGGTGGTGGTGGTGGTGGTGGTGGTGGTGGTGTTGTTGCTTCGAATTTTCGTCTGTTCACTCGATGGAAAGTAGGGGGGGTGGGGCAATTATGTTGATGGTTGTGTGCAGTAAAATGGGAGTCTATTTCTTAATAATGTATACAGTACACAGAAATAAGCTAAACAACGATAACAACAAATAAATACATAACAAATGCTGATATGACTTAACGACAACAAATATCCTATAGGACTGTTCATGATAAATTTTGTGAAACGAAACGCCAAATTCAGATTTTTTAATATGTTATCCAAGGATTTTTTTTCAGAAAATAGGGTAAGAATGGTTTTAGACTCTTACATCAAACGAATGCTACTAATTTTCTTACCACACAAGCATTTTACGTTTATGTTATATTTAGTCTCATGCGTACCTTGGCTACAGTACAGTCCCCCAGTTCACCCAGCTGTCAATGGGTACCTGCCCTCTTTAGGGTCAGGGAAGGTAAAGCAGCGAGGGAGAGGAGATGGAAGCCGCCCTCAACATGCTGGCCCCTAGAGAAGCTGAGGTCTCTGACGTCAGGCTCCCCTACGACCACACAGGTTATGGGACACCTTTACCTTTTTTAATTGTTTTAAAATACAGATGAGAAGCAGAAAACCAGCCAAATATGGCAGATCACTACAAATATGTATCTACTTACACGAAATTCAGCAAACTAGTTAACGTTGTAGCA
>CM060348.1:29388279-29390779 GCA_030674155.1 Stramonita haemastoma
TGAGTGTACATGCGGTGTGTGTGTGTGTGTGTGTGTGTGTGTGTGTGTGTGTGTGTGTGTGTGTGTGTGTGTGTGTGTGTACGTAAGTACGTATGTATGTATGTAGCCTATGTATGTATGTGTCTTTTTTATGTAGACAGGCATGTATCCAAGGACTTTCTGATAACGAAGAAAGCTTTGACCTCAACTATTGTTGTTTGCTATATGACCGAAAATGCGTCGCGCTGCCGTTACGCACCTAACAAGTCAGGCCCAGCGCATCCGACTTCGGCATGGGAGAGAATTGTTATCTTTTAAGTCTTTCTGGAAAATAAGGGAGGGAGAATGGACCAAGAAGGCAGAAAATAGACCCCCCCCCCCCCCCAAAAAAAAAAAAAAGGAAATGACAAGACGAAAAGGAACAAGACAGAAACAAAGAGAGTGATAGAAAAGAGGGAATGCCTAGCACAGAATTTTCAGAAGGTGGGGATGCTATTTATACTGTCAGGCCTTCGGCATCATCGCAAAGGAAGAAGAGGACTCTTTAGTACAAACCATTGCCCAGAAGCCAGACATGGCAGTTTGGGGTGGGGGTGGGGGGGGAGTTGTTCGTTTGTTGTGTTTTTTGGTTGTTGTTGTTTTGTTTTTTTAACGAAAATCATGTTAAAATGTCAATGGTCCTTAGGTTAAAGTTCAAGTCTGTCCCGAGCCTAAGGCTCATCAGGCCGGTGCTTATCCCGGTTGGTTTCTGTGGCGTTAAGCGACTGAGAGTCATAGACTCCCCCCTGGATAGGACGGACGCCAGTCTATCGCAGGGTTAACCCCCAACACAAGGTTGGTACCCCTTTTACACCTGGGTGGGGTGAGAAAATAGCCGTAAAATGACTTTTCCAAGGGATAACGCCATAGCCGAAAGCTGGGATCGAACCCGCAACCTTTAGATTACGAGTCCAACGCCCTAACCACTAGACTACAGCGGCGGCTAATGGTCCTTAGGATAAGACTATAAACCGAGGCCCCGTGTGCAAACGCACACAAAACATCTTGCGCATACGTTAAATCCTGTTCCGCTTTTCGTGAGAGTAGGCCATTGTGTGCCGGTGGGAACAGATAAGATTTACAAAACTGCATACACACGGGGACTGGATGTAAAAAAAAAAAAAAAAAAAGCACATGAGTGCTTATTCCATTATCCTCGATAAAAAAAGATTTTTTTTTCATGTGAAATGATAGATTTTTATATGGACATTGTTTGGCATGACTCAGAATTTAAAAAAAAAGAGATCTATCTATCTATCTATCTATCTATCTATCTCTCTATATATTTATCTATCTATCTATCTATCTATCTATCTATCTATCTCTCTATATATTTATCTATCTATCTATCTATCTATCTATCTATCTATCTGTCTATTTAGCTATCTATCTGTCTGTCTGTCTGTCTATCTGTTTATCTATCTGTTTACCTATCTATCTATCAGCCTATCTATCTATCTATCTATATGTCTATCTATCTATCTATCTATCTATCTATCTATCTATCTACCTATCTATCTATCTATCTATCTATCTATCTATCTATCTATCTATCCCTTAGGCTGGCGACCGTGGGGGCACCCCTGAAGACTTGACAACCAGTTCCCTCCATTCCTCTCTCTCTGTTCTGCCTTTCTCCCCCCCAAAAAATTTTTCTTTCAAATTAGAGATCAAGTTCTGTTTATAAACACTGGTTGCACTGGTGACCATTAGAAATGATTCAAAACAACCGAGAAAAAAAAAGGTTTGAAATTACTTTACTTTTGAAAATAATTGTTCTGTTTACACGAGACATCCAACTTTTTTTTTCGTTAGTTTTGTTATTTGTTGTTGTTGCTGCTGTTGTTGTTTGCGTTTGGATATCGTTGTATATTAACACTTTGGGAGTTTTTCATTCTTCATTTGTTTCGGGGTGGGGGGGGGGGGATTGCTTGGTTTTTGTTGTTTGGTTGTTGTTTTGCTGTTTTGTACCGACTTCAGGGAATTTTTTTTTCTCCTTTTAAATGGACAGTCCAGGTTGTTATGCCGGGATAGCTTGCCACAAACCAAGACAATTCTAACATAACACTTCAAAGCATAACAACACGTTAACATAGGCCTGGTTCTCACAACAAACACACAAACCATAACAACACATTAACAGAGGCCTTGTTTTCACAACATACAACGCCATAACAACACGTTAACATAGGCCTTGTTCTCACAACAAACACACAAAACCATAACAACGCGTTAACATAGGCCTTATTTTCACAAAATACAACGCCATAACAACACATTAACAGAGGCCTTGTTTTCACAACACACAAAACCATAACAACACATTAACAGAGGCCTTCTTTTCACAACAGACAACGCTATAACAACACATTAACAGAGGCCTTGTTTTCACAACATACAACGCATAACAACACGTTAACATAGGCCTTGTTCATACAGCGCCATAATGAACACATGAACATAGGTCTTGTTCTTACAACAT
>CM060348.1:29405779-29443279 GCA_030674155.1 Stramonita haemastoma
CCACCACAACCACCATCACCACCACAACCACCCTCACAACCACCACCGCAACCACCATCACCACTACCACAACCATCACCACCACAACCACCACAGCCACAACCACCACCACCACCACAGCCATCACCACCACAACCATCACCACCACCACCACAACGATCACCATCACCACCCCTCAAACTATTCACCAGATCATGAATGCAGTTGCGTGGTTGTTATTGAGTCTTTTTTGGATAAAACGCTAGAACCAGGCATCGGTATATGCAAATTACATTCAGTGCAGGGAAAAGAACCGTCGGCAACAAGAAAGAGACAAACTTTGATCAGAAAATCACACCGCTGCATATATGAAAAACAAAAACTGAACATGAAAACTAATGGTTGTGTTTCGGTGAGGGGTGGGGTGGAGGGGGTGTGAGTGAGTGTGTGTGTGCGAACACACGCGTGCGAAACACACAACACACACACACACACACACACACACACACACACACGGACACACACACCCGCGCGCAACACACACACACACACACACACACACACACACACACAACACACACACACACACTCACACACACACAGCGATCACACACACACACACACACACACACACACACACACACACACACACACACACACACACACACACACCACACACTCACACACACACAACTACACACACACACACACACACACACACACACACACACACACACACACACACACACACACCACACACACACACACACACCACACACACAGCACACACCACACACACACACACGTACACACACACACACACACACACACACACACACACACACACACACACACACACACACACACACACACACACACACACACACACACACACACAGAGGTCTTTAACAATTTCCCATCTGAAAATAATACAGGATGTCATCCAAAGAGCTGATTGACCGTTATTAAAGTCTTTTCTTCCTTAGCAACCGGTATTTTCCAAATCGTATCGAAGGAAACAAAACTCTACATTGAATTGCTACCAAACATGTTCGTGTTTTGATTCGTATTTTGATGTCAAAGTTATCTTGTGCCCATATTTTTCTACTTTTGCCTCAGGCATGTATTAGAAAACATGTTTTCATTCACGAAAAGTAGACTTCTTGTGTCTAAATTGGTGTTTTTTCATGAAAATCAGTCCACGCTTTTCTTCTGGTTGTTGTAGCAGACACCTTTGTTTTCATATTCCCGCTTCCGGTAAGACCGCCAAGACAACATCCAATCAGTTACTGTGTTGCCCACCACGTGACTACGCCTTCCTGCGTCTGGACCTGGCCTCCTCGTGTCAATCTTGCATTTTACGCCTCTCATTCGGCGTTTGTTTGCTGCAAATCCAACCGTTTAAAATGGCCGATGCAAAGCCTAACCTGGCCCGTGATGGCACAATGCAAGTTACTGCGAAGGTTTGACATTTTTTCATGCCATACTTTTTGCATAGTTTAGTTTTTAAAATTACGCTTTATAGTATTCTCGACGCCATTGAAAACCGGACGGTTCCGCTTTCTATCAGTGACCTATATTTCATATTTTAACGATTAGAATGCTATCGGTTGATCGTTGATTAGCTATCATCAACAAGATTATTTTATTAACTTTATTTTGATGATCCAAAGGGAAGGGTTTGTTGTAAAATGCATTTAGAATAAGTTTGAAAACGTCGTTTTGAAAATATTCAAAATGGCGTCGGCGTATGCAAGGTCACGATTGCGTGCAAGCCCCGTCTTGCGATCAACAACTGCAACTTATTGCGTGACGCATTATGTAATGTACTTTGATAGTAATCATCTTCATTCTTTCAAGAATGAGACCAGTTATTCCTTTTACCCCCATGTTTCCGACAAAGAAGGTTTTGGGATGCTTTTTCGAAACACTATGGCAGCGTCGGCTACAACTTTTAACTACGTCTGATCTCGGGTTGATTTGGGCGTCTGCTTTTTGTCAACGATTCCTTCATTTAGGACTTACTCCTTATCATGGAACGCAATTTTGCATGAGCTCACCACTCCTTTCATCACGCTGCTGATCCACTGTGTGCTGTGATAGTATGTAGGCGACGGTTGAAACAAAGAAAGATGTGACAGTTGGGCCTTCCAATAAAACTGCTTTCCTCAGTAACAATTCCACTCCCTGCCCCCAAAAGCCTTGTCCCGGCACAGACACAACATAACCCCCCCCCCCTCCTCACCTTTGAAACACAAAGCTCTAAATAAAATTCCTTATAGTTCAGGACTACCTCCACCCCACCCTATCCCTTCACTCACACACACACACACACACACACACACACACACACACACACACACACACACATCTTGTACCACTCCTTTGCTGATTACCTATAAACAGACAGAGATAATGCATTTTAGACACCCCCCACCCCATGTAAAATGAAACAATAAACTGATCTGTGAGAGTGGTAATGTAAAACTATACAGCACAGACAACATTGTCAAATTACTATTCTACAACTAATGGGCCAGTTCCCCGAAATTTTTGCCTCATACTGGCCATAGTTTGAAGCAAGATCAGTGCACCTGTGACCGTGTATTTTGTCTATCACACACACACACACACTCACACATACATACACACACTCACACACACACACACACACACACACACACACACACACACACACACACACACATTATTATTTTTCTTTTCTTTAGATAGATGGCTTGATGGAAAAAAGCAAATCCATGCTTACTCAATGTACCATCTGGAAATAAAAATTTGATTGATTGATTGACACACACATGATAGATGGCTTTGAATAAAAAAAAATAATAATAACAATAATAAAATACACTGTTTATTCAGTGTAACATCTGGGAATTAAAATTTCGATTTTCACACTCATAGTACTCACACTGACTTATTCTCTCTCTCTCTCTCTCTCTCTCTCTCTCTCTCTCTCTCTCTCTCTCTCTCTCTCTCTCTCTCTCTCTCTCTCTCTCTCTCTCTCTCTCTCTCACACACACACACAAATTATAAGCCCACCCCTTATGCTTGACACATTTGGCTGCTTTGTTGTTATTCATACCCATGTTACTTTGTATTTCTATTATTTTGTATGTATGACTTGAGTATGTTACTGTTTTGAGTTGTTGTGAGATTCTGTTTGGATGAAAATCCTCATTTTATTTTAGTTTTCAACCAAGGTTGATATTTGTATTTGATTGTTTTAGAAGTCAATTTTCTTGATTTTTTTTGCGAGGGCAGGATGAAAAAAAGTTGTGTAAACTTAATCTTTTACCCTCAATAAAGATCATTTTGACTTGACTTGACTTGACTTGACACACACACACACACACACACACACACACACACACACTCAAAGCATTTTTTTGTAGTTACATGAAATATTATAGTATTCTTTAACTCAAAAAGAGTTTCTTTGTGTGTATGAAAGTGTGTAGTTTACTGCTGGTTTTCTGGAATACAATACAAGTAACAAAGGTTTCCTATGTTCTTCAGTTGTCATCATTTTACGTTTACTTGTTCTGACCCATCCAGTCATTTCTTAGCCATAAAAAAAGACAAATGATATTATAAAATATTGTTATACCCTATGATATTGTAAATTATTATTATACCCTGGCCTAATGTAAAAAAAAAAAAAAAAAAAAAAAAAAAAAAGTTAAAAACCCATGCCAAAAAGTTGTTCATTCCTGGGACTTTGAAATTTACTCCCCATTTTTTTCTCTCTCCTTTTTTTTTTTTAAAAGAACTATCTAGTCTCTTTTTAGCATGAAAATGTATATACCTTTATGTAAAAAAAAAAAAAAAAAAAAAAGTCCCTAAAGGGGCTCATCCCTAAACTGCGCCCTGTATTTACACAGAGGTAATATTTGCATTGTTCGCATCGAGGAATGTTTGCTGTTAAACTTGACAGAATCGGGTAGATTGTAATGTTGTAACCGGTTTTTTTTACTTGTCACAGTTTTGGGTGGCACAGTTCGTAAAACTAAAAGTTCATCTTGTCGGTGGCATTTTTACTAGCCCACTGTAGACTTAAGCTTCTGTAGAAAGAACATGAATCCATGTTAGTGATTTAGTGCGCAGAACTTGCTTTTAAAATGAATGCAGCAATTAATTGTGGAGATATATGTTGGTGGGTATGTAAAACTAAAAGTTCATTTGTCAGTGGCATTTTTACTAGCCCACTTGTAGACTTAAGTTCTGTGGAAGAATATGAATCCATGTTAGTGATTTAGTGCGCAGACTTGCTTTTAAAAATGAATGCAGCAATTTATTGTGGAGATATATATGTTGGTGGGTATGTGTGACTGAATCAAAAAGGACTAAGCTTGCACGTTTTGCAAACTAGAGGGGGAAAACTGCCCTGTTTAGTTCAGCCAGTTGTCTGGAGAAAAGTGTAAAGTTGTACAGAAACTTGAATCTGCTGGTAGTGGTTGTAACTGTTGGTGATTGGATAAAATACTTTAGGGCCTACACTACAGTAAACAAAAAATTGGAAAGAGGGTGGGGGGTGTTTGTTGGTAGGTTTGGGAGGGTTGTTTCGGGAGGGGGGGTAATCTTGATTATTGTTGGGTTTTTTTGTTGTTGGGGTTTTTGTGTTTGTCTGAGTTTGGTTTTGTTGGGGTTTTTTGTTTGTTGGTTGTTTGGGTTTTTTTTTTTTTTTACTGATATGAGGTAATTTTGTTTGTTTTTTTTTCATTATTCTGTTGCTGTGTCAGATTTTTTCTTTTTTGGTTTAGTTGGGGGGTGGGGGGGGGGGGGCGAGTGGGAGTGGGGAGATTATATTCAATGTTCATGGGAGTATATATGTCAACAACATTATGACCAGAGTATGCAGACCATACATGCAATAATAAAACTTTCACTGTTTGACAGGAAATTCTGAAAAGAGAAGAAAAAAAATAAAACAAAAAAAACTTTCACTGTTGTTTATAACACAAGTGCACAAATCCAACATCACTCAGCAGGGCCTAGTCAAGAAGTGCTAAATTTAGCGCGCTCCTACTACCTTTTACCTAGTCCAAGTGTGGTCAGTTCCTGCTATAAATAGCGCCAGCTAAGCCAGGATGGGATGGGATAATGAGCAGCTGAGAGGAGCTAAAAGTGGGGGAAAACTGACGGACAGCTGTGATGACTGCGTGTGCAGGAAGGCATCGACTACCTGAAGGCGGAGGGCAAAACCAAACTGCTGGAGTTCCAGGGACTGGCTGACCCAGAGCCCAGCAAACCCACCCTGCCCCGTGACAACACCATGGCCGTCACTGCCAAGGTCACTGCTCCTATTTTTAGTTTGGGGTTTGTTTGGGGGTGGGGGTGGTTTTTTTTGTTTTGTTTTTTTTTGGGGGGGGGGGGGGGGGTGATGATGGGGTTTGAGTGTTTTTTTTTAGTTTGGGGTTTGGTTTTGGGGTTGTTGTGGGGGGGGGGGGGGTTTTGGGGGGGGGGGTTTGGGGGGGGGAGTTGGTTTTGTTTGAGGTTTTTGTGGGTTTATTTTGTTATGGGGTTGGGTTGTTGTTGTTTTTTTTTTTGGGGGGGGGGGTCTTTGGTTTCGTTATGAATTGGGTGGGGGGTATTGTTCTGTTTTTTGGAACCTTAAAAACGAAACAAAAAAGTTTTTTTTTCTTTTGTTTTTTTGTATAGGGGAGGAGGGGGGGTTGACATATTCATCTTCAGTAACACATGACAGTTTTTTGTCATCGTGAATGCTAACTTTTAGCACAGTCTAAAAATGTGCCAGCATGGGGAAAACGCTCAAATCATGTCGGCAGAACTGGTTTTGTTGTTAATTGTTACACCCATCTTCCTCCACTCTCAGACCAAATTAATGTCTGTGCCAGATAGGTATGAGGGGGGTGGGAGAGGGGGAGGGGATTAAATCAACACAAAAAATAACCAAAACTGGCCTGATCAGTAAATCATGAAATAATATATCTCAACAACAAAAATCATCAACACAAAAAAAAAAAAAAAACAACAACAATATATTAACATGTATAGTACATCACAACAACAAAAATTATCTAAAGAATAAATAAATAAACCAAATAAAACCCCAACGCACAAGAAAATATTAACATTAGTATTATAATAATATCATAATATTATAAATATTATAAATATTAACATATTAACAAGAAAGTATTAACATGTACAGCACATGACAATAACAAAGATGATCTTTAAATTTTTTTACTTTTTTTTTTAACCCAACAAAGCACAAAAAACCCAAAACAGACTACATCAACATGTTATGATACATAACAACAGCAAAAATCTTCTTTTTTTTTAATTAAATTTTTTTTAAAACAACAAAAACTCCTAACAAAACAGCCCCCCATAAAACCCCCATATTAACATGTATATTACATCACAACAACAAAAAATTATAGAAAAAAAAAACAAAAAAACCCCAAAAAAACAAAAAAAAAAAAACCAAAAAAACCAGCATACTAACATATCAATATTTACACCCTCCCCCCTCCCCCCCCAATGAACAGGAAGGGGAGCGACTCTTGGAGAGCACAGGGGGGGCCCTGGACGAAGACGCACAGACGAGGGGGCAGCAGCGAAAGCTGGACGAGATCAAGAACGAAACGGTGCCCGAATCCCTGCCAAAAAAGCCCGCCTGGCCAAAGACTCCACCATGGCCGTCACGGCAAAGGTAGGTGCTAGGAGAGATGTTAGGTAGAGGAGGAGGCTTCTGATTGGGTCGGTCCGTGATGAGTGATAGCTTTTTTTGGGGGGGGGGGGGGGGGGGGGGGGGGGCAGAAATGTGATGATGGTTTGGTGGAAACATTGGGAAGTGTGACAGATGGTGGAAACGTTAGGAGGTATGACAGTTGTTGGGAAATGTGACAGTTGGTGGAAACATTGGGAAGTGTGACAGTTGGTGGAAACGTTGGGAAGTGTGACAGTTGGTGGAAACGTTGGGAAGTGTGGTGACAGTTGGTGGGAAGTGTGACATTTGGTGGAAATGTTGGGAAATGTGACAGTTGTTGGGAAATGTAACGGTTGGTGGAAGTGTTGGGAAGTGTGATGGTAGTGGTGGAAAATTTGGGAACTGCGACTGTTGGTGGAAACATTGGGAAATGGGACAGTTGGTGGAATTGCTGGGAAATGTAGCTGGTTGGTGGAAACGTTAAGAAATGTTGATTGTTGGTGGAAATGTTGACGGTTTGGTGGAAAAGTAATGGTTGGTGGAAATGTTGGGAATTGGTGATGGTTGGAAACGTGAAAGAGACGGGGTCAGAAAAGCTGGAGAGTCAAGAACGATGGTGGAATCAACGTTGGAAAATATGGCCGTCACGGGAAAGGTAGGTGCTAGGAGAGATGTTAGGTGAGGAGAGAGGAGGCTTCTGATTGGGTCGGTTGTATATGATAGCTTATTTTTGGGGGGTTGGTGGGGAGAACTTTATGTACGATGATTTTTGCTGGAAACTTTCGGGATGTGCAGTCTGACTTCGGAGGTATGACGTGTGGAAATGTGACAGCGTACCCCTTTTTTTGGATAACTTGGAAAGAGGTGTAAGTTGTTGACACGTATCGGAAGTGTGGTTGCAGTTGGGGGAGTGTGCATTTTTGTGATATGTTGTGGGAATGTGACGTGGGTGGAGAAATGTAATGGTTGGTGGAAGTTGGGAAGTGTGAGTAGTGGTGGAAATTTGGGAACTGTGATGGTGTGGTGGAAACATTGGGAAATGGGACAGTTGGTGGAATTGCTGGGAAATGTAGCTGGTTGGTGGAAACGTTAAGAAATGTTGATTGTTGGTGGAAATGTTGACGGTTTGGTGGAAAAGTAGTGGTTGTGTGTGGAAAGTGGAAACGTTGGGAAATGTGATGACGGTTGGTCATTGAAAACCTTGGGAAATGTGATGACGATTGGTGGAAATGTTGGGAAATGGCCGTCACGGCAAAGGTAGGTGCTAGGAGAGATGTTAGGTGGAGAAGAAGGAGGCTTCTGATTGGGTCGGTTGTATTTGTATGTATGTTGTGTTTTGCACCACTTTATGTCACAGCAGATTTCTCTGCATCAAATTCTTCGGGCTGCTCTCTCTCTCTCTCCCGGGGAGAGCGTGTCGCCACAAGTGCAGTGCCTAACCCATTTTTTTTTTTTTTTTTTTCTTGTATGCAAATGTATTTTGTTTCCCTATCAGAGTGGGTTCCGTGAGGAGTGATAGCTTTTTGTTATTGTTGTGGGGGGAGGGGGGGGGGGGGGCAGAAATGTGATGATGGTTTGGTGGAAACGTTGGAAAGTGTGACAGTTGTTGGGAATGTAACAGTTGGTGAAGTGTTGGGAAGTGTGATGGTAGCTGGTGAATTGGAACGATGTTGGTGGAAATAATGGGACAGTTGGTGGAATTGCTGGGAAATGTAGTGGTTGGTGGAAACGTTAAGAAATGTTGATTGTTGGTGGAAATGTTGACGGTTTGGTGAAAAGTAATGGTTGGTGGAAATGTTGGGAATTGGTGATGGTTGGAAACGTTGGGAAATGTGATGACGGTTGGTCATTGATAACTTGGGAAATGTGATGACGATTGGTGGAAAGTTGGGAAATGGCGTCATGGCAAGTAGGTTGTGGTGCTAGGAGTGAGAGTGTTTAGGTGGGAAGAAGGAGGCTTCTGATTGGGTCGGTGTGTATTTGTCATGAAGTCTGTTTGCACCCCTTAGTAAGCAGTTCCGATGAAATTCTTGGGGACCTCTCTCTACTTCCCGGGGGGCAGTGCGCCACAATGGAGAGGCTTCGTAGAATTGTTTTTTGTTTTTTTTTTTTTCTTTATGCAAATGTAAAATATGTTTCCTATCAGAGCGGGTTACGTTTAGGTAGTGATTGCTTTTGTTGTTATTGTTGTGGTGTGCAGAGGAGGGAGTCGGTGCAGAATGTGATGATGTTTGGTGTGCAAATTGGGAAAGTGTGACGTTGTTGTGGATATATGTAACAATATGATTGGTGCAATGTGGAAAGTGTGATGGTTAGCTGGTGGATAATTGGGATGGGTGAGTTTTTGGTGAACAATAATGGGAACAGTTTGGTGGAATTGCTGGGAAATGTACTGGTTGGTGAAAATGTTAGAAATGTTTGTTGTTGTGGAATGTTGAGGTTGGTGGAAAAGTAGTGGTTGGTGGAAATGTTGGGAATTGGTGATGGTTGGAAACGTTGGGAAATGTGATGACGGTTGGTCATTGAAAACCTTGGGAAATGTGATGACGGTTGGTTGTTGGTAACGTTGGGAAATGTGACGACGGTTGGTGGAAACGTTGGGAAATGTGATGACAGTTGGTTGGTGGAAATGTTGGGAAATGTGATGACGGTTGGTTGTTGAAAACGTTACAGAAATGTGATGACGATTGTTGGAAATGTTGGGAAATGTGGCGGTCAACAGGAGGCCAAAGACCTGCTTGGGAAAGAGAAGCTGGGAGACACGCGTCAGGAAACGGCCAGAAAGAGCGGGGGCAAACCCTCACCTAAACGGGGGGTCACCATGGCCAAGACATTGGAAGAAGGTACTTCTGTGGGAAGGGGTTGGTTTGGTTTTGTTGTTGGGGGGGGGTTATTGTTTCTTAACGAAACACCTATTCAAAAACTGGAGTCGCCTGCCACGCATGACTCACGCATGCACGCGCACACACACACACACACACACACACACACACACACACACACACACACACACACACACACACATGCACACGCAGACACGCAAATACTTGTTGGAAAGCAGTCAGTGAATTGATATGATCTGTTGTTATGTTGTGTGTGTGTCACCACAGGAAGGCAGTCAGGTGATTAATATGGTCTGTTGTTGTGTGTCACAGCCAAATACTGGGAAACAGTTAATACTGATATGTTCTGTTATTATGCCATGTCACAGCCAAATACTGATATGCTATGTCACAGCCAAATACTGGAAAGCAGTCAGTGATTTAATATGTTCTGTTGTTATGCTGTGTGTGTGTGTGTGTGTGTTGTGTGGCGTGTGTGTGTGTGTATGTGTGTGTGTCACCACAGCCAAATACTGGAAAGCAGTTAATACTGATATCTTTTGCTATTATGCCATGTCACAGCCAAATACTTGTTGGAAAGCAGTCAGTGAATTAATATGTTCTGTTGTTATGCTGTGTGTGTGTCGCCACAACCAAATACTGGAAAGCAGTGAATTAATACGTTGTGTTATTATGCCGTGTCACAGCCAAATACTGGAAAACAGTGAATTAATATGTAGTGTTATTGTGCCGTGTCAAAGCCAAATACTGGAAAGCAGTGAATTAATATGTGTGTTATTATGCGGTGTCACAGCCAAATACTGGAAAACAGTGAATTAATATGTAGTGTTATTGTGCCGTGTCACAGCCAAATACTGGAAAACAGTGAATTAATATGTAGTGTTATTGTGCCGTGTCACAGCCAAATACTGGAAAACAGTTAATACTGATATGGTGTGTTGTTATGCCATGTCACAGCCAAATACTGGAAAGCAGTCAGTGATTTAATATGTTGTGTTGTTATGCGGTGTCACAGCCAAATACTGGAAAAACAGTTAATATTTATACGTTCTGTTATTATGCCGTGTCACAGCCAAATACTGGAAAACAGTGAATTAATATGTTGTGTTGTTATGCGGTGTCACAGCCAAATACTGGAAAACAGTGAATTAATATGTTGTGTTGTTATGCGGTGTCACAGCCAAATACTGGAAACCAGTGAATCAATATGTTGTGTTGTTATGCGGTGTCACAGCCCAATACTGGAAAACAGTGAATTAATATGTTGTGTTGTTATGCGGTGTCACAGCCAAATACTGGAAACCAGTGAATTAATATGTTGTGTTGTTTTGCGGTGTCACAGCCCAATACTGGAAAACAGTGAATTAATATGTTGTGTTGTTTTGCGGTGTCACAGCCAATACTGGAAAACAGTGAATTAATATGTTGTGTTGTTACGCGTGTGTCACAGCCAAATACTGGAAACCAGTGAATTAATATGTTGTGTTGTTATGCGGTGTCACAGCCAAATACCTGCTGGAGGGCAAAGAGGTGGACGTCACAGAGGGACGCAGGACCAGGTCGCAGAGCAAGCCGGCCGCCCGGCCAAACCGGCCGTCAAAAGGGCCGGCACCATGCAGAACACGGCCAAAGAAGGCAAGGACTTCCTCAAGCGCGGCAAGGGCAAAGGTAAGGGCAAGAAGACGGCCGACGACAGCGCCGACAAAGTGGAAGAGAAGGAGGAGGAAGAAGAGGAGGAGGAGGAAGCGGCAGAACCGGCGGAAGAGGATGCGGAAGCTAAAGAGGATGAAAAGGATGCGGAGTGAGAGGAAGAATCCCGGCGAAAAACTTCACACCCCCTCCCTCCCCTCCCCCCACTCCCCCCTGTCCTGTCCCTTCCCTTATCTGCGAGAGAGAGGTGATGAGCAATTTGCGAGCGAGGTCAAAAAGTGCGTGGAGCTGAGTGTAGAGATTGTGTAGTGACTCGTTTAGTCGTCATTTCTCGTTTTCATTCTTATGTGTATGTATGTATGTATGTATGTAATTATGTAGGCAGACAGCGTGCCTCTTTGTCATAGGGGGGGCCTGAGTCCGTTCTCATCTTTAGCTGGTATCAGTATTCATCGTCTTCGTTTCCTCACATACATGACCCTGTCATCTGTATTCCTATTCCCTCGCTAACCATCAGTAGCCTCAGTTTTTGTTTGGGTTTTGTTTTTTTTTCCCCCGTTGTCATGATTTTCATGATGGTGTGAATTTGTACGTCTGTGCAAGAGTTTTTTGCGTAAAGCTGTTGTTGTTTATGATTCAACGACGTTTTTTGTTTTTCTGTTAATCTGAAGTGCTCAGTTGTTGGTTGTTTGGTTAGAGTGGTTATTTTTTGTCTGTGGGGTTTTTTTTGGTGGGTGGTTTTTTTCTTTCCCCTTTTTTTTTCTTGGGGGGGGGGGTGTGTGTGTGTGTGCAAAGATCATTGACCATTTGAGGCGCACCAACTATTTCAATTTCAAGCAGCCCTCTAGGCTTGGCATTTCAACAGTGTACATGAAGAAAACATGTCTTTTGTGTTCAAGCATTCTCGGGTTTTTCTTTTTTTTGTTGTTGGGTGGGGGGGTCTTTATGAAATTTTGTCTGTGAAATAATGACAACAATTGACAGACCGTGACGGACCAAGCGTGAGGAGAAAGGGGGATGTGTGTTTTCGGGAAATCTAGCAGAAGACCGAGAGTTCGGATCCTAAGGAGCGCTTTGACTGTGTATGCATACTTACGTCAGTGGTGGAGGGAGTTAGTTGTGTAGAGGGGTTTTGCAGTATTTGGTGACAAAGGGTTTCATCGCTCATGGTATCTTTCTGACTGGTTGCTTACATAATCGCCAGGAATAGTTCAGGTGGTTTGGGGCTTTTTTTTGGTTTTCTTTCTGGGGTCTTTTTTTGTGGTGAGGTTGGTTTTTTTTTTTTTTTTGTGGGGGGGGGGGGGGGGGGGGGGGTAGCAAAATAAGAGGTTGTTATGAAGGGCTTTTATGTGGGGTTTTTTCGTTTTCTGTTTTTGTTTCCTGCCTCTTCTTTGGGGTTTTTTGTTGATTTTTGCACATAACGTTTCTTTCTGAATGAATTTTCTAACGATCAGATCGTTGTTCTTGAAACAGAAGACATAGCTAATAACTATGTTGAATTTGAAGCTGTGACTTAATTTCTGTTTCCGTTTAGGGTGGTAGTTTGTTGGGGTTTTTTTTAACACTTATCACTATCAACAACCTGGTTTCATAAAAGTACAGTAGTTAGCGAAATATATCCCACAAAATCCATGTGATCAAGAAACGGAAAGGAGATGTACATCTTGCTACATGGACTCTTTTTTTTTTTTTTTCATACTCGCGATTGTCACCAAATATTGCAGGAACAATCTATACTTGAAAAAAAACAACCACCCCAAATCGATAACATTGTACATAAATGTCAACTACTGGGAAACAACGTATGCCTACCAAAAAAAGCAATACAAACTTGACAATCTTCGTGTACAGAAGTCAGTACGGTGACTGGTGGTAGTTGAAAACTGGTGGTTTTTGCCAAAATGTTGAAGAGATTAACCGCAGTTTGGGTAAAACAACAGGGAGTCTGACATGTCGGCATCACTGCACACAGCTTAACCCTCTTAGTCCCGATCCGGGATTTGCCAGGATTGAATAATTACCCCCCTCCAAATCCCGCTCCGGGATTTACACACAGTAGATTTCCTTCACGCGGTGACTATTACTAACTGCTACCACATGTTAAACCTCTATCGGACTAGAAGGAGAAACCCTGTAGAGTGTCTGGAAGTAATTATAGCTGCTGGTATGTATGTACTTAGGAGGAGGAAAAGGCCAGCGAGCATGTGTGCCTGACCTGATTTCGGGACGGAATGCGAAATCTAGGGGGCAGTTTGTGTTCAGAGAGTCTGAATGCAAGAGGGTTAAGTGCCTGCTGCTGCTGATTTCAGTGATGCTGAAAGGGATGTTGATTTTTCTCCATGTGCTTCAGTCATAGCAGGCCCTGCTGACCACATGGGGTAGGTAAAGGTAAAAGGTCAAGGTGTCTCATAACCTTTGTGGTCGTAGGGGAGCGAGGCGTCAGAGACCTCAGCTTCTCTAGGGGGCCAGCATGTTGAGGGCGGTGCCCATCTCCTCTCCCTCGCTGCTTTACCTTCCCTGACCCTAAAGAGGGCAGGTACCCATTTACAGCTGGGGGAACCGTAGTGAAGCCAAAGCGCGCAAACGGTCACCCTTTTTTACATGGGGTAGATAGATGTATTTAAAGACAGAAATTGGATCCCCCACACCACAACCTTGACTTGGGATTCAACAGTGGTTTCTGCGTATTTATGGTTCTAGGCCGTTTTCTTTTTGTGCAGGATTTTTTTTTTTTTTTTTTGAGTCACTTACTGTGGGTGTGTTCTGACTATTTCATTAACGCTTTTAACTGGTTGTACTTTTGTTACCGTACCGGGTTTGGTGGTTGTTGGTGATGGGGTGAGGCGGGGGGGGGGGTTGGCAGGGGGAAGGAGGAGGGGGGGGGGGGGGGGTGTTAACCTCTTGTGTGTGGGATCATTATTGTTGTGAAGAATCTGTGTAGTTTTTATGACGTGAAAACCTTTTCCAGGCCTCGTGGTGTCGTAGGGAAAGGATTGTCGTTTGTTGTCTGACGTCGTGTAATGTCGTGTCGTGTCGTGTCAGTGAAGACAGAGTGTGCGTGTCAGAGGCAGCAATTTTACATGTTGGATGTCATCGTGTCATAACCACCACTGTGAATGCAAATATCATCAAACATGGTCGTCTTTTTTTTTCTTTTCTTTTTTTTTTTTTTGCTGTATCTATTGTGCTGTGTGCTGCTTTTGCGGGTTTTGTTTTCATATTCTTTTTTGGTTTTGGATTGTCTGGGTTTGGTTTTTTGTGTGTGAGTGTGTGTCATCGTTGTAATGCATGATTTTGAAAAGAGCATATTTTGCTTGCATCGTCTTTTTTTTCTTTGTTTTTTTTTTTAGGGTTCTGTAGGTTTGCGAGCTAAGAAAGTTGGAAGTTGACAATACACATCTAAGAAATGGAGCGATGATGAAAAGTGTCAAAGGTTTTTTTTAGTGTATCAAAAAGTGGAAGATGGGTTTAGGCTTGGTTGGTGTTTAGGTAGCAGTTTTCTTTAATATAGGATTGGGTTTTTGTAAAAATAGAAAAAAATGACAACTGCACAGTATTTACAGCTTGGTCTTGGATCTCGGATGTATTTTCTTTGTTCTTCCACATTGTATCTGTGCAGTTTACATTTCATGTAATTCTCTCATAATCAGAAATATTCAACCATAATAAGAAAAGGAATTTTCTGAATTTCATGTGTGTGTTTTTTTTGTGTTTGGTTTTGTTTTGTTTTTTTATCCTTTGTAAACTTTAACTTTATTTTTTTTGTATTAATTGTTAGTGTTGGAAAAGAGTGTGTTTTGGTTCGGGTTTTTTTTTTTAAATTGTTAAGTAACTTTTATATCTATTCAGAAGGGCTTAGATTTTAATTACCAAAAATTTCCTTTTTATGTGGTTTGTTAACTGTTCAGAGAACGTTAAGATTTCAAAGAAAGTATTGAAAAATCCTAAACACAACATGGATGCGAATACTGCATTTCCACTATCATTCTAAAGCTTTTTTTTTGGGGAGGGGGGGGGGGGCAATGGAAGATTATTCAGCAGTGATGGCAACTACTATTGCCTCCCCTCTACTTCATCGAAACACAGCAGTTTTTCTGCCTAACCTTAGGCAGCAGACAGACTTTGCTTTTCAAATGTGCAAGTCAGACATGTTAGCTTAGCCCAGACTCATTAGTGTGAAAAAGAGGAACTCCCTACACGAAAACATTTAACCCTTTCAATACGGCAACCCTGTTTTCCAGCTCAGCTTTCTGCTACCCTTCAGTCCTGTAAGGAGGAAAGCCGGCGCAACCGAATTTTCCTTCAATTCCTGGGTTTCTGGGGTGCAGAAGAGTGCAAAACGGGTACCTAGGTAAATTCTACATACACACACACACATGCAGCTCTATAAACATTCTCATGGGAAAGGAGAAGCAGTGCTTTCCGTATCAAAACTACTTTCCACAGTCCGTGGATGCCAGTTAGCCGCATGATGGATCACTATCAACAAACCCTCCTCTGGTACCGTTATCCCGGAAAATCGGCTGACCGGACTGAAGGGGAGAGCACGGGGGCAGAAATTCAGGACAGGGGAAGTAATTGTTAGCAGATATTCAGTGCTGTAAGGGTCAAAGGGCGCACAAGGTAAAAGGTGAAGTGTGATAAGGAGGAACTCTTAACACAAAACGTTTAAATTCCCATGGTTACGTAAGCTACAATATCCATAACCAGCCCCCCCTTACTTATGGTGCCAAAATCTGGTGTCGGGGTTGAGAAAGGTCGTCATGAATATTCATGTATGTTTTGAAAAGGAACATTTAAGAGTTCAAAGCTCACACTAATCTGTATAAGTTTACCCCTTTTATAATTCCTTTTGTGTTCATTAGTAAATTTGGTAAAAGGTTTGCGCAAGTTTGGAATGTGAACTTGTTAGACATGCAATAATGGGTTTCTTTGTTCTGGATGAAGTATTGGAAATGTGGGCATTTTGATTACTGTAGTGTACCCTTAATCCTGAAAGCTCTCAAATGATGTTAAATCAGTTATTGATATATCTCATGGACTCTTATCGTTTATGTCTGTATCAGAACCAGGAGTTGTTTCCCTTCGTCCACAGGAAATGTTTCAGATAAAGAGTTGTTTCCCTTTGCTCAGTTTTACCTAATCACGAGTTATTACAAGCCATCTGATGGGATAGTCATGTATTGATTGATAATAATAGTAATGATAAAATGAATTTTAAACAACCAATATTACTAATAATGATTATGATAATAATATATGCCCATCTGAAGGCATAGTCGTGTATTGATTGATAATAAAAACAATACTACTAATAATAATTATAATGATATACTAACAGTTCGCTTTTTGTATACAAAGGAAAATGTGATGATGAATTTTTAAATATTTACAGTATTTTTACACCGTACTTGCAGCCCAATTAATTTTTTTTCATGGATTCATATAACTTTTGAGAAGATCTTGGTTCGGGAATGAGCTGATTAGAAAGTTTCATTCACAGGCTGTGAACAATTTGTGATCAATTGGATGTGATCTTTTTTTTTTAAAAACAAAAAAACCAAAAATGTCCTCCCCCCCCCTTTTTTTTTTCATTTTTCTAAAAAAAAATTATATCCTTTCCAGTCACACCTTTTTAAAAAAAATTTATTCCTTATTTAAAAAAAAAAAAATCATTTCTCAGTGCCATGCTAGATTTTTAAAAGTATTTAGGGTTGATCAATTTGATGGATGTCTGTAAGCGAAAGTTTGAAGTTTACAGTAAGAGCGAGTGAGCGAGTCTGTTCGATCTCAGATAGTGGATTGGTTTGGTAAACGCGGCGTTTGTGCATAAGATTATGTGATTGGTAAAGAAACAGATTGTACTTCTGTTCTTTTTTTTTTTTAACCTCCCAGTACCCACGGCAACACGCGGTTGTCCCTGGCAAAATTCTGTAATTGAATGTGCGGCTCCTGTAGGGAAAGAAATACACATGCAGACAGAAATAGAGAAAGGGGAGGGGGGGGAAGTAATGGGTGGAGCTGTTTATGTGGCGATACACTCTCTCCAGGGGGAGCAGCCCAAATTTTTACTGACTGGATTGTTTTGTTGTTTTTTTATTTTAAATGTTAGATCTGTTCTTATTTGTTTTTGTTGTTGTTGTTGTTTAAGCTGCTGAAGGTATCGTTAACCCCCCCCCCCCCCTTTTTTTTTAAAGCCTATCAACTAATCAAATCGGGGGGGGGGGGGAATTTTTTTTTTTTTTTTTTTTAGCAACTGTCAAAGCTCTTAGCTTGGAAAAACATGTGTTCCGTATCGTAAATGCTGAAGTCTGTATTCTGAGAACAGATCAGAATTTTTACTGTTACCTCTAAACAAAATGAAAAAACATAACAATGCGTACAAACACTTTGATATAGTCTACAAGCGTAAACAGAACTTGAGTAGTGTGCAATTTGAAAACATAATCGCGTGCAACACTTTGATAAGTCTGCAAACGAAAACAGGTTTTGGTCAGTGAACATATTTGAAAACGTTACATTGTGTACAGTACTGGATGGGGTATTCAAACATGGAACAGTTTTCAGTCAACACATCAAACCCAAGACCAAAAACTAAACACCGGTGACAGTGATGTCATAATGTGTACAGCACTTTTTTTTCTTTCTTTTTTTTTTTTTAAATGTCAGCCTAGCTAAATAGACACCAGCTGCTTTCAGTAAGGTAGTAATGACATTGGTTTGAGGCCCACAGAAATCGTGAAGGAGAGACTCATGTTGTGGTTTGTGCCATTTGCTGATGGGCCCAGCTGTGAAAAAGATTACATATACGGGAACTGGTTGTCAAGTCTTCAGGGGTGCCCCCACGGTGGCCAGACTAAGGGATAGATAGATACATACATAGGTAGGTAGGCAGGTAGATAGATAGATATGGTTTGTGAGGATGATAGCAGATCGGAAGTTGATGGTGTGAGCTTTGGCAGTGCCTGAGGGGTTAAGGAGTGTGATTTTAACCCTCTTAGTCCCGTACCGGGATCTGCCAGGATTGAAGAATTGCCCCCCTTGAATCCTGAACCAGGATTTACACAGTCGATTTCCAGATTTCCATCGTGCTGTGACCATCACTAATTGCTACCACGTGTCAAAGCTCTATCAGGCCAGAGGTAGAAACCTTGCTGAGAGTCTGGAAGTAATTATAGCTGCTGGTATGTATGTACTGAGAAGGAGGAAAAGGCCAGCCAGCATGTGTGCCTGCCCTGATTTCTTGATGGAAGGCAAAATCTAGGGCAGTTTGTGTTGAGAGACACCGAATGCAAGAGGGTTGGGATTTTAAAGTCTGGAATGGAGACAGACATTTTTACGATTTCTTTTGTTCAGAGACACTGAATGCAAGAGGGTTATAGTGAGGAGTAGGATTTTAAAGTCTGGAATGGAGACAGACACCTTTTTACCATTTCCCAGGTCCAGGCATGCGCAGGCAGTCCTGCTGACATCTTTACTTCATTTTTGTGTCCACAGGAACGTAGATCTAAGCGTGTGGGTTAGAGAGACGCTGTGATAAATATTTATGAGCCTGCATGAGGTGAGATGGCAGAAACAGTATAAATGCAGACAGTGTAGATTCAACCCAAGGTCTCATTCAGCAAGGCTTAGCGAGCAAGGCTTAGCGAGCAAGGCTTAGCGAGCAAGGCTTAGCTAGGGGTATGAGTTGGGTTACTCTCTGCTGTACTGTTTAAGGGGGATGGGGACAGTGAAGTGTCACGTGCATAGGATTTCAGGCGACGTAGTAACACCTTGAAAAATGTCCATCATACTCTGAATGTGTGTCTCCATCCTGTGTGACTGCAGACGCCTCCAGGTTATTGAACAGTCATTGGAACCAAAGATTTTTTTTTTTTTCCCTGGTGATTGCATTGCTTATATATCCCCTTATGCCTGTATCTCATTCTTGACATCTCCTGTACTTGTTAGTTTATATTGTTCCCATACAGGTTTGATAATGTCTTCTGTGACGCCTGTTCATCGCTGTGCTGGGTTTGTAGTTGTCAGAATTCTGTTAGAACGACAGATACGATCGTTTGTGCCATCCAATGTACTGAGAAAAACAAAAAATCATCCATTTGAATATCGTGTTTGTGATGATGAATGCAACTGATGTTTTTTATTTCATAATAATATATAAATTTGAGCTGTTTTAAATGTTTCATCGCCCTCAAAAGATTTAGACCAACCGGGTTGCCAGTTAGATTCCAAGAAAGGGGGCGATGCAGTTATTTAATCACCGTTTGGGATCGAGCCAGTTTGTGTATCATTTCATTTCGGTGAAAATATCAACGCCATATTGAGAAAACCACATTCATCATCAAAGCCAGACAGATAAAAGGTAAAGTGTCCCATAACCTATGTGGTGGTAGGAGAGCGAGGCATCAGAGACCTCAGCTTCTCTAGGGGGTCAGCATATTGAGGGCAGTGGCACCCATCTCCTCTTCCCTCGCTGCTTTACCTTCCCTGACCCTAAAGAGGGCAGGTACCCATTGACAGCTGGGGGGACTTGGGAAGCCAGACAGTATAGCCGGAAATACTGAGAAGGGAAGAAAAAAAATACTCATGTGAGCATAAAATATCCCCATCAGAAGTTGTGCAAGTTTTCTACTGTTCTCTTGTTTGCTAGGGCTGCACTGGGCGTAATACTTCCTGAGAGTACTACTTTTTTTTCCCCAGAAAATGGCATCATGATGTAACACCTACCCACACACACACATACACACGAGGCATTGATACTGGTTCTATGTGTGTGTGTGTGTGCCATATTCTGGCCATGTATGTATTCTCAAGTTTGTCATGCTAGAGCAGCGATACGCTGCTGTCTTCTTCTCAGTCGGGCCACCACACTGAAGAGCTTTTCACCAGTTTCCTCCACTGCATCGACTGTGTGCCAGAGATCCATGCTTTTGGCACATGCATGTTACTGTATGGATTTCTTCCAGCACCCCAACATGAATGTTTCGTGATCAGTGTACATTGGTTCATTCTGAGGAAACATGCGTTCATTGGAGCAGACCTCTTTTTTTTTTTTTTTTACCTTTACTTTTTATTCATCATTTTAAACATCTCGTTTCCGTGGAAATGGGCGAGCACAATGCAGAGCAGTGCTGTACAGATATATTCTCCAGCAGCCCATAGACTGTAAAAGGTAACAGGGGTGTCCCATAACCTGTGTGGTGGTTGAGGAGTGAAGAGACCTCAGCTTCTCTAGGGGCCAGCATCTTGAGGGCAGTGGCGCCCATCGTGCTCTGGCCACTGAGGTATCCCGTCCCAACTTGGGAGTCACAAAGACTGCTGCGAAACGACAGTTACGGCTTCATCTAGGTGGTAGACAAAAGTTTTAGAAATAGTTTACATCATTTCTGTGCTCATGTGTGATTATGGATGACCAAAATCTGAAAGATAACCCATCATCGATGAATTGAGTAATTAATACTAACTGGTGCTGGCAGTTACGTATTCCGTTTGTAGTTTTCCAATGATGTGTTGACTGTTTGTAGTTGTATTTTCGAAGGATGGATTGACTTGACGTCTCTTGGTATTTTTTTCAGTTTTAGTTTTGGATGGTGAATTAACTAACTAACTAACTAACTACTACTCTTGTGTCGGTTGTCAAGTTATATCTTATAGATATTGTGCACATGGTTGGTTTTGGTCTGGTTTTCCACATTTTGAATCATGATGAATTTTTATTTTCTTCCCTGTTCTTATCCAGTTGTGTTTTTGCGTTAAGTGATTATTATGAAAAATATGCGATCGTTAAAGTTTTGAATTTCCGTATCATCTTGACAGTGTTGTGTTACACTGGAATTTTTTTTTGTTTGTTTAATATTTACTCGGTGAAAAAGTGTATAGTTGATACTCTGTAAAACTGGTAGAAGATATTCTGGGCAGGCAGATATAAATTTCAGTATCAATGTTGTGGCTGATGGTATAAGCAGAAATATGTATAGTCTAACAGTGAATTGCAACCATATTATTTTGAAGGCAGGACCCAACACCAACAAGAAGTTCACAGATCATACAAAAAGTTTACAGGATTAAACATGGACTCTATTCAGCATCAAGGTTGTTATAGGCGTATTATATTTATATATCTATATATAATGTACAAACTTTTTTTTTATTCATGTTGGCAAAGTGTTTTGGGTTTTGTTTTGTTTTTCCTTTTTAACCTATGTTGTTGCGGTAACATGTTATTCGTGCTGGCCATTATCTTAACATTTATTATTCTTGTATTTCATCGCTGTTCATAACATTTATTATTCTTGTATTCCATCGCTGTTCATAACAATCTTTGTTGGCTTGTTTTCTATATATGGTAAACTATTAAGACACATCATTTTCATCTTTATTGCTCTGAGAATTGTATTTCTGTGTATGTTAGTTTTTGTACCAAATAATTCTTTGGCCTTTTTTTTTCTTTTTTTTTTTTTTTTTGGTTCATCATCTTTTCTTCAACCTTTTTGACACACGTGTTTGACGTAGAGTGAAATTTTACTGGCAATTGTTTTGTTTTTAAGATTTTTTTGTGTATGTTCGTGATTGAGGCTTTTCAGAAAATAAAAAAGTCATTATTTCTTCATCGTGGAGTCTTGTGTTTGTGTGAGTGCTGCGAGTGTGTGTGTGTATGCTCTGTTTATGCGTGCGTGTGTGTGCATGCGCTGTGTGTGTGTGTTTATTTTATTTATTTTTATTTACTTATTGGAGGATAATGGAATAAGCACTCGTGTACTTTTTTACATTCAGTCCATTTGTGCTTTCAGTTTTATAGATTTTGTCATCCATTCCCACCGGCACACAATGCCCTACTCTTACATAATGCAGAGAGGGTTTTAACATGTGCGCAAGATGTTCTGTGTGCGTTTGCACTCAGGACCTCAATTTAGTCTCGTCCTAAGGACATTGGGGTGGGGGGGGGGGGGGGGGGGTGGAGTCAGCACTGATGTTAACTCCAGAGGAAAATTCCTCCTGAACAAGATTGGAACCCGGGTCAGCAGATCACGAGCGCATTGCTCTAACCACCAGGCTATCCCGTGTGTGTGCACTATTTGTGTGTGTTTTGTGTTGCACGTGCACAGTTTTTATTTCTGTGTGCATCTCTTTCAGTCCCAGCAAAGTTGAGGTTCAACAGGTATCTTACCACTAGACCATGTGTGTGTGTGGTTTTTAAAAAATTGTTGCAAATATAATGGAATAAGCACTTGAGTGCTTTTTGACATCCAGTCCTCATATGCATGCAGTTTTGTGCATTTTATCATCGGTTCCCACCAGCACATGATAGCCTACTCTTCTGAAAGGTGGAACAGGTTTTAGCATTGCACAGATGTACATGTGTCCCAGCACATGATAGCCTACTCTTCTGAAGGTGAACAGGTTTTGCATGTGCACAGATTTCAGCATGTGCACACCGTGACATGGTTTATAGTCTCATCCTAAGGATTTGTGTGTGTGTTCCGTCTGTCTGTCAGTCTCATCTGAAAGATTTGTGTAAGTGTGTGTTGTGTATATTCTACCTGTCACTTAAAGTGCGATTCATTTCTCCTCGGAAGTCGGAGTTGGCTGCATATATGGTGAGGTTGAAACAGTCATGAATACACACAAACTTCTCTCATTCAGTGTGCAGTTTCAATCTCACAGTTGATTCCCAGGTGGGATGATGACTTGAGTCAGAGTGGACATTCTGGGTGACCCCCCCCCCCCCCCCCCTCCGAGTTAACGGCCAATTCCACACTTTTTAACCACCATCTACCCCCAGCCGCCTCCATCAAGTTGTATCAAAGCTGGGGGAAGGCCACAACAACATTTAACCTCAGTCTTTTTTTTATTTTTAACAACTCATCATCTTGTACTTAATAACACCACACTACTTCCCCCCTTAATTCTTTCTCCTTGCCCAGAGCTTCTTTTTCACTCTTTTTCCTATTTCTTTTTTTTTTTTATCAGATCCCCCCCCCAAAAAAAAATGTTTCCAGTGAACGCACATACTGCCTGTGTCAATGTATCCATCCATCTATCCACACATACATAGATCCACACACATACATTTCACAGTCACGAAAACAGGAGTGTTGTTTTCATGTCTTGACCAACACATTCTGCATGCAAACACCCACACATACACGCTAACCATGTCCACTTGCCGATTCTCCACACGGGCACTGCAACACACACTCCATACCACACACACCACACACACACACTCACATACTCACACAACACACACACACACACCCCACACACACACACAACACATGCACCCCTCCACACACACACACACCACTCTCCTCACACACAACACATGCACCCACCCCACACACACACACACACAAACTCTCCACACACACATCAACTCACAACACAGCACAACACACTCACACACACTCTCACACTCTCACACACACACACACTCTCACACCACACACAACACTCTCACACCACACACTCTCACACTCTCACACGCACTCTCCACACACAAACACATGCACCCCCCACACACACACACACACTCTCACAAAAGAAACGACAGGAAAGCTGAACGTAAGAGACAGCAATTTTTCTGTTTTTATTGCCGTAGTTGTGTCTCCAGAAGATACTTTCAACTACTGTGCATCTACAGAACTGAAGTAAAAACCCACAGCCACCATTAAAAAAAACTGTCATCAAAATTCTAAAAAAAAATATCCCAAAGTGTTTCATAGCTTATGTATTTCAGCCATGAAAAACACGAAAGGGGAAGCGAGCATATGATATAAGAAGAAAAAAACTGTGAGAGAAGAAGGAAAAACAAAACAAAAACCAACAAACAGAAAAGAATACTTGAAAATAATGTAAACTGTGTGAGGAAAAAAAAATACAACAAACAAACGGAAAAGAACACTGGACAAAGTATGATAAATATGTACAGCAAATTCATACTGCTTTCTCGTTCATGATTTAATATGTCGTTCCTTTTTGTCCTTCTCAGAATGTACAGCAATTCAGACTGCTTTCTTGTTCATAATTGAATTAATCATTTCTTTCTTTCTTTTTTTCTTCTCAAAATTCTTGATTGAATAAACCATTACAGCAATCCATAATGCTTTCTTGTTCATAATTGAATAAATCATTCTTTTTTCTTCTTCTCAAAATGTACAGCAATTCATACTGCACTCTTGTTCATGATTGATATATCTTTCCTTTTTTTTTTTGCTTCTCAAAATTTCTTATTTTTCCCAAGAATGTTGATATTTCTGTCAAGTCCCAAATTTTTTTTAATATATTAAGGCTGAAAATACTTAAGTTTTGGACTCTGTGTTATGTTGTATTGTATTGCATTGTATTGTCTTGTACTGTATTGTATTTCATTGAATTGTATTATGTTGTTTAGTATTGTATGCTACCCACAGTCACTAAAAGATTGTTGTGAATGAAATTGGGTTAGCTCTTTCAGAAAGTGTATATATGTATTAACTACAAGAGCTGTACCACCTTTTTTTTTTTTTCTTTTTTTTTTTAGGTTATTATTTTTTCTGTCTATATGTGATTTTCTTTCCTTGTACTTTTCTTTTCAAATCAACTTGCACTATTTTTATTTTTACAATATAATTTCTGTCAATTCTGATTCGTTACAGTATCATCAATACTGAAGTTTTCATATGTTAAATGAGCAAGCTTTCACATGTAAAATGAGCAAAAGAAAAGAGGCTGGCATTTGTTGTTGTTGTTGTTATCCCTCATAAACAACGTAAAACTTGGAGCAACGAAAACCTACATGCATGGCACATGTACATGATATACACACAAACAAAAGCACACACAATACACTGATAATATCTTCATGAAAAAATGTGAAATACTTTCCAAGATGTAAAAGACCAAAAAAAAATGTGGACAATGTTTGTAAACGTTTTCAAAAATGATAACACAACAACGTCTGATATAGATCATATACCGTCTTTGTCGCTGTTCGTTTCAAAGAGTATAGTGAAACAACAATGCCGTTCATGATTTTTATTCACCAACATTCATTTAAAGAAAGTACATTGAAACAACACCATATATTGATTGTATACTGCTTGTTTACCACGGATCATTTCAATGAGTATACTAAGTCAAATGATCGCTTGGTCCAAACCTGGATATAGACAAAAGTCTCTACTCAACTCTTAAAAAATTCAGGTCATTTCACTACTGTTAAAAGTTAAAGTTAAAGTCTGTCCCGAGCCTAAGGCTCATCAGGCCGGTGCTTATCCCGGTTTCTGTGGCGCTAAGCGACTGAGAGTCATAGACTCCCCCCTGGATAGGACGCCAGTCTATCGCAGGGTTAACCCCCAACACAAGGTTGGTACCCCTTTTACACCTGGGTGGGGTGAGAAAATAGCCGTAAAGTGCCTTTTCCAAGGGCACAACGCCATAGCCGACAGCTGGGATCGAACCCGCAACCTTTAGATTACGAGTCCAACGCCCTAACCACTCGACTACCGCGGCGGCTTCACTACTGTACAGACCCCATTTTCTCTCCAGTCTGTGTGAGAAAAAGTGATGAGCCCTTCAGTTTGTGACTGCCATTGTTGTTGTTTTTCACAAGAGAAAACAACCACTTTTCTAAAATTATAAAACTACAGTACTCAACCTATGACTTTTTAAAACAATTAATTTTTACAAGATTTTGTAAAAAAAAAAAAATATAATAATAACAATAATAATAATAAAATAATAATAATAACAATGATAATGATAATAATGATGATAATAATAATAATAATAATGATAATAATAATAATAATAATAAATTTTAAAAATAATAAAGAAGGAGAAAAAAGCGACAGAAGAAGGGAGACACAGAGCAAGAGAGACAGACAGGGAGACAGACAAAGACAGAAAAGTAGTGTCCCTTTTTAATTCAATGCAGTCACAAAAAAGCTGCACGGCCACATTTGCAAATCTTCAAACGGCAACATGAGAAATAAAAAAAAAAAAAAAAAAATTTAACAAAGGTTGCTCTCTGACTTCAAATAAGTCTGTCAGTTCTACCGTTCATTTCGTATGTCATCTGCTGAACGTCAGAAAACATATCACTGACTTTCTTGTCCTTTTCATCCCTTCTTTTTCATTTTACAGATCAACAACATGTCTTATATATCGTGGATGGCAAGACTTTTATCATAGTAATTCCAGATCACTGGAGAGTGATTGTAAAACTGGTTCTTCACTGTGGTTCTGAGTGCCAACGAATACATGCATTCTCGTTTGTTCAGGCTCACTCTCTTTCTTTATACAGTATACACAGACTCCAAGCTCTCGAGTGTTGAAATCTCTTTTTTTTTCTACAGAGTTTGGAAATGTGGGCACATTTTGTGGATAGTATGATTGGGGACGGGATAGCTCAGTGGTCAGAGCACTCCCTTTCCCCAAGCTCAGGTTAAGCAGCATCTAGTGGGATTACCAATTGAATGCGTGATCGTTTGCGTGCCTTGGCTTCAGTACAGTTCACCCAGCTGTCAATGGCTACCTACCCTCTTCAGAGACAGCGAGGGAGAGGAGATGAGCGCCGCCCTCAATATGCTGGCCCTAGAGAAGCTGAGGTCTCTGATGCCTCGCTCCCCTACTACCACATAGGTTATGGGACACCTTTACCTTTATGATTATCAAATGATCATACTGGAATAACGAATGGATTTTCAAAACAATCCAAACTGGTCAGTTCGGGAGGGGGAGATAGGGGCGTCTTCTTTTCACTTGTGTTAATCACTTAGAGGTTGTTGGGGTTTCTTTTTACTTGTATGCCCATTTGTTAAGGGCTGGACTATATTTCCACACGCGATTCTTAAAATCAATCCAATTTTCTTGTTTATAGCCCCACAAACCACAAAGGCCAGATCGGGGATGTCACCCAGTGAGATTTTTAAATCTCAGGATTAAAACTGTGCAACTATACACAGATTTTAAAAATGGTTCAGAGTTTCATATTTCTGTATGTAATTCTTAGGGTCAGGCTAATGCTTGTAGTGTTATGTTTTAAGCTCAGACTACCCCCCAAAAAATCTGTCCACTACCTGTAGCGTTATTTTCAGCTCAGTCTACCCCCAAAATCTGTACCACTACTTGTATGTAATGTTATGTTAATGCTCAGACTATCCCAAAAATCTGCCCACACAGCTTTATAAAGTCGGTAGCAAAAGAAATTCAACTACTCTTGAACATGGCATTCATACAATACACAAAGACAGATATAAAAGAAGAGGAGAGAGAGAGAGGAGAGAGAGAGAGGGGAGAGAGAGAGAGAGAGAGAGAGAGAGAGGAAAGAGAGGGGGGGGGGGGAGAGAGGAGAGAGAGAGAGGCAGGAAGATGTCATCTTTATTCACATACAAACATAAATAGATCAATGAATAATAATAAACAGAAAAAACAAGTTAAATCACAGAAAGTCTTGGGAAAGGGTTGATACTATTCCATTTTACTTCACGGGTCAGGTTTGTTTGTTTTTTTCTTTTATTTTCAAAGTCAACCCAAAAAAATTTTCAACAAAAGATTATAAAAAAAAAAATTGTTATGAACATGATTTTTGTTGTTGTTGTTTTTTGTTGTTTTTTTTAAAACTATTTTAGCAGCTTACAACAACCCACTTAACAACACATTTATATCACACACTTGTATCACATCCTTTTTTTTTTACCAAAAAAAAAAAAAAAAAAATTGACAATTTTTTTTTTTACACAACACACACACACACACACACAAAAGCTGCCTCTACAATGAAAGCTGCCTCTCTCTATCCAATTTCACTTGAAAAGTCTATCAAACCGATGAAAATGGTGTTTTTAAAAAAAAAACAAAAAAAAAAACAACTTCCTTCAAAACCAACAAACAGCTCTCATTTCTCGTTCCACTCCCAAGGCAAAGGAAAAGGTAACTCCAAAAAGGTTGGCGGCCACACCAGCGTCTTATTTCTTTCCCTTGCCTTTCCTCCCCTTGGTTCGCTTCAGGAAGCTCTTGCCTTCTTTCGCCGTGTTCTGCATGGTCCCTGCACGCTTCAAGGCTGGTTTGGCCGGGGTCGCCTTCTTTGACCCCCGCGTCCTTTTCCCGTCGGCAAAGGTCACTTGGCCGTCCAGGAGCCGTTTGGCTGTGAAAAGGAAAAACAAGTTAGTTAAAGTCTGTCCCGAGCCTAAGGCTCATCAGGCCGGTGCTTATCCCGGTTTCTGTGGCGTTAAGCGACTTGAGAGTCATAGACTCCCCCCCTGGATAGGACGCCAGTCTATCGCAGGGTTAACCCCCAACACAAGGTTGGTACCCCTTTTACACCTGGGTGGGGTGAGAAAATAGCCGTAAAGTGCCTTTTCCAAGGGCACAACGCCATAGCCGAAAGCTGGGATCGAACCCGCAACCTTTAGATTACGAGTCCAACGCCCTAACCACTAGACTACAGCGGCAGGCTGAAAAGGAAAACAGGCTCCTCTGATTTTGATTTGATTTTTTTTATATCGAGGATAATGGAATAAGCACTCTTGTGCTTTTTTACTACATCCAGTCCCCGTGTGTAGCAGTTTTGTAAATTGTGTCATCTGTTCCCACCGGCACACGATGGCCTACTCTTACGAAAAGTGGAACAGGATTAACATGTGGCAAGATGTTCTGCGTGCGTTTACACACGGGGCCTCGGTTTAAAGTCTCATCCGAAGGACTTTTTGGGGAGAAAAGATCAGCACTGATGTTAACTCCAGGGGAAAAATCTCCTCGACCTGGAATCGAACCCGGGTGTCAAATTGCCAGCGCAATGTTCTGACCACTAGGCTTTCCGTCCCCATTCGTCTGAAGTTGGGAGTATGGCTGCCTGTATGGCGAGGTACTTGATCGAAAGCAAGTCATAGCCTATGGATGCCTAGCGGTCATACAGCCTATTTGCGCCGGTTCGATCCAGAATCACATATCAGCGACTCTACCTCCAAAAAAGCTTAGTGAACATCGCGCAAACCCGGGTTCGATGTCAAACTTCGGGAGCTGGGATTTTTTCTCTTTACGAGGTTCAACACAACATCAAGTGCCTTTGACATCTAACTCTCCTCTCCAATAGGCTATCTTTGGATATAAGAATATAATAACTGAGGCGCCACCCATGTGCAATGCACGCAGAACATCTTGAGCACATGTTAAATCCTGTTCCGCTTTTTCGTTGGAGAAGACCATTGTGTGCTGGTGGGAACAGATGATATGGTTTACACGACTGCATACACACGGGGACTGGATGTAAAAAAGCACATAAGTGTTTCTTATTCTCATTATTTAAAATCCATCAAATCTATCAGTGTGCATTTTCAATCTCACAGTAATTCACAGGTGGGATGAGTGAGTCAGAGTGCACATTCTGGGTGACAGACCCCCAGAGTGTTATGCAGGGGAACACACAACAACAACAACAACAACAACAACAACAACAACATCCTTTGGATGAGACTTTAAACGAGGCCCTGTGTGCGAACGCAAGCAGAAATCTTGCGCACACGTTAAATCCTGTTCCGCTTTTCGTACGAGTAGGCCATCGTGTGCCGTTGGGAACAGATGACAATATTTACAAAACTGCATATACACGGGGACCGGATGAAAAACAGCACATTATTGCTTATTCTGTTATCCTCGATATAAAAAGAATAAATAAATAAAAAATAAATGAAATAAAAAAACAACAAAAATAGGCAAAAAATCATGAACAGAAATAATGGTTTTGCCAAACTTTTTTTTTTTTGGTCAAAACTGTTGGCAGCTAGAAAAAGGAGGGGTAAGTAAGTTTGAAAAAAATGGATCAAGGATAAAAAAAATAAATTAAAAAAAACACTTGATGCACATGTATGCATACATGCATGTATGCACACTCATGTGTACACACACACACACACACACACACACACACACACACACAACACACAACAACAACAACCACAACAACAACAACACACAACAACAACAACAACAACAACACACAACAACAACAACAACACACACACACACAACACACACACACACACACACACACACACACACACACACACACACACACACACACACACCACACACACACTAACAACAACAACAACAACAACAATACTAACCCTCTGCCACTGTCTTGGCCATGGTGCTGTCCCTTTTCAGGGCAGACTTGCCTCCCTTTTTGCCCTTACTGCTCCCTGCCTGGGATCCCTGCACAGGAAAAGTTAGTTAAAAGTTAAAGTCTGTCCTTTGTGGTCGTAGGGGAGCGAGGCATCAGAGACCTCAGCTTCTCTAGGGGCCAGCATATTGAGGGCGGTGGCGCCCATCTCCTCTCCCTCGCTGCTTTACCTTCCCTGACCCTAAAGAGGGCAGGTACCCATTTACAGCTGGGTGGACTGGGGGACTGTACTGAAGCCAAGGCGCGCAAACGGGTCACCGATCTTGATATAAAAGAATAAATCAATCAATAAATAAATAAACAAACAAATAAATAGTAGTAGAAGGCACCTATCAGTCTCGGAAGACTATGGAGTTGCGCTCTAAGTCTTTAGAGCACAAAGCCTGGGTAAGTAAGTATGGAGGGCAAGCTGTTACCCATGCAGCAGACCCCCCCTCTCCACGCCACTGGAATGATCCATTGGAAAGGCAATGACCGATACAAATGGTTCCAGTACCGTCGCAGGATCCGCTAGAACGTTGCCATATACAGCATTTATATGAATAAATAAATGAATAGATAAATGAATAAATCCATGCTGTACTCACTGATGCTTCAGAATTCAGATTGAATGGTTCCAGTACCGTCGCAGGATCCACAAGAACGTTGCCATATACAGCATTTATATGAATAAAATAAATAAATAAATAGACAGATAAATGACTAAATCCATGCTGTACTCACTGATGCTTCAGAATTCAGATCGAATAGTTCCAGTACCGTCGCAGGATCCACAAGAACGTTGCCATATACAGCATTTATATAAATAAATAAATAAATGAATAGATAAATGAATAAATCCATGCTGTACTCACTGATGCTTCAGAATTCAGATTGAATGGTTCCAGTACCGTCGCAGGATCCACTAGAACGTTGCCATATACAGCATTTATATGAATAAATAAATAAATAAATGAATAGATAAATGAATAAATCCATGCTGTACTCACTGATGCTTCAGAATTCAGATTGAATGGTTCCAGTACCGTCGCAGGATCCACTAGAACGTTGCCATATACAGCATTTATATGAATAAATAAATAAATAAATGAATAGATAAATGAATAAATCCATGCTGTACTCACTGATGCTTCAGAATTCAGATCGAATAGTTCCAGTACCGTCGCAGGATCCACAAGAACGATGCCATATACAGCATTTATATGAATAAATAAATAAATAAATAATAAATAAATAGATAGATAGATAAATGACTAAATCCATGCTGTACTCACTGATGCTTCAGAATTCAGATCAAATGGTTCCAGTACCGTCGCAGGATCCACTAGAATGTTGCAATATACAGCATTTATATGAATAAATAAATAGATAAATAAATAAATAAATAGATAAATAAATAGATAAATGACTAAATCCATGCTGTACTCACTGATGCTTCAGAATTCAGATCGGGCACGTCCACTCCCAATGTCGCTCAGCATTTCAAATCGTTTTGGATTGCAGGTAAATCTACCCTCCTCTTTTGTCTGGTACAATAGCCACGATCCTGCAACCACAAAACAGTAGAAGTCTTAGTAGTAGTATGTAGTAAGTATACTAGTTGATAGTAGAGTAGTAGTTGCAGCAGTAGTAGTGTGTGGTGCAGTGGTAGTGGTGGTGGTGTGTGGTGTGGTGGTGATGGTGTGGTAGTAGTAGTGGAGTAGTAGTGGTGGTGGTGGTAGTGGTGGTGTGGTAGTGGTGTAGTAGTAGTGGTAGTAGTAGTGGTAGTAGTAGTGGGTGGTGGTAGTGGTGGTAGTGGTGTAGTAGTCGTAGTAGTAGTAGTAGTAGTAGTAGTAGTAGTAGTAGTAGTAGTAGTATAGTAGTAGTAGTGGTGTAGTGTGGTGGTGGTGGTGGTGGTGGTAGTAGTGATGGTAGTAGTAGTAGTAGTAATAGTAGTAGTAGTAATAGTGGTGGTGGTGGTGGTGGTAGTAGTAGTCATAGTAGTGTAGTAGTGATGGTGGTAGTAGAAGTAGTAGTAGTAGTAGTAGTAGTAGTAGTAGTAGTAGTAGTAGTAGTAGTAGTAGTAGTGTGTGTGGTGGTGGTGGTGGTGGTGGTGGTGGGGGTGGTGGTAGTAGTGATGGTGGTGGTGGTGGTGGTGGTAGTAGAAGTAGTAGTAGAAGTAGTAGTAGTAGTCGTTGTAGTCGTTGTCATCGAAGTAGAAGTAGTAGGAGGAGGAGGAAGAAGAGTAGTAGTACTAGTTGCTGTAGTTGTTGTTGTTGTTGTTGTTGTAGTTGTTGTTGTATAGTAGTAGTTATAGTAGTAGTTGTAGTAGTAGTGGTGGTGGTGGTGGTGGTGGTGGTTGTAGTTAGTAGTAGTAGTAGTAGTAGTAGTAGTAGTAGTAGTAGTAGTAGTAGTAGTAGTAGTAGTAGTAGTAGTGGTGGTGGTGGTAGTAGTAGTAGTAGTAGTAAGAGGAGGAGGAGTAGGAGGAGTAGGAGGAGAAATAGTAGTAGTAGTAGTACTAGTTGTTGTTGTTGTTGTTGTTATAGTAGTAGTAGTAGTAGTAGTAGTAGTAGTAGTAGTAGTAGTAGTAGTAGTAGTAGTAGTAGTAGAGTAGTAGTGTAAGTAGTAGTAGTAGTAGTAGTAGTAGTAGTAGTAGTAGTTAGTAGTATAGTAGTAGTAGGGTGGTGATGGTGGTGGTGGTGGTGTATGGTAGTAGTAGTAGTAGAAGTAGTAGTAGTAGAAGTTGTAGTCATAGTACTACTAGTAGTAGTAGTAGTAGTAGTAGTAGTAGTAGTAGTAGTAGTAGTAGTAGTAGTGGGGGGGGTTGTAGTGGTTGTAGTGGTGGTGGTGGTGGTGTGGTGGTGGTGGTCATGGTGGTGGTGGTAGTAGTCAAAGTACTAGTAGTAGTTGTAGTAGTCATAGTACATAAGTAGTATAGTAGTAGTATATAGTAGTAGTAGTAGTAGTAGTAGATAGTACTAGTAGTAATAGTAGTAGTTAGTAGTAGTATAGTACTAGTAGTACTAGTAGTAGTAGTTGTAGTAGTCAAGTAGTAGTAGTAGTAGTAGTAGTAGTAGTAGTAGTAGAGTAGTAGTAGTGGTGGTGGTAGTAGTAGTAGTAATGGTGGTAGTAGTTGTTGTTGTTGTTGCTGTTGTAGAGAGAAGGAAGTTGGCAGGATGGTTAAGACATTCACCTGCTAACAAGTAAACCATGAGATTGTGGGTTCGTACCCAGCCTCGCCCTTTCTTCCCAGTTTGGGGAAAAAATCGAACTGAATGTCAAAGTCATTCAATTGAGACTATAAACCGAGGCCCCGTGTGCGAACGCACGTAGAACATCTTGTGCACATGTTAAATCCTGTTCCACTTTTCGTAAGAGTGGGCCATTGTGTGCTAGTGGGAGCAGATGACAATATTTACAAAACTGCATACACACGGGACTGGATGTAAAATAAAGCACATGAGTGCCGATTCCATTGTCCTTAATATAAAAGAATAGAAAGAGATAGATGGAGATAAAGATACACCCACTCATAAAGTACAGCACTTGCTGAACACATTGCTGCTCTGTACTCTCACTTGACATCTTCACAGTTGATGAATCCATCCATTCTTACCATATATATACATACTTGCAAATGCTTGTGGTGAAGCACCTTTATTTTTTTTAACAAATACAAGCATTTGCGTACCAACACACACACACACACACCTGCATACACACACACCTGCATGCACGCGCACGCACACACACACACACATGCGCACGCACACACACACACATGCGCACGCACGCACACACACACACACATGCACACACACACACACACACACACACACACACACACACACAAACTCTCTCTCTCTCCCTCTCTCCTTTCCCACACCACCCCTCCCCAGAAAGCTGTCTCAAAACTCTCTTCTTTTTTTTTACATGTGGTTTCTGCTTCTTGTTGCTGGTTTGCAACTGCATCCATGTTTTCTTTCAAGCTGTGACAGAATATATGTTGCAAATTCCAATAACTCAAAGCTGTCAAACTGAAACCTGATCTTTTTGCCAACTAGCCATAATTACTTGAGTAAAGATAACGTTTGTGCCATCCATTACAATCATTATCACATTCCAGTATCCTACATATAACCCACCCCTATCGATAGAATCATGGCCAAGATCTGGGAGACCAAGAATGATTTTTTTCTGCAATGCAACGTACGTAGTGCGTGTCACGACTTTTTAGTTCGTGCACGCCCTGAAACACACGCTACCTCATGACCTAAATAACAATTCAACAGCAGGATTTGCTAGCCTAGTCTTGTTTTTCCCGATTAATATCGAGCTAGGCCTAGCCTAGCTGACTGATCTAACAACCCCCTGCTCGATTCTAACAAATGCAATCTCATCGATCATAGCCTCAGTTTCTTACCGACGGTACAATTTATGAATAAAAATCACGCAAAAATCGTGTTTCCTACCTTGGCAGTGGCTTTCATAGTACCTGCACGGGAAAGTTTAGATTTTGCAGCCATTTTTGTCGACGGATTGTGCAGGAAAATATGAAGTCTCGCTGTATCTTCTTGACGTGTCGGCAGACGAACTAAATGCGAGAGGCGTGGTCACGTGGTGGGCAACCGCGTGCACTTGTACCGGTAGATAAAGCACTTGCTTGAAGTGTGCGCATGCGTTGTCTCCGCGAAGCGCTGTGACGTCAGAGTTTTGTTACTAAAAGTGTAAAAATAGAAGTCAAGTCGTTTCTTGCTACATGCTCTCTCTCTCTCCTCTCTCTCTCTCTCTCTCTCTCTCTTTGGCACTTGGGGAAACTAAAAAAATAATAATAAAGTTGCAGGTCCTGATCAAATCACTGGACTCTGTGAGCCCTTAAAATAAGTTTCAGAGCAAAAGTGAACAAAAACACTCCCAACAACAACAAAAAAATCCAACAATCAAAAACAGCGTTCAAAGGCCACCTTCAATTTCGCACTACCCCGGCAACTAAAACCAACTAAACACACAAACCAACAAGCATACAAAGCATGAGAAGCTGAGATGGTTTGAAAATCCAAATCTGTACACACACACACACACACACACACACACACACACACACACACACACACACACACACACGCACGCACACACACACACACACACACACACCACACAACACACCGCTAAACACAAACAACACACACGAACACACACACTCAACACGAATGACAGACACACACACACACACACACACACACACACACCACACACACACACACACACACACACACACACACACACACACACACACACATATTTCGTCTAATATCACTAATAGTGAAAAGACGTAAAATCTAAAGAACGAACGAACGAACGAACGACACACACACACACACACACACACACACACACACACACACACACACACACACACACACACACACACACACACACACACACACACAACACACACACACACGTCTAATATCACTAAGAGTGTACAGATGTTAACTTGAACACACACACACACACACACACACACACACACACACACACACACACACACACACACACACACACACACACACACACACACACACACACACACACACACACAAATTGTGTGGATTGTGATCCTTTCTTTTGGAAAAAATACAAGACATTTTTGCAAATTTGATTTAGAACAATCTGTTCGGTGTTTCTTGAATAATTGTGCTTTATTGACTAGTTGTTAGTTATATTAGCGCGTTTGTCTTTGTTTCTCTTGCTCTGCATTTTTCTTGATAATTCATATCACCATTGTTTGTGGGTGTAGACCTAAAAGGCTGGTAGTTTATAATTGTATATCTTTTTTTGTTTATGTATAACAAGGCGTAAGTCCATTAATTGTTTGATATGCAGGTAAACACTTCACATAAACAATGCAGTGTACTTACATGACTAATATTTTGACTTGCGACCACATCGGTCTTAGTAGGTGTGGGTTTTCAACAAGCTCTAAATTTCTGTATATGTTGGTCCCTACGAAAACCTTCTATCGATCGTAAAGAAGCGTAAACTTAAATGGTAGGCATGTCACAAGATCAAAAGGACTATAAAAAAAAAAAAAACAATACTGCAAGGCACTGTCCAAGGAGGAAGAAAAAGAGGCAGACCAAGGAAGAAATGGGAGGACAACATCAGTGAATGGACAGGCCTAGAACTCAACAAAATTTTCAGAAAGGCAGAACAGGGAGAGGAATGGAGGGAACTGGTTGTCAAGTCTTCATGGGTGCCCCAACGGTCGCCAGACTAGAGATAGATAGATAGATAGATAATAGATAGATAGATAGATAGATAGAAAAATGAGAAATGACAATGGCATAGTAGCGTAGTGTTACAACAATGAAATTCTTGAGCCATCTTGGTTTTGGTGTGTCAACAAAAAGATCTATTTACTTGTAGGCCTATATCAAAGGTTTTTGTGTGCGATAGCCAATACTTACTATCAAAATAACAATGCCAGAAAAGGACCGTGTAGGTAAGGTAAAATAGTCAATAGACCCGTGCCAATAAGGACGGAGGTCAGGTAAAGCTTCCTTTGGGTCGTAGCGAGATGAGGCGCGGGCCCATCTTGCCCTTACTCCTCGCTGCCTTACCTTCCCTGACCCTAAAGAGGGCAGGTATCCATTTGCAGCTGGGTGAACTGGGGGAACTGTACTGTAGCCAAGGCGCGCAAACGGTCACCCATCCAATGGGCAACCACGCTCGACGCTGCTTAACCTGGCTGGGGGAAAACAGTGCTCTGACCACTTCTTTTCTCTATCCATATTAATGACCTACCTCTGTATTTTCATTGTTCGTGTGAAACATTTGCCGACGACAGACGAACTAATGATTCTAAAAAGTTAGTAAGTAATAGCCTATGCAGGCAAGTATTAACTTATTGAATGGACAGAATTCAATCGCGCGTCTCTTAATTAAAATCATCTTCTCTTGTTCGCTTTACACTGTCAGATGTGTAAAGATAAAATAATGGCATGTCCTTTCCAGCTCCTCTCGTGGGCCGTACAGCTTGGTCTGTAGGGATATCTCCGTCAGCCACATTTTCTTCTTCAGGTCGCTGTATAGCGAACACCTCTGAAGGATGTGCTCGCCTGTCTGGTTTTCTTTACCACAGGCACACAGGAGAGAAGGAGCAAGTTTCAGCTTTGTGGACATGT